>JAHQIW010002101.1:0-159591 GCA_019055375.1 Parelaphostrongylus tenuis
CTAATACATTTGGTAATACGCACAAGTGTTATGCAAAAATAGCAGTATCAGTTGCTGATAACAACAAAATTTTTCACAGCTGTGATACTAAGGAGTGCACAGTTGTACTGAAAAGTTTTAAGCAAGAGCCTGAGCCTGAAACGGATCAATTTTTCTATGTAAATACTTAAAAACGGATTCCATCACAAGAAAGGACCCAGGTGAGACTTATATGAAGAATGGGTTGTTCAAAACAAGGGTCAAGCGAAGAAATATTGTTTGAAGCATGGGGATTTGATCGCGAGTGTTCCGTGTGGAATTAGTTTCATATGAACTAGCTCGAATCTTTGATCTTTCTTACCTTCTAACCTCGATCAGATTGATACCTGTAAGTGAATGGCAATCAAATAGCGAATTCCTTTTGAACAAGCTTGTGAGTAACAGTAAATTCTTGTCTTTTTCATGACGCAAAATCCTCGAGTACCCAAAACGCCGACAAGTTTTCTTACGAGAACGAGACATCCCTATGTGTTTTGTCATTCCATTCGGAAGAATTATTATCTCCAACAGTCTACGCCTTCGTGACGACATTTCACAGGAAGTGGTCGTTATTTTGGTCGCTGCCTTGACACAGACAAAACCAGGTGACTGCTCCTCCTTGGTGAACAAATAATCTTATCACATAAAGTTTCATTTGTTCCAGATACGGTGTAGGCTACAGAGTAGAAAGACTACCCTGAGCATGAAATTTATGACTTTTTTGTGGTATGAAAAAAAGCAGCGAAGATGAATGACGTGGTTATGGCAGAAACATTTACGTCATGCTATACTGTTGACGGCTACCTGTCAAAAACAGAAAAAAATGCTTAAGAGTTTTCTCCCATATAACGCATATTCAACTTTACCGTGCTGATCAAAGCAATACTTAGATCTGATTCGTTTCCTCGCATTTTTCTTCTACAAGGCTCTTTGGAAACTTTGCGTGTTATTTCGATTCTGCTCAACGAGTTCGTCATCTTTTTTCAATACAGTGCAAAACTAATTGGTTCAGATCTTGTAGTCTCAAAAATTCCCGAAATAAGGCATTTACACGTGATTGTAAGAGCTTGTTAGAAGGCAGCCTCCATCCAGTAGCTCTGATATGTCGCTTAGAAAGTAACACTTGGACAGTATGAGGTGTACAAGTATGACCCCACCGTTCTTCTATACTGCATTGACGGTAAAACTAAAAATATGCAAATTCTTATTTGCTTGAAAGCGCGCCAAAAATGCTGTTTATTTACATGTCTTTTATATACAAATTATTATACATGTTTTTCGCTTTAAAATGACGACTTCTGCACCCAAGAACGTCATATGCGGAACATTGTTCAACAGATTTATTCGCCGAAAGTATTTAGAAAGTGCTTAGTTTTGGTACCCTTTAATCGCACATTTTCTTGCAAACATTTTGACGCACATGCCCATACTTGCTTCAAGATGAAGCTGCCGTAAGAACGAATTCACTTGCTACTTATGCACGGGTGGCGCCTAGAGAAAACGCTAGTAGAGAGGAGCGCATGGTTCAGTGGAGCCTTCTGTGGCAGGGACCACGAGCGACTGACGCTCCGGATTCTTCCGGGCTGCTCTCGCTCCAGCTTTGGACTTCGCGATCCACTTCCTAGCCGTCATTTCTGCAATCTTGTCGGATCGCCTATGCTCAATTAATCACACAGACTTTGCAATTTTGCTGTATGAAAACGCTCGACCTCAGATTACTCGAAGCGATCGAAAACGGCGTAAAAGCTGAGGTTGGAGCTTTCAGAAGGTGATCACCTTACCCGCATTACTCTCACGACAGTGCGCCATCAGACGCAGCTTTTGGAATTATTTATTCAATTTACAATTAGTAAATTTAGAAGTAGGAGTTTTAGGTGCAACAGTTGTGGCCTTCGAAGTCCTATAAAAACCATCATATAAACTGAAAAAAAATAGCGTTTTTGACACATCTTCAAACAAAAAAAAGAGCTTGTATGACTTCATTTTTACTATTACAGCAAAAAGAAAAACGCTGAAGTCATAGATGTACACCTAATACAAGAGAAGAAGATCAACTAAGAGAGGATATCTTTCCACTGCATTGTAACACAGTGCAAATACGTCACATATTGCCGCTCCGATGTCAACTGTTCCTTGAGAGTTTGGAATTGCCTTTCACTGACAATATTAGGCATTGAGTGGCAGAATTTGCCTTCGATCGCCTCGTAGAGATGAACATATGCCTTTCTGATAATCCGATATCAAGATAACACGTTTTTGGCCTTTTATGGCTTCATTTTGTCGTCATTAATGACACAACTGTACGATCATCTCGCTACTGCGTATGGTGTATTGATTGTGTTTCAGAGATAATGACTACTCAGACAAACAAAATTCTACTTTACTAAAAAGCCCTCTTGGTGAGCGTTTAGTAAAATGATCACATATATTGACTTGCTCAGCACAGAATAATATCACGAAAGGAAAATAAGACGGATACTCTAATTAGTAGGCTTGAACATGAATCATTATTTTGCAAAGTGAAATTTATAATGGCGTTCTGTGTCTTCTCGTTCACACTGAAAGACTTTAAAAGAAGTTCATGCGCCTCCCTCCATCCAGGATAACTTTGTGGAACAGACCAGTTAACATTTCGATAGTTAGTTGTAAAGAAAATTGCTTTAAACGCTTGAGGAGTTTGTTGAGACGATGCGTTGGCTACTTCGAAATGTTATAATGTGGTCTCAAGCAACGGCGTTGAAGCTTATACCTTTACTAACTTGTATGTTTATAATAAGACAAAATTAGCATAGTTAGATCAATGACGTCGCTATGTGAAGAGGATTAGCGTACAATACACTGGTCAACCAACTCAAGTTGGCGCTATTTTTGTGATGCTCATTTTAACAAGTATTCCTGTTGACTAAGCTAGGAGAACTGTAGAGGTCTTGTGTAACCGCCAATGAATTGCCGTCAATAAGCTCATTTGTTAACAACGCAAAAAGTGCCCCCTACTGTCTTATTCAGGATTTCGTGTTGAACAAGAATGTTTGCTGAAGCCAAGTACGTACTGAACGTGTACCAGGAGTTCCTCTCTAAGTATCAAATTTCCATGCATACAGTCATCTTTCAATATTTCATAAATAGAAATCTTTGAGCTCTCATAAGCCAGCCCCAGTTTCAAAATGTAGCCGGCTTCGCCCATTGAAATGTATTTTCTTTCTATGGATACCAAAAACCCTTGAATGAATAGTTGTTGATGCAACGGATTCTTCAACAAAAATTTTTAATTTCCATCACCTCAAAGAGGATTTCACTCAGAATTTAAACACAAGGTTTATATAGTATAAATCATTCAAACAGCTCACATTTCGGCAGTTTCGTCTATCTCTAGAGCCGGAAATGGTAAGTTGCCTACAACCCTATTCAGCTAAACATCAAAATTGCTTCATCAAAAAAATCATCAAACCTAGTTTTGGGTCACATCAAGCAGAAAGCAGCCTTACAACATACTCGGTGCTTTTCATGAGCCCTCCACTAAATAGTTTTGGTGAACACCAACAATGCTGAAAATCACATCACTAAACCTATGTTTGGATCACATCAAACCACAAATAGGGTATTTTTAGCAGAGTAATGGAGCTGTTTAGCTGACTTGTTTGTGGGAAATGTGAACTTTCAGGAGCTGAGGAACATGAAACTGCCGGAACGTCAGCTTTTAAAGAGAATGTATTTTATCAGCCTCTCGTTTGGACGTCCAAAAAAGTGTGAATTATTGAACAATACCGAGGTCAATAGATAGTTGGTGGCGAGCATTACTTGACATGGCCCTGCTTTTATCAAAGAGAAGACCTAAGTTCTGCTCTAGCTTACCTTCAGTGGTGCATGCTATTTGCTTGAACTCTCAAGATTCTAATGTGCTTTTATAGTTTTTTCTTTGCAGAAATATAGCTAATCTTCAAATGTGCAAAATCTCTTTTCCTGATCTTCTCTTCGTCCTTCAGATCTATTCCTTGTCAAAAGGATGAAATGTTTCCCTCGCTGAGCAGTTTGGCTAACATATTGACAATGTCGTATAGCTCTAGTTCATTTCATCGCCGAATTTTCTCAACGACTCAAAGTTGACTTTCTGTGCTGCGTTCTGTGAGCTCCGAGGTTGTGTGATAAAAATTTCTTGTCTTTCATGTGATGGTCGTTAACCGTCTCAAGTTCGCATCAACAATCTGATTAGAAGAACGGTCTCGGCCCTTGTGAAATTATTGCATGGAAGTGTTATCTTCTGAATATCACTCAGACGAATGGAATGTAGAGTAGATAACAAAGCAACTACTTCCTGCAGGCGCGTGATGTGCTGATTTCGGCTCAGTTAATTCTTTGTCTCTCAATGACGAACAGAGGAATTTCGTTTTTTTGCATCCTAATTGAGTAAATGGAATCAGCGGTGGAGAAAGTGGTTGCATATGCTCGAGCACGATGTTCCCTATCTGCGTTAAAACCTGATAGGAACAATATACGTTAACAAAACGAGTAAACTGCTTTGTGTTTCAAAAATAACGTCCATATAGGAAAGTTCAAGAGAAAAAGCCACTTGGAATCTAGGCCTACGCTGCTCAAAAATCTTAAAACACTCAAAATAAATTCCAAAAATCATAAAATAAGCAGCAGGGAGAGATGCTATGAATTGCTATTGCATAGCTCGTTACCTCAGGATGATCTTATGTGAGACATCTCAATAGTTATCCAAGAAAACTCTCTGCGGGTGGTCTTCTTTGTGGGAGCCTTATGACGAACGAATACTGAATAGTGATAGAGTTTTTTCTGTCGGGTTTGGTAAATTTTTGACTAACTAATCTGCGCTCAACCTTAACTTTGCACATATTTTGAAAGAGGCAAAAACCTTCAAATTGTTAGATTACAATAAAACAATTACTTTTTCGAACAGCATGCATTGATCAAAAAAGATTATTGGTCATATTATTGATCAATTTCGAAGTGAATTTTACGAATTTGACTAGAATTTATGAGGCACGTTTGGGCGGAAAAAAGCTGTGCTATTTTTCATAATCATAGCTGTGAGTTTTTGACAGCAAGTATGACTGAAGATCTTCAGTTGCGGAGCGACACAGAGCTGTTGTAGTTTTTGATTGGATCGCTTTTGCCGGAACAGTCGTCAGCTACGGATGATCTGCATTGATAGATCTTTTGTGCTGATTTCCAGTAGCAATTAATGATAATTCTTTCTAGTAGGATATCATTAAAATGCTCAATATTTTCAACCAGCTAGTTCTTCACTTCAATTCACCTTTTCCCATCCTAGAGTCAACATTTGCAAGGTAAATACATATGCTCTATTTAGGTGGAATTTCCGATGGTATGATGATAACTACTGCAAGAAAAAAGTGTGATAAGTGAAGTTATTTTGAAACAACGAAGTCGCTCCCTATGTTCGCGGTTTTCTTTCACCTACCGCTGCTTTGTTGCCATTTGGTGATCCATCGAAATGGGTCATTCCTTTTCCTTGTCACCGTTGTTTCCTAATTATTTATTCTGAAGATTCCGCTTTTGCAAAATTTATTGAACGTACTTTGCTAGAAGATGGATGATTAAGAGACACGGGCGTTATATTGAAATTTGTGGAATGTAGAACGAAAAATAAAGGACAGACAATACGAGATTTGATAACATTTTGTCACGAATACTTTTTGAAAGAGCACTGATATCGTATAAGTAGCTAAAGATTCAGAGAAGTGCGTAGCTTAAAAAGTGATTTTCTGGCATATTCAGAGTGAATCACTTATGCTGTCTTTTCTCCTCCGGAAAACCCCCTTCAATGACCTGTGTAGAAACAAATCTACTCCATGTTTTTTGCTTCCCGTGCAATGTTTACGACGAACAACTGGTAGAAGTTTGATGAGTTTTATGGAATTATAGATAAGGACTGGTGCGAAACTCCTTTGAGACTAGTAGGCAACATAAGGGTCGACTTTTTGCTAACTTTGTATGCGTTCATGGCCGATGAAATCAAAATCCCGCATGCCGTAGATCAGTCACACTGATAAAGTTATTGAAATAAATCGCTCAGCACTGGATGTATCAGCGATTTCTCAATGTGACAAATTTATTTACATAGCCAAAAAGGTGTGGCAAAACAGAAAACCCACTGATTAAGAAAATTATTTTGATGGATCATTCCGTTGAAAAAATCTCTATATCTGTAGCTCAAAATGTATTCATTCCGGAAGCTTTACAGCAGAGGATAACCAGATTCATATAGTATGGCTCGGTAAATGGATCGAAATACAACAGCGGCCCCTCATGTATTCATATATTTGCTACCTAATCCACGAAAGTTCCATGTACCTGGTCTAGATGTTCGATACCAAATCGTGTTCTTACTATAACACTTGCCAACTCAAGTCTAACGTTGTTCACATATTCTTACAGCTGTGAACTAGACGTGTCACGTTGATATCACTTTTACTACACTCTAAACTACATCTAAGTGCTGAACAATACAAGTGTGGAGGAGCTTAGAAAAATATTGCTGAAGTTGTGCTGGCTATAGGCCAATCGTACACATAAATGTATCACTTCAGATCATCTACATTTCCGACTTAGGTGTTTGGATGGATCTGAATGCTGAGACTCTTCTCACTTATGAATGCTTACCACACAACTTTCAACTAGTCAATGAAACCCAAGCAAAGAAATAGTTTGAACAACTTGTTTCTCTAAAACAAAATAGGATTTTTACTCGAGTGGACTAGCAAGACAATCACCTAAAGGAAATTAGTAGCTGTGGAACGTGCAGGCAGAGATTACTGCAGATTTGGAAAGTAATTCGAAAAAATTAACACCGCGCTGGAAAATGAAAATTTATGGAGAATCTTCTGTTTCCTTAAATATGCTGTGCCGCCCTTGTTCTGCGTATATTTGCTTCCATAGTTCTCTGCTTATCAACGTCATCCATCTCTCAAGGTTGTCAAGCGAGCTTGCATGAGAAAGGCTCCATCCAATCCACAAGAAATGTTTCTAGTTTGACAATCACCTGATGTCTCAGTAGCAAAATTGTTCACAAAGTCTAAATAGAACTGATTCTAAAATCACTGAATGATACTCATTGGTAAGACAAGTTTCTTTATCAGCATCCGTACCCATCTGTATATCTGAACACCTGCGCTGAATAATGGATGCATTCTTGATTTGATGATTTTCCTTGCAATGATACTGAAAACCTCTCAGCGATTTCGATTAGCAACACCATAAAACGATCACGATAACGGCAGACTTCTGCAGCTGATCCGCTAGTTCTCAAAAAGCAAAGGTCATAAACGTCTGCTAATTTCCACCCTCGAATGCGATGTTGTCTATGAGTAGCTTTCCGTGGAAATGACAGAAAATGAAGAATTGAAGGCACCATGGTAGGGATATCATCTTACCAGACCATAAGTCGTTAAAACCCATTGGATTCACCAAACTTTTCGTAGCTGATTTGCATGAGAAAGTGTTTTTACTTAGCTCACTACGTGCGACGCCGAGATTGCGATGTATATGGGTACAGCATTTATGGTCTTTTGAAACCACTTGCAAACCTCTTGAACCCTTTTGAAGTCCTTCGAAATTTTGTGCACCGAGTAATAAAATGATGATTATGAGAATCCAATCCAACGAAAGTCGAATACTGATTATGAATTCATTGATGATAAATGCTGTAAAAGATGAATGATAATAGACCCATTCGCTGGACTCCTCTTATTTAACCGTTTCTAGCGGTGGTATGACGTTTCAAATCTACCCATTGGTGTAGAGTGATGTGCAATCCTTGACGCCGGGTCGGACTAGAACCCTCACCTCATTCTTTCCGAAGTGTGCTCTATCCGATACACTGCTGATGCCCATTTTGCCACATCACTCTTTCTACGCTACAGCGCATCTATCTGTCGGCCGTCAGTCATCAACTGCCTGGCCCGGGTAGCCAGTATCGACATTGAAATCCCGGAGAGTGCGGTGCAGGTTCTAGTCCCGCCTGACGCGAAAGTTTTGCACATCCCTCTACATCAATGGGTATATTTGAAATATCATAGCATCGCTAGAAACGGTTGAATAAAAGGAATTCCATTTGATCTTTAATACTCAATATCTGTCAACGTGACTGGTTTCAATGTCAAGACCGACTACCGGGCCAGGCCGCGGACGGCTGGCGTCTGACAGATGAATGCGCTGTAGAGCAGAAAGAGTGATGTGTATAATGGGCGTCAGTAGTGTAACGGATACAGCACATACTCCCGTAAAGCGAGGTGCAGGTTCTAGTCCCGCCTGGCGCGAAAGTTTTGCACATCACTCTACATCAGTGAGATCCCTTCATTATTATTTGAGCCAACGTGTCATGTAGTGTGGTAAATGAGCTCTTATACAGCCCGATACACGTGTTTCGATTCGTACAGTCTCGTCAGTCGGGCAGAACCTGTCGTCCTCAATCTTTTTTAGCCAATCCTCTGTGGTTGCTCCAGTCCCCACTCTAAGAATTGTCGATGACAATAAAGGTGTAGATGATAATAGTTCATGAGTGATTTAAATACGAAGCAGTGATTTGTTCGAACAGGATCTGCTATTAAAAAGAAAAAGCTAAAATTGAGATGCTGGTGCAATTTTACAATAGCTTTGGTAGATACCTTACATTGTCCTCTACTCCCGCTAACATTAAGTTCATTATTGTGCTGACTATTCTTCTCAATAGTGTAAGAACATAGTCAGATCTTTGCTTTATCTACTCCTGATAATTCATTGATTTTTCATTGTTTTCTAAATTTTAGGCTTATCTTCGTCCACACACTGCCACTACCCCATCATTTTTCTCTACAATCACCTCTCATCTCTTTTCTAGTGTATGGGGGAGGGGGAAGGCGTGATTTGCGATTAGGTACTTCAACTGCACCTTATCGCATTCGACCACCTGATAGTTTGCCCGTTCTTGGTTGACTCTGATCTTAGCATTCGAGTAACCGTGAGCAATTTGCATAAAAGATGGAAATTCTCGCTTTGACCTTTTTCCTCACTCTTCTCTTCTGCGTAGAATCACAGTAAGTTACCTAAGAAGAATGCCAAAATCTTTATCAATTCTTCTTAATGACCTTCGATTAACGGATTTCTAAGGATCCGTTTTCTTTTTTGAAGAACATACTTCAAAGCAATATTCTAGCGATGCCAAAGCTGTTGAGTTATCGAAGGCACCGAAAGGAGAACTTTATGCTCTATTGGTAGCCGGTTCAAATGGATTTGGGAACTACCGTCACCAGGTATGTGTGTGTGGGTACTTAGGCGGATATATATATATATATATTATATATATATATATATATAATATATATATGTTCACATATACGTTTGTGCATGCATATATACGTATATGTGTATATAGGTATATAAAAGCTTAGGTACTTCTCCATTCTCGGAAAGGGTTCTGTGGAGAGGCCTTCTATAGTAGACAAAAATTTCACATTTCGAGAGTTTGAGTCCCGATGATTTTAAGAGTCTATCTGTTTTTTTTTTGAGTTTGAAAAAATTCTTACAATGCTGTAACGTCAGAAATAAATGAGTTTTAAACGCGGCGGGCTTTGTAGCGCGTGATTTCGATAGATAGAGCTTTTCTTGTGAATCGTTGGCAAGCATTCGATAGCGAAAATCTCGGTGACTTGGACACGCTATTTTTCTGAAAGAATACAGAATTTGAGTTCACAAGTGTACTTATGACAAGACAGAGCTCATCTCTTTGACTATAAGTAGTCATTTGATAGCGTGAATTTCGATGATTCACCACTGTGCATGTTTCCAGGAAAGACTTTTTTCACTGCACTGTAACAGAGGATTCTTTTTGAGTTTCACACACGCCGCGCATGCATGTCGGCTAGTGTGTGTGAGTAACTATATATCGATTGCGCGGTTGACCAATTGCGCAGCGTGTATCACATGTGGCTCGCGTTTGTTAGCAACTTTAGGATCTCACCTCCGTTTTGAGAAATCTAGTTTCATCCACGTTTCCAATGCAAAAACCGAGAAACCTTCTTGTAATAAAGGAGAGCATTTCAGTTCATTAACAGAAGCACCCGAGATAACACGTGATGCGTAAGACGCAATTTCATTATCTCCACTGTAGCGTTAGAAAGAGAGTTTTTATAAAATGAATATACCGTTGAAGCTGCCAAAAATCAGGCTATTTAATGTTCACTAATAATTTAGGGATAGCCCTGTCCTACGAACAGCGCGCGAGGTGACGTATAACGCATGTATGACACAATTTTATTTTCGCTGCTACACCGCTGTGATTTTCAAAAAACCAATACTTCCTTAGAATATCCGCAATTTTAGCTTTCAAATGTTTATTGAAAGTCTCATGGAAATTCTTTATCCACAAGGAACGTGTCTCAGAAACCATTCTCGACAATCTTGGTGATACTCGTGTCCCTTATAAACTTGGCAAATAGGCGCAGACAGAAAAATGAACTGACGAAAATGAAGAATCTGGCTATAGGTCACTACTGAGTGTTCAGTCAATCGTAAGAATTTCATTCGTTCATATAACCAACCTAAAGCCACTTCAGGCTGATGTCGCTCATGCCTATCAGATACTGAAGAAAAACGGAGTTCCTGAAGACAATGTCATAGTTATGATGTACGACGACATTGCTAACGATCCAAAGTGAGAAACTGAGCTCTACGTTTTCTTCTACTATTGCAAACCGACAAGTTGCATGTTTTAAATGTGTTATCGACACCGCGTAACAACCTCTCCTTATGTGCGTCTTTGCTTAATGCAGAAAGTGATATTTTTCAAGTCACCAAGCTACGTAGATTGTCCATAATCACCCTATTTGAGTTCAGGTATTGTCCATTGTAATCGTTTTTTTTGGAGCTATTGTGTACAGAAGCAGATAGATTCCTCAAACTATTCAAGAGTTTCATTTTTCTAAAGCCATTCACATGCTAGTGGATTATAGAGGAAATCTGTTTCAAACTCGACAAAGAGTAGTTATCTACTCTTGTCAGTCACACGAATATTTCTCTGATTGCGCCTTGAATTTTGAGCAAGGTTGATGCAGTTGCTGTGTTTAGACATATTATAGTAATCTCGAAACAACACTGAGAACTTTAGTATTAAGAATCGCAACTTTAGAGTAATCCACAGATGTAAAAGTTTTTTGAATTGACAGCTGCATTTTTAGAAACCCATATCCTGGAAAGCTCTTCAACAAACCACATGGTCCTGATGTCTATCATGGATTGAAAGTTGATTACAAAGTCTGTTTACAGTTATCATTATTTGGAGACTCAATACATTCATTTGTAGTACCGTGACCTACAACCACACCTTTCCGCATACCTCATGAGACGGCATTAAACTCAATATCAATCTGTATACAATCAGAAATTTGTTACAATCGAGTTGCCTAGATCTTTACTTATAGGGCAATTCTGTAACACCCCAAAACTTCCTAAATGTTCTACAAGGTAACGCAGAAAATGTAACGGGTGGCAACGGACGAGTCATAAACAGGTAAGGAATAACGTTCAATAGAATTTGAGCAGAGAAATACTTCTGTTTGCAAATTCAGTACCGCCAATGATCGCATCTTCGTCTTCTTCACTGACCACGGCGGCTCGGGTTTGATTTGTTTCCCGGATGACGTTGTGAGAGCTTAAGATCATCTTTTTTATATTGCGTATTAGACAACAGAGATTTACTCAAGTCGTGAAGACTGGTAACCACCATCAATTTTAGTTATCTGCAGAGGATTTGCACACAGCGCTTCACCAAATGCACAAGCAAAAGCGTTACGCTGAATTTGTTTTCTACTTGGAGACTTGTGAAAGTGGATCAATGTTCGAAGGAATATTAAAAGAAGACACAAATAGTTAGTCTTAACAATGTAACATACATCTGAAGCTTCAGTTTCCTTGTTCGAATGCCCACGACTGGCGTGGGACGCGAAGTTGGTGCCAGACTTTTCAGGGAGAAGCACTACTGACTTGATTTATCAGTAGGCTAACACAAGCCTTTGTATACTCTACATAAGTATTCATTCGAACCCTCTAACGAAAGAGTGCTTCTCCCTTCTATCCTTTGACCTAGGGTTATTTGTTTTAATGAGCTGAAACGATCGGTGAACAATATTTGCTTTCTATTTGAGTATATGCCATGACTGCTGCGAGTTCGGACGAACCATCGTGGGGCACATATTGCTTCACTGACATGCATCTTCCATGTCTCGGCGATCTTTTTTCGGTAAATTGGATGGAAGACACCGAGGCGGTACATTTTCATTCTATTGAATTTTCAGATTATTGTCTTAAATTCCTCCGTTTAATAGGATAATGAGAGTAAGACATTCATAATATTCTGTTGATAAATAGAAATTACTAATTCCATCACAACACATGTTATTGTAAATCTGAACACGAACGTGAATTGATTTTGTGAGCTAGTGATATTTCGGTGCCAATGATGATCCTTTATTTTTAGCATGACACTGGTGTAGAAACACTAAAGCTGCAATTCGAAGATGTGAGAACACTGACCAACTTGTCACATGTGATGGAATATGGTGATCTCAAAATCACAAAGGAATCAGTTGGCACTTTTGAAGCAGACAAGAAGAACAGAGAGCGGGCCGAGTTTCATTAGACATCAATGAGGTTACCTATTCATTTGACAAATCTATCACAAGCTTGCGTTCCTTTGATTATCTAACATTTGTTAATTGCCGTAAATGAAAACTCCGAACAGATATAGGACAGTAATACATTTGGACAAAATTACATCCGTCATTTAGACTTTTCGTCATTCAGGTTCAACATCCAAAGGTTTCTTGGCCTTCAAGAGATATTGAACTGATGCATTTACAAAAACTCCAAGAATCTGCTAAGGACGCAATGATCTCTATGCTTTTGAAACAGAGGATCGCCAAGATTTACGAGGTACATAAGTATTGGAGCTAGAGCATCTCACCACTTTCGTTGAAATTCTACTTCATGAATTTTGAGAGAAAATTTTCTAACTCAATTTGGAAGGTTATAGAAGAATAATAACAAGTAACGATTTCAGAAGGTCACGTAAAGTTAGAAGAAAAATTATGCGTTCAATTTTGATCAAGGAATCCTTCAGGGAGGAGGCCTGTACTACACTCCATTCAACTATCTCAGAAGTGTTTATACGCAAATTCGGCATACACACTGCTTGCAGGGGGATTGCAAGGCGTCAACCTTATGCTTCTTATTTTCTTAAAGAAGTCTGGAACCATTATGCCAACCCGCAATTGATGAGGAGTTTGTTTGTCCAGAGTGCAAGATCGAATCGAGAAGCATGCATGTACTGAATTGTACCCCAAATTTTTTGCACTATTACTTTTGCCGACCTTTTCTATTTCGATTCGGTATTACCAAAACGTTATGATTTGGTGGAGATTATTGTAGTGAAATTTGAATACGGCCGTCGCACCATCGCTATTCAAATGAAACGGGCAGCCGAAAAATGATGTGATGACACTCCAGCTTAACCAAAGCCCATATTCTATGATAGGAAAGATATACTTTTGGCTTTTTGGGATTGGGAAGAGCATGCTGTTTTGTGAACTGACATGCAGACAATCAGTGCCATCGTCTGCGGTAAATAAACCCGGAGGCTGGCCACAACAGTGCGAGGGAAGCGTCCGACGTGCTCAGTGTCGCTACGACTCACATTTCAAAGCTGACTCACCACAATTCAGAGGAACTCGGTTGGACTATGATACCGCACTACAGTATAGCTTTGATATTGTTCTAATGACTTATCATCTCTTGCGTGTCCCAAAGCAGCATTTTCGGGAGAAAATATCAAAAGACTACAACCACCTCGAAAGTGATCTAACGGACTTTTTAATCCCCAATCTCATTCATTCTTGGAGGAATGTATCCAATCTTTGTCAAGTAGATGGTTACATAATACTAATCATGATGGGGATTACATTGTTGATTGATTGATTTCATCAAACAAGAGGATTAGAAAAAAGTGTTGAAATGCGAAAGCAATCAGGGGCGACCCAATACAGACCGCATTGATTTGTTTCACCACCACCCTGCTGCAGGCCCTCTGTTATTAATTAGGTTTGATAAGACGAAACAGGCAATAAAGAATCTTTTTGTCTTTTTTTACTAAAGCAAATCATTGTCAGCTGGAACGCTGCGCAATCACAGGCTCAATTTAGGACAGACACAATATTGAAGCACTGTTCGAGACCCTTGCCGCCAATCTTCTACCCAACGTCAATGACAGGTATGCTCAATATACTGGAATAAAATAAACTGGTTTGCTCAAAAGCTTGCACAAAAGTGAGTTTAATCTTTTCATTCATGACTGCATTGAGTTAAATAAGCACATACATGAAGATATGTTAGACAAAATGTGTCGACTTCTATGCATAATTTCCTTCTGATATTTTCTTCGCAGCTCAGTTTTTCTTAATGCAAACTTCAAAATCGATAGCTTATCGTAGATATTGCGTCAGGCATGGCAAGTGGAAAAAAACTACTTTTTATTCTTGATAATTTGCCATGTATTCCTACCACATCTTGTAAAATCAAAAACAAAAAGCAGAAACGCCTGTTGTTTTTCGGCGCTCAGTGATTTTCATAGCACGACTAGTGTTTGGAATACTTAAATATCATAGAAATGCAAGCTGAACACTTAGCCAAAATAGTAGAATATTCAAGAAAAACGGCGTTATAAAGCGCAAAATTCAAAAGGTTCGTTGGAAACCCTGCGTAAAAGTTAATTTCAATCCACATTACGACGGCAAAACATTATACATAGTTCAAAACACGGTACACGCAAATATAGTCCCAAAAGGTAAACGAATATTTTGCCTGTCGAAGTACTGTATTTATAGGAAACGCATGATTGAAGAACGAAATGTTATAAAAAATCTGAAGTGCCATAATGACGTGGTGAAGGCGTTCGACTCGATTTGCGTTGATGTGAACAAGGTAATATCGCTTTGTTACCAACGTCAGCTGAGTTCTATTTCAAAGCTGTTAAGAGACTACTTGCACATTTTCAAATTTTATTTTGCACAGTCTCATTACATTGTACTGGGTGGCACTTCTAGCACTCCACTTCTTTTCTCGCATTCATCCTTCTCATGGTCTTTGAACACTTCTAAACGACTATTTTGAGATTTCTCGTAGAAATTCGATATAATCTGCTAGAAAATTCTTAAACCTTCCAAGGGTCTAATATGGAGCCTCGTAAGCTAAACGAACGTTTCCGCTTTCTCTAAAGTCTCATCAATAGCGTATAACATTCGGCTGTTCGACCTCTGCTATTATATCAATGTCTCCAAACATATCGCACATGGTTTCGACTGTTCTTGAGGATTTCGTCGCCTTCATGAACAACGTAAAATGCTAGAAGCGCAAATCTCTCCTTTGCAAATCGAAAAATGAAGTTCTCCGCAGAGCATTCGTTGATTAACTGCGCGGCAAGTGTCGGTTGGGGTGTAACCAGCACCGTGCCTCGTCATAGCTTTCGTTATTAGCCACTCGACAATTGACCCCTCCCTTTCACAATATGAAAAGAAGGTAAGGATTCATCGGAGGTTCTCATCGAGAAGGTAAGCGATTGTGCTCACAGTTGAGCTCGCTAGGACTGCTAGCTATTAACCCACTGGGTACGACAGGGACATGGCCCCAGCCCAGGCGTGCTGCGCGCTGCACCACTAACCACTCGGCACTACAAACTGTTAAAAGCGCGCGGCGAGCTAGAGCTGATGGCGTGTCACTGTAGTATTCAAAGGGTTGACGACCATCACACCTGAGAACGCTGTGAAAAACTAGAGTGGAGCACCATTGGAAGGGAAACCGCTGATCGGTAGTTACACGTGTTATGTCTGTAACTAATACTGCTCAATATCAAAACAGTCTTTCTCTCCCTCTCTCTCTATCTCTCTCTCTCTCTCTCTCTCTCTCTCTCTCGTTCTCTCTGGAAAAAGACAGTGGAACTGAAATCATGCACTATTAAAGCTTTGCGTTGTTTTCAGTTCGACTACGCCCTGAAGTATATGAACGTGCTAAACAATTTCTGCATGAAAGTTGGCGATTCGGAGAAGATCATCGATGTAATGCGCATGACCTGTTCATCAATTGGCAAGCAGTACTTATAAACGTGTCATTTTCGATCGCTTCCTCACATAGTATGAGTTGTCCGAATAAATCTTGATGATTAAATTAGCCTTGCACACTATTGCCAACTCAAAAAGGGTGCTTTTTCTCATCGTCGAGCAAAATTCAACAAACAAAAGAGTTTGAATTTTTTAACAGCACAAGAAAACAGAAAGAAAAGCGATGCTGAGAAAGTAACAATTAAAGATACTGAGTCGCTACCACGATCACGTCATTAAGTTATGAAGAGCTTAGCCAACAACTGTTTATAGATCGTCTGCTGCTTATTCTTAGAAACTTATGCTCATTGTTTGCAAATCAGGTCGTTTAAGCTTCATTTTTATATCGATTTTTTTGAAGCAGTCCAGTGTATTCTTATTGTCGTTTGGATTGTAAAGATCATAACTCTTTTCTATAGTTTTCGTAGATAATACTGACCGACGGTTAGGAGGGTCCTTCTATAATACCATTTCACAAAATTATCCTACAAATTCTGTAAATGACACTCTTCGCGCACGTTTCGATGGCAAATTTTTTTACAGAATGAACGCAAACTTACCTTAACGACATTGTAAGCACCACGCGAACGCTATCGCTATTAAGCTATAAGATTAGCGAGAACAGATAATAGAGAAGTATGGTTTGACGGGAAGCTGATTGTTAGCTTCACCCTATCATTATATCGCTATTGAACAACGATGTAGGATCTCTAAAATGACGAGAAAGTAGGGAAAACACTCAAAGAGGCATATCGAGCAAACGACAACAATACTAAATGCCAGGATGGTTACGCAGTCTTTTGAACACTGAAAACCACTACAGTATATAGCATCACACTCGAACGATTCTAGGTGACTATATTGTTTGAAAATGACAAACCTAAACAAAAGGTTCAAACAAATTTTGTACTAATCACAGCCAACTTTCATGAGTGGTAAATTTCATGGAAATGATGATTGTACTCGCTTGACACATATTTGACATTTCTCGTCGTATTTATGTGCTGAATTTGGGACTTCTCGGAATCTTCCGTGGGCCCGACTAGTGTGGAGTTGTCTCAGGCATCTTCACTGTAAAGCCAAACTATTTATCTGCTCACTTCATATATGTGGTATCGATATAAATAGTGAAAATTGTGCTAGAAACAGCAATACAAACCTCATATAAATAAAACACGATATGATCGCTCGAAGAGAAAATTAACAAAAAAATTACTAATAACTTTGGCACCCAACATCACACGCGTGTCAGTCATAACGGGATTACAACGACCGGTAAAGATTACTTACGCAAGATATATAAAAATGGCTGGAAAAATATGCAAAACTCAGGACTTGCCAAAAACAATCGCAAAAAAAGGTCAAAAGAAAAGTTTTGAAAAACAAATGCACGGTAAAACAAAAGGAAGCTAAGTGTTAACTGAATCGTCCCCTTAGTTCGGTCACAAAATCTTAAAATTCGGAACTAGTATAAAGCATAGTTTTTAGAAGAACAATTTCACTTGAACCGATGACACGGTTCTTTACGGAAGATTATTTTGAATCTGAAGTAATAACTTACTCTGGTGAGAGGTAAATTGAACATCTTAGACAACCAGCTTATGATTTTAAAGGATTTCTTTGAGAAAGAACTAGAACATTCTTTTAGGGATCTCTGATTAGCTGTAAAAGAGAAAGTTGTTGGATAGAATACGCCTGCTAAATGAATAAATCAATGAAATGGACGTATGCTTGAATTTTTTAAAATCGCATCGCTTCTCTACAATTTGAATGCGCTTCTTCCTGAGGCACTTATTTAGACAAGTGGCTTCTTTCTTGAGTTTCTAGAAGAACTCAAAAATCAAAACATCAATAAAAAAGCAGCCCTAACGCTGTTCGTTCAAGAACCCAAGCCATGGCCATATATATTCGTCTATTTAAATAAAGTTTTTTGACCTCACAAAGAACACCGCAATACAGACTTTACTCTTTCGGTAAAGAGGTCACGTTCTCAAGAAGTCTTGCCATATGAAATCATCAAGACAATTATTGAAGAGTGATTAGCTTTAACAAGAAGTAAATGGTAGCCATTTGAACGACTAGTTGAAAAAATGCTGACATAGCATAGGAGACGAGAAGATACTGTAGTAGCACGAGAAAATCCGTTGGCAACGCGGTGATGTCCTGAAAGTTTGAAAGCATCAAACTGTCCTGTTTCCAATCCTTTCAGTTATTCGACATCAAACCAAAAAGTTTATGTATTGAAATCCATACAAAGCATTCTCATACTCATAGACATGTTATGCGAACTTCTTTTTACAGATTTTGTATATCTTATTCTTGCGGGCAAAGCAAAACTGAAATATAACTACTTCAAGTTAAAAGATCAGTAACAAAAAAATAAACGTAGGTCTATTTGAAATGCCGCAAAAAAATGTGGGATTGTACTGATGTGTCGGAAGCATATGCTTGAGAGAACGCCGTCAGTCGTCAAAATCTCTAAGAATCTTCATCGGCGATGAACGCTAGGTAAAGAATTAAACACAAGGTGCGTTGGAAACCACGCAGTAGAAATGATAACGGTACGTAAACAAAACAAATATTATGATTCAATGACGTGCTTGAACAGCACCCGCCTAAAAAATACCATTGGCAACGAATTGTAAGGCTTATAAAGTGCGCAACAGGAAGATGACTGAACCATTCATCAAATCAGAAAGGTGATTTCATGCTCTTTGAGTAATAAGCGCAAGAAAAATCGGCTAGACAAGATGCTATGAGTATGAATGGAGATTTTCGCGGCACCCGTTCGTAATGATTAGCAGGAGAGCAAGTTTCATACACATTTTCCAAATTATGCACCATTTAGAGATATAAAATTTACTCCGATCGTTACTTCGACGCATTTATTATTGATATTGTCAATGCATAACCAACTAGGATAAAAATTTTCAAAAGAAGAATTATTAGTCTTCTCATAAATTTTGGCACTAGAGCAATATACCATATTTATTAATTAAAAGTAACCTAAATTGTTTAGCAACTCTATT
Organism: Parelaphostrongylus tenuis; assembly: GCA_019055375.1. Classification (NCBI taxonomy): domain Eukaryota; kingdom Metazoa; phylum Nematoda; class Chromadorea; order Rhabditida; family Metastrongylidae; genus Parelaphostrongylus; species Parelaphostrongylus tenuis. Next base: position 19,214 of record JAHQIW010002101.1, read on the forward strand.
CAAAGTAGGGGCCTGCAAAGTGGACACAGTTCTGTCATCTCTCAGGCAAGAAATCAAAACCGCTTTGCGCAGAATTTTCTGAGCTTTTTTTCGATACAAAGTTTGTGCATAATGCCGCATCGTGGTCGCTCAATGAAACCTATATCGCATTTTGCTCCTTCACAACTATGAATTGGGATGCGATACAAGAACGCCTTCGAGAACCAAAGTTTCAAGGATTTCTGTCCGGGGAGCAGCTTTTCGGTTCTTTCCTGAGTCTCGCACCTGCAGCACGAACTTTAAGGAACAGCTATGCTGCGCACCTCTACGTGAAGTTGATCTAGAAACCATCATCGAAGCAATTGAATTGAATTTATTCAGCCTAATGGTGCATACTTTGAATAGTGTTGTTAAACAACATTAATTACATCTGGTTAGAAAATTTGGTGTTTATTGCTCTGATGTCTAAACTTAAGAGAAGACCTAATAATCAATGATATTTTAATACTTGACCTCGAAGTGGGATAAAAGGAAATAGCAAATGATCAGAATATTGGTAAAAATTGTCTCGGATACCAAACGGATGAGGAATAAAGCTCTCATAGTTGATCAGTCTCTCTAATAAACGCGTCGGAAAACAAAATTAGCGTACCGCGGCGAAATACTCATACAGGACCACACGCACAATTATGACCGAAGGGCGAAAAATCTCAAGATAAGCGGGGTAGAACGAGACTCGTAGTTGTCTCAAGGTGAACAAGCTTCAGGACGAAAATTATTATGCAACCGAGATTTTCTGTCCTAATCGCATGAAATGCACCTCTATAGCAGTACTGTACCCACTGAACCGCTTTCGAATCGCCTACTCTTTCCAACAGCGTATCGCGACGTCCTGTGTGTCAACGGCGATGTCGCGCAGGCATACACGGGGTCACACGGATCCCATCTTGTGGAAGAATCTTTCCCGTGTAGGCTGCACCATACATTCGATTTTATTGAGTATGGCTACAGGTGATTGGCTGCATATCTTGTCTTTGAAATGACTCACGATGGCCTAGTGATGAATCAAATCAGTGCTGCTATCTTCTCAGGCAAGTTTAGTAGCGATCTGACGACCCAGAGGGATGGAAGATCCGGTGAGCCTGAGACGAGGGATCAAACAGCGACCACGTGTGCATTGTATTGCACCTCTGACCACTGCGTCAGACGCACTCCTTGTGATTAGCACATCGTTGACACGATGTAAACCAAATGCGTGATGTTTTCGCATCTATCCCTGCGCCGCATGTCAAGCAATCGGCATGGACGGGAGACGCAATTGAAACAAGGGAATTTAATTGGTAAATTGGGGTTCTGAGGAAATATTGTTATCATTATTGATGATATATCACCGAGGGAACGTGTGTAAGAATGATTATAGTTAGAAAAGCGCTCATGAATTTAGAAATTTTCTAGGATTTAACGAGAAAACCACATTTTTCGGAAAGGGAACCTATTTCCAATTTTAATAGGTATTCTTTTTCTCTTTTTCTCGAGATATTTCAGTCACTGGATAGTTTGAAAATGCAGATTCTAAAAATGAATTTGATTTTCAGGAGACCTTCATGGCACGTTCTACTAACGGAAAGAAAATTACGCTTTAAATTCGAAGTTTGCCATTGTTTGTTTGAAATTTACCGCGGATTCATTCGTACTTATATAGTAATATTAAATTTTCAAATTCGCTTCATCGCTTTGAAAGGACAGAAAGTTAGTGGAAGATTTCCTATAAACGTAGTTTATGGCAATAAAAGCACTCAATCGTCCCAGATACCCCTTATTTGAATTCGAAGGCAACATAGATGGGATAGCGATGCATTTCTAATACTTATATCACATTCGTTTTGACAATGCTCTGAAACTGTAGCTTGAGATCATGTTATCTACGATGTTCGACTTCTGAAAAACTTCATAAGTGGGTTTTCTCAGTAGGCACCTGAAGAAGAGCAAGAAAAAGAGCGCGTCGACTAGTTTGAGGGCTTCGCGTGTTTTCTTCCTTCTCAAAAATGTACTTCAGAGAAAGTATTCAGGCTGTTTCACTATTTGCAGTCTTTGAAGTCTGCTCTATCATATCTTGCCGTTTTAATCACAAAACGCACTTTAGTGACAATAAAATTTGAATTTTATTCGAAAATTACCACATTTTCACAGGAGCATGTTCGCTAACTGCGACCGTTTCGCTTGTTAAACGTAATATCAATGCAGTCCGCATAAAAAGTGCGCACATGGTCAACGTTGGTGCCAGAATTTCCACATCAACGTCAAAGGTCTTGTAGAAGCTGCATGCATTCTTGCATACCTTCCTTAAAGAACGATTACTACTCAGTATGGGACCTCGCGCATGGTCATGAAGCTTAAGAGATAGACCAGAGGAATCGTCGTAATTGCTGTCCGATTTAATTGTCAAATAAACTCCTGAAGTTCTCCACAAAATCAATTTCTCGAGCATACCACGGCTTCGGTAAAAGCGAAGCCGATTCAACAAACACAATCCCATACAGTTGCATGGAATACAATCAGAGTGTACCCAAGGTTTCAGAATACAAAATACCATTTGCCCTTTGCTCTAAGCTCTGCTGACTACAAAAATTCTCACGACAGTGTCTTCAAAATTGTAATCGTACCAACACGCGGGAGTAAGAAGTTGCCTGTCCATCCCATAAGAAAGCTTTAGCTGGCAGATATCGCAGCTGCTGAACGAAAATATGACTCTCATCGGCCTCTCACCATCGCCTCCAGGAAAAAGTGTGAAAGAGCTAGATTTTATCCCTAAAATGATTGCTGTTGCACTGCATCCGGTAATGAAGTCATCTGCGACGAAATCAAGTTGATGGCATAATCCTATCGAGCGTCCAAGGGAATTCAGTGTAAAAGAGACCACCTGTATCACCTGTCGTCCCGTTAATCGTCGAGTGACTCGAGCGAGTACCAGCAACTCTCTCATTTTTCCCTGTCGCGTGCAAGAGTAGCCCAGTGGGTCCTCCTCGTTCTAGGGATTCGCTGAGCATCATATCTTTCTTCTATCGCTTTCGTGAAGAAATCGGACCAACGGGTCAGTGGGCTTCCTGTAGAGCGCTTGATAACCCGAGGAATCCAGTCGGCAACGGCTCTCGTCCATCGGTTGTCGTTGAAACGCATCACGTGTCCGGCCCACCTTAGTTTCGATATCCTGGCGTGTAGAACGGCGTCTCTGATTTTCGATCGTTGACGTAGGTCGGAACTTCGGATCCTTTGTCTCATTTGCGAAATACGGGATACTCCTAGCATCGACCTTTCGACTGCGCGTTCGATAACGCCAAGTAATCTTTCATCCTGCTTACGTAGCACCAAGTTTTTGCTGCATACATTAGGGCAGGGATAATTGTCGAGTCGAAAAGGTGGTCACGGAGTCGGATGTTCTTAGTCCTCTTCACTACATCTTCGATGCTCTTAAACGTTCCCCAAGCCGCTCGTTTCCTCCTGCTCAACTCTGGAGCTAGGTCGTTAATCATGTTGATTTCACGACTTAGATAAAGACCATATTCAAAAAAGTGAACGAAGTGAATAAAAGATAGGATCAGGCATAATCCAAAAGAAGTTTGAGGGTGGTGAGAAGACATCAATAGAGCTAGGTCATGCTTCGATAACAGAAACTATGCTCTACGTATACCTGCAGAGTTTGATGAACTTGAAAATATTGTGATGAGGTTGCGTAAAACAGGAAAACTCTTATCATTGACCTTTTTCCGAGAACCTTACATCTATTTCCACACTAGAGATATCAATACAAAAAATTTTATTTTCTTCACAGCCCGACTGCCAGGTATGAGTATCTCCATGACTTTCACGGAGGATTTGATAAAAACGAAGAAAATCTGAATGGTGTGGTAAACATAATGGAACAAAGTGAACTACGATCGGTTTGTACGCTTCAAGCACGGCATATGTAAAAAAATGTATTTGTCCTTGAGAGATTATTAACATTTATGATGATAAATGTAGAAACTAAGTAAATTCTCTGCGATGTAGGATAGTCTCCACAAACTCATCGACTAATCGATGGAGCTTTTTAGACTCTATGTTCAAATTCTTGAAGTTGGCTTGAATCCAAGCATGCTCCTTTACGGTTCTCTTAGCCCTCATCGGTGTACCTGGGGCGAGTGTTGTCCTCAAGCCGAGATACTGAGAATCTTACTCGCTACTCACAGAGCGCTCAAAAGGAGTGATCGCCAACTAAGTTAGTACCTACAGTATCAGAATGTGCTCTGCTTTGAGATGTAGGAAGACATACATCGAATAAGACATAAATAAACATTGTTCATATTTTAACCGCTTTTTGCGGTGGCATGATGTTATAGATATATACCCAGTGTTATAGAGTGATGTGCAAAACTTCAGCGCCAGGTGGGACTAGAACCCGCACCTCACTCTTTTCGAGAATGCGTGCTTTATCCGTTACACTATGACGCCCATTTTGCACATCGCTCTTTCTACGCTACTGTTCGCTCTTTCTACTATCCGTTACACTACTGACGCCCATTTTGCACAGCGATCTTTCTAGGGTAGAAAGATCGATTGCAAAATGGGCGTCAGTAGTGTAACGGACAGAGCACGCATTCTCGGAAAGAGTGAGGTGCGGGTTCCAGTCCCGTCTGGAGCTAAAGTTTTGCACATCACTCTATAACATTAGGTACATATATAGACAATTAAGACTTTTCAAGAAGAATAGTTAAGGGAGGTAGATGAAAAGATTTTTGGTGTGGATCTCACTAGAACACAGCCTACACAATGGGCTACTCGCACATGCCTCCATACTCATAGGAAGCCATCATTGTGAACGTAAGGGGAAGAGAAGAGAAGGAGATATGCTAGGATACAGATGATTCGTCAAAGAGAGTCGTTTGTGTTCGCAAATTGCTACTCCTGACAAATTTTATGAGATTCCGCAAAATTTTTATATCGAATTTGAATACTGATCATTGATTACTTATTTCAAAGTATCAGCAATTGAACAACGGCGCTCACTGTACTACAATTTGCTTTGAGTGATTATATTATCACTCTATACAGTTTCACATGCTCTTCAAAAGCCGCATTTAGACTTACAAGAATTTTTTCACCCTAAATAATGTCTACATCGATGAAACGTTTCGCATGGTAAAATCGGTTTCGATGACCAATCAAAGTGAATCATAATGAACGAAATTTTGCTTCTTTATATCACAAAAATTTAGATAGAAAGGTTTCCTTTTGAAAATTTCTTCACCTGTATACCGAGCGGCCATTTTGGACCGATGGCAGACAGCAATCGCAACAGTTTATGATGCGCTTTAGAACGAATCATGCCCATAGTTATGTCGAGAGACATCTGAAAACAGAAAGATAACTCAAGGAAGAAGTCAGGATCGACAAAAAAATTTAAGACTCAGAGAAGTATAAGAAGAAGACCTAATGAATCGCCCACCTCCTTCGTTACAGTTCGATCAGCCGCGCGGGCCACTTCAACGGCATCTACAGCGGCTAAAATCGGAAGCATACATATAGAACATATTTTTACAAAAGTTTAGAAAACAGTATTTTTCTGTCATAGAGAAGTGTTTTTTCTCTGTGAGGACAAGGACTTTTCTGATTTTTCCTCAGACCTATGTTTCTTTTCTGCACCCTCCTGGAATCCCACTTTGAACTAGTGTGCGATATGTTCATGGATGTCGAACTACAATTTACACCAAGTGTGTCACCCTTCCAAAAGATTTCTCCCAACAAAAATAGCAATATTTTACACGGAATACCATGTACGAGTGTGTCACTAACAGATATCATCACCAGGCTTGTACAAAAAGTCACAAAGAGACCAACGTCGCCTAAATGTCTATGGCTTATGTATCCATTAAGTGCCCACTTGGAAAGCCCTAAAAGCCCTACCATAGCTATTAAAATTCCACGGAAAAATGTCTTGATGAGTCAACATATTAAGTTAGCAACTAATTTTTGCCGTATTCTCTTTTCATTTTTACTTATTTAAAACAAATTTATTTCTAGGGTCTCTTTCACCGTGTTTTATGCTACTTGAATGCTCGTCACCTCGAAAATCTAAATATGTAAGCCATTTAATTTTTATAACTGTATAAAATTCTCTTTTACTTTAGAATAAATAACTCAAAATTTGAGATTCGTGAACGTCTCTTGCACGAGTTCCTTGGGTCATTCTGCTACAGAAGCGATAAAAAATTATGTAGAGCACTTAACCACAAGGCGGTCGAGGTGTAAACTACACAGAAATGGTTCAAAAAGCTTCGCGAAGGCGGCACCAACACGTCAAAATCGGCTGGGACAGCTTTATCGAAACGACGTCATTTTGCAACAAGAAGAATAAGGGTGGGAGCGTTAATTGATCCATTGTATGGCACAGATGCTGTTTCAAGTGATTACCATCTCTTCGAATCGCTGCAACATTTTTGACAGGAAAGCGCTATGCCAAAACTGACGATGTGATAAGGCACCTGTTTGAGTACTTTGTTTCAGAAATGTCAGAACTGTATCGTCGATACATCAATGAGTTGCTATGAATTTGGCAAAACACTATCGATTCTACTAATGCAAGACTTTGATTAAGAATGCTTATTTGTTAATGTCTAATGAAATGTCTTGTTAGAGAATTTTTGGCGTGACAAAAATAGTTGCCAACCAAATACCATCAGTAACTTGAAAATTATCCTGAAGGATCGCAGCATATCTGTGATTCGTGAGGAGAACCGATTCAACTATTCAGATGCAAACCTTTCAATATTTCAGATTTTCAGTTCCGAGAGTATATGAATAATCAATATTTACTTCTCTCATTAGTAACACACAGTGAGTTTGGTAACAATTTTTTCGGATTACAGAGCCCGATCATAGAAATGAACACATCACAACCCGTAACAGCAGCGATGATAACGTACCGGTGATGAAAACCGACTGCTTTGGAAAGACGAAATTTGGAATGACGGTGATGAGTAGGATAATGATGACCGACTTCGACACAGTATTGGACGGTGACATTGTGGTGGTTAGAGATAGAAAGCCGACTACTATCGAAAACAACGGGAATGACAGCTGAGAGATCTGCAATAGCTCCAATTTTTAAGCGTAGTGTGCCATGATCAGAGATACTTTGTACGCAAAGTGACGAAAACAGATAATAAGAATTCAATTGAAGTAATAAGGATTTTTAATGAGCTTAAAAATGCAAAATGTCCAAAGAATAGCTGTTTAAGAAGTATATTACGTTGCTTTGAAACCATTCTCGGACAAAATGACATCTTCAAGAAACGGTTATGAAAAAAGCGGATAGATGAAGAGCTTCATAGGAAATATTTCCGCCTAGCGAAAAGCTTTCTCCAGATTAAGTCAATTCTGAATGAATTCTACTTTCAGACGCTTTCAATGCTCTCTGTGCTCCAAGAAATGAAATGGGAAAATTACTTCAGTTAGAAGCAAGCATTCACTTTTTTCTTAATATTCTGGTAACATGTTTTTTATGAGGTTTCATACGGCACTTATATAGTTCGCCTGCTGGTTCTCCATTCTAGGCTCTTCAGTAGCACGGCACTCTTAAGTTCAGACGATCTCTTGCACAGACGTATACCCCTCTTCATAAGGGAATCGACGCCGAATAACGACGATTGTTGGTTAGTGCAATGTCGGAAGATAACTTGAGGTGATTCATTCCTATTCGGCGTCGATTCCTTTGTAAGGAAAGGTATATACCTTTGCAAGGTATCGGCTGAACCGAGAGGCACCGTGATACTGGAGAGCCTGGAAAGGAGAAACAGCAGCTGTCTAGTAGTATATAAGGTCGTACCTAACCTCATAAAAGACTCAAAACATGTTATCGGATAATTAGATTTTTACTGTTTCTTAGAGAGGTCTATAAAACAGTCGATTGAAGAGGTATGATTTACTTATTTATTTATTTTGTTTATTTGAATGTTCGTCATCACATATGGTGTGCCACTCCCAGCACCTACGTTCGGCTAGTTCCTTCGCATTTATCACTCACAAAGATAATCGAACACTTTGCGTGTTATTTTTACTGCTGATAGAGGATTTCAATCTTCAATAACGGCGTAGAATGGTGGCAGAGTCAGTCGTTCTTGTAATCTAGGGGATTGGCTAGATAAGATAATCCAACCTGTAATTCAGAAGGGCGCGTGGTGACAATGCCGAACTAACACCTTGCTTCCTGACACAGTGCATCACTAACCACTCAACTATCCTCCTAATAAAATAACCATCTACTACACTAAAATCATTGCCGGTTTCTTTATTGAATATGAAGGTTTCAGAAATTTTACCAAGTGCTTCGCTTCGGACGTCATCGCTTGTGAACTTATTTTTACTCATCTATGGATACGATTCATTGTAAATCACTTTCAAATGGCTAATCATGCGGAAACGAACGCGCTGTTCCGAATGAGATGCAAATTGTATCGCTATATGATTGATGAACTCCCGATGCATTAATGCTGACTATCTAAACTGATGCAATTTAAAACACCTTTTTGTAACACAGCTTGCTCTTTACTTGGATATTTGGACGGGGTGCCTTCACTGATAGTGTAAGCCTCAGCACAAGAAAATTGTATGATATAGTTGTTTTGTTACCTGGAGTGCTAGGGTAAGCCTAACCGAGGCTTTCTCATTTCCTCACCACATTAGGGCAGTCGCAGGTGGATCAGAGGGAGATAACCACCTTGCGACTAGTGATATCCAAGACAGCGGTTAATTTTGGTACGGCTCACTCTTACCTGGAGATTTTCATGTGCGTAAGTCGGACTCGCTCTCAACTAGGGTAGCCCCGTTGAGGATTGAACCCCCGCTGTACTTCGCAGTCCGATAACCAAGACGACCTCTCAACCACAATGAGGCGTGAATCATTTGAGAAGAAGGTTATTAATTACTAGCCTCGTAATGAAATATAAGAATTTGTCAAGGTGACTTTTATTTTCCATTTCAACTTTAGTATCTTCTATCTTTGATTCTTCTTACGAAACTAAGCAATCGAAACAAGATAAGCAGGATCAGATTGAGTTTAGTGCTTTACCATTTCGATGATCGTGCTGATAGATTGTAAGAACGTCCATAAAAGTATGATTCGTGATACATCTGATACCAACAGCACTCCAGCAATGAAAATCTGAAAAAATAAATGGTTGGAAACATTTCTGCCATAGTTGGTGGGATCAAAGCTATCAAAGTGAATTTATTTCTACGCTGATACAAGAAATTTTCCTCATATTTGAGAAGCTTGGAAACGTGACGCAAATTTCCTTCCTACGTACACTCCGGAAAATTTCCAACGGCTTGCGCCTGAGATAGCAAAAAATTAAGAAAAATCTACCCCGCACCTTTGATGCGCAGCAGATCCTTAATGGCGTTTATTCTCTAATTTTCCATATTTACACAGAATTCTCTAAGGCAATTACTTCGTCTCACTTTCTTAGTGGCCTCAAATAGTGTGGTTGATATGCATCCTCCTCTTTTTTCTTTGATTTTTCATAGGAACTGCGCGAAAATAAAGTTATAAAAAATATTAGAAGGCTTCAGAGAACTTGGACTATCCTCATCTATGCCCACTGAAAAAATGCCATACTGCTCCAAAATTTGTAGTGGTCTTCATTCCATAGTACGTAAATGCACTACACAGCACCATGTCGACAAAAATTTATTACAAGCATAACATGGGCCGCATTTCATCGTCGTATGATTTTGAATCAGATCTGGACGACTAATCGCCACAATAATTCGAATTTTTAGAGAATTTCATATTACGCAGTCTACCGCGCCGTGCTATTTTTTTGAGTGCCTCATAGAAATGCGGGAATTTAGATAATTACAGTTGGATACTGCTAGATTTTTTGTCAGATATTTTCATTGAGCACGCCATACAACCAAGCCGACCTGATCTTTACCTGCATGTATGACATGACACGAATGAAGTAGATTGTTCGCTGATAGGTTCGCAGTCTCTGATCGTAGTCACGTGATTGATATTTGAATTCTCGGTAGTAATCAGAATGGTCGTCTTCGTAATGTCGTCGCGGGATCACATATGGAACTCTGAAATTTTCGTTTCTGACATTTTTTTCTCTGAAAATTCCTTTTTTCTTTGGAGCTTGTATTTCTGTAATATTGTATACCTACGCGCATTTTCAGTGCATCAATTCACAAGGACAATCAAAAATCTGATTTTCACCTAAGCCTCGTCATGAATAATTGAAATTAACTTACTAACTACAATTTTCTTGAATTTTCGCGAAGTTGGTAAGAGGACGAAGCTCTTGGTGTTGATCAATCCCTAAGGGATACCTGATGCATTTGTCTTCAATTTTTAGCTTCGTATGAGGTGAATAAATGCAAATCTGTCCTCCACAAAGCGCTTCAAAAAACTCGCGGTAGCCTATCATTGCAGCAAGTCAGTGCCTATCCTCCCAGACAAGTGTGATACCAATTTTCTGACCTTGGAGGGATGGATTGCTTAGTGAGCCATGAGCGCGAGGTCGAACCATCAACTATGTGTGCTACGTAGAGCATCTCTAACCACTGCGTCACATGAGCTTCTTAGTTGTTGCCTGTGTGGGTACCAGTTTACTCGATGATCTTCCTCCATAAGTTTATCACCTATCAGAGACACCTACAGCTGGTCGAATGGCACTTTGGAAGCTACGACGTGACTCAATATATGTGGTTTGACGCGATTAATGAAAAATGATCGATTAATGCTTGTCGTTTACCACTGTTGTGTAATACATGATGAATGCTACACTCATCAACTAAGAGGAGTTTGGCATGCCATCATCGAAACGGTGACTGACGCTTCTCTGATTTCACCTTCGTCAGAGTCTAGAAGAAGTACGCGATATCTATCTGATTATAAATTTGATTCGGGAATCAGACCTTTTGTATAGAACACATTCCGACGGTGGGCATTAATTTTACGAGGTTTTTGTCATAAGTTTCGGCACTAGGCATCAAACACTGAATTTATTAACCAGAAGTGATTAAAATTGCCTAACAGCACTATTCAAAATATGCGCTATCAGCCTGTACACATTTCTGCCATCTCTCAGGTAACAACTCAATACCGCGCTCATGGAACACGCCATCCTTGGATTTAGAGAAAGTTATCAACTATCGGCGCAAACAGCTGATATTTCGAAAGTTCATCTTGCCCCGGAAGTTCTCCAGCGACCGTAAGAGGTGATAGCCAGACGGCGACAAGTCAAGACTGTACGGCGGACGAGATAGTAACTCCCAGCCTGATTAGATCAACTTCCTCTGCCAATTTGGCTACAAGTGTTCTTGCGTTGTCTTGAAGTAGCATGAGATTACGGCGACGTCGACATAACAGGATCTGATTGCAGCGGTCAAGATGCTTATAGTAGCACTTAGCGTTGGTCGTCTCTCCGGTTGGCAGCGAGTCCCGATGAGTCGGCGCCGCGGTCAAGTCCCAAAAGATGGTAAGCATAGCCTCTGGCGCAAACGGATTTGGCCGTGGAGTTGGAGTTCCACATTGACCTGATGTTTCGGACTGTTTCGGACGACGTTGACTCCGAAATAGAATCCACTTTTCGTCGACGGTGAGAGATGGCAGAGATGTGTTTACACTGATGGCGCATACTTTGAAGAGTGCTGCTAAGAAATTTTTATAACTTTTGGTTGGAAAATTGATGTTTCTTGTTCCAATGCGAAAACCATAATACCTAATAATACGCAAGTGGAGTATGTCAAGTAACGTGCAATCAATTTTTTCTGTGGAGCGAAATATTATTCTAACCATCCACTGGGTCATAAATCCGTATTTAAGACACATTTTCGGAAAAGAGACTTGCTCCATTGGAAATAATTATAACTCCGTCTCTCCAGATTAAGGAAATTGTTTCAGACTTGTCAGTGATCAGCTTGTTTGTTACGATCCACAAAAGATGGTGCATGATTGTGATGAAAAGCTGGAAGCGCTCTAGCACGGTGTTCCAAGATTTCGGTAAGATTTGGCTCCATGATTCGATGCAATCCATGGGACCAGAAAATACTGGAAAAGCAGCCATAACGCACGTGCAAACCCAAAGGCCTTCGTGGGAAACTGATGCGACTGAACGTATCACAAGCAAGTGCTAATATCTACAAAGTTTGGTCTTGTTATGTCGGGTTCTTAAAAACTAGAGCGGAATTTGATTATAACGTGTTCGCATTTAATGCGGAATTACTAAGGCTCTTTCGAAACTCGCTGATTGTGAAGCTTTTCTGATGGCTGCACTTTGAAAGTTACTGCATATAAAACCGATAGAGGAAGCTGTGAAGAGGATATGAGTTCAAATGGAACGGAAAAGTCAGAGTGAAATCGAGGCGATAACTTTGATAATTCAAGTGCAAAACAATAACCTCATTTTTCGAATTACATGCATGGCAGTAGGAATAGTCTCAGTTTTTGTGTACTTTTCCGCTTAAATAACTGTATTGCATCACTATCACCACTTTGAAGGATAACAGAACCTTAAGTCGTAAACAAAAGAAAACGCACGATCGCGATCACCAAGATACAGCCCTACATTTCATTCCATCCGACCCAATAATCGTATCAATAAAGTTTGAACATTGTCTTCTCATGAACTTTATTCATCACCCGAATTATCAAAGTACTGTTAGTTGCTAATACCTACAATTTCATTAATTACTTACAACTTCAACCGATAATCTGCATTTTGGGCAGTAGTTTCTTTTGCGGATTCACGAATAGTGTCTTAGAGCCTTTCCACCAGTCATCACTAATGACTCTGATGTGACAGCGTAACTTACAACTTTTATTGAGAAAAGTAAAATCGAAATAAAAATCAGAGCTTTACTCTACTCTCAGTTTTGTTTGGGCATCGCAATCACGACCTCGTCAACATGGAATCTTCATGGAATAGATATCCTTGGTACGCAGAAAGAACCTCTAGTCAAATTCAGGTGGTAAAGCACTTGATATCCGTTTCAATGACTATTCAACTTACGATTTCTTACTTTATAATCACCCAACAACAAGAACGATTGCTAATAACACCGATAGAGTAAAAACATCACCGAGAGTCAAGGACCTCGGTTGGTCTAGAGGATGCCACGTGACCCCGTCAAAAGGATTATCGTGGATTCGCAGAGATCCCGAATTTGGCTAATATGTCAACATCCTTTTGGTCGTATTTATTCTATGTTTCTAAATGGGAAGGGTTTTTGGGTTCTATACGATATAAAAAAAGTGGTGTCGCGCATTCGATCAGACAGCGCGTCGTCAAACTGCCTTTCATGACTGTTAGAAATGGTACCTTAATTACAGCCTCCACATTTTTATTGCACTAAGAAATGTGAGAACACGGAAAAATTCCAGCATGCTGTCATTTTGAGACCAAAGTCTTCTGCAACGATGTTATTGACCGTTCATTACTACCAAGAACTACTATCAATAAAATTACCGCAACCTGCTAATACGCATATTTTTACCGACATTACAATAACATAAAATTCTACATTGCCATCTGAGGTATGGGCATAAAAAACAGGTCGCAAGAGAGAAAAATTCGGAGAAGAGGACGCAGGTTGATTTTCGTTGAGCATGTGGTTACACTCTACACTCTGACAATTAAAACTATTTTAGTGCCCATCGTTGCTTGAATCTGCCAAGAAACAATAAAATATCACGATGACACAATGTTGTGTTTAGATTCGGCCATTAAGAACTTTTTGAGCTACGACCCATAGCTCAAGATGTCATTCACTAGTCACTAGAATACTCAGCTCCGTAATTAAGCGATCAAATTTCACACATCAGTTAGACCCCAGTAATTCCTCCATGTGATTTGCTGCCTCGCATCCGTCATTCGCGAGGATCTTCATACTTGGTGAAACCCTGGGTAGGCTTATTGGGGGTCTTCATCAAACGCAGATGCTGAACTTTTTGGATCGGAGGGAGCTTTAATATCAACCTGACATCGCCATATGAGGGGCTTGAGTTGCCCGTTTTTTGAGACAAATAGCAGTCACGAGTATAATGCACGACATCTCCAATCACCAGACTTCCATTGTGTAGAAATTTGAGCGACTACAAGCGAATATATAAGTATATATATAAAGGATAAAGCTCTCGGCGTTGATCAATCCCTAAGGGATGCGCCATGCATTCGACTTCAATTTTTAACTTCGTTTGAGGTGATTGAATGCATATCTGGCCTTTACAATGACTCGCGGTGGCCTCCCGCTGAACCGAGTCAGTGATGCTCATCCTCACAGACAAGTCTGAGACCTGTCTGGTACCAATTTACCGACCCCGGAGGGATGGATGGCTTGGTGAGCCATAAGCGCGAGATCGAACCATTGACCTTGCGTGTGACGCAGAGCACCTCTAGCAGCTGCGCCACATGCGCTCTCATGATAAAAAAAATGTACTTTTCCATTTGTAGTCAGAGAATTTCAAAAGGATTTCATTCGCTGGACAAAGACTCTTCACTAAACTATTAGTGATCCTTAACTGTCGAACTTCGAATTGTATTTATTTCTTGGGAGCGACTCTTTCGGCGGTATAGCAAAAAAATAAAATCATGTTCCTATGCGTCGCGCGTAATCGCGCGAATTTTCGCTATTCATTTGGGATTTTTCCCCATTCCCTAGAGATATATAGATTTTCTGTATTGGGATCACAAACTAAACCTTGTTGTATCGTTTTATGGCTTAGGCATCCTCCATTTCATTGTTTTGCTTAATTAAACACGCTAGTAATCGTAAACCATAGCAGCCTTTGAAGTGTAAAGGAATTTTGGAGCATTAGATTATATTTTTGTAATTTCAATCGAAAGTCTTTGACTAGCAGAAATTTGTCCTTCCAATAATCTTTTCCTGATAGCAAAGAAGTACCAAATTAAATTTTTCAACACTATACCAATCAGTTTATGCAAAAATGGGTGACGTGAACAGAGTTTTTGAAGCAGTCCTTACTACATAATTACATGTCAGTGAAAAAATCCGCCTCTGGAAATAATCGAAGGACTTCTACCATATTTTTTTTGGAGTTTTGAATTTTCCATTATAAAGGCTTTGTTGCTTGAAACGTACGTACATCAGAAGAGATAAGAGAGTAGGAAAAGGTCAAACTTCATGCAAAAGTGCTCTCGTCATCGAATCATGGAACAGTAGCTGATTACGGGACGGATAGTTTCGATGAGGACTTTTTCTCCACAGAGACCTCGTAGAGAATTGAGAACGACCGATGTTTGCGGGTAAAAAACACGCCGCACAGCTTCATAGACTGCTTACAGCGCTATCAACCCATAACGTACGGCACACACACTAAAGTTTATGTAAGGACGGCATTTATGGCTCTTCAGGACAATTTCCAAACCACTTAACCTATTTTATGGTCATTGTCTTGTTTCGTGAACCGTGATTGGGACGATGATTTCAAGAAATCAGTTCGCTGAGGAAAAGCCGATTGACGATAACTGAATCAGTACGGATTTGAAATCAATAGTGTGATTGGTCTGGAAGTTACGGGCTGAAAGTCTGAACGATAACGATACAAAGCTACTTGCTGTCAAACACTTCTGCCTGGTTTGAAGAGTTTTCGATATTACGAATATGAAAGCGAGGGAGGTAGGAGAGAAGGAAGAAAGGATTTGTCACTATCGGTGGAGAAGATTGTGAGGAAATTTTCTTACGTCTTTGACGCTCTCAAGTAAGTGTAGGCACTTGAAACTATATTTCGTGAAAAGGACGCATCAAGCGAAGGACAGCAGATTGTCGAAGGTAAACTCGTAACAAAAAGCTATGCGGTCAATAGACGTCGAATACCATCGAATGACACTCTCGAAAGGTTAATTATATTCCCAAGAACGTTAATATCTCACCCAAGAGTTCGCAGAAGATCATTTGATAGATAGCTGTACATACAAGTGCGTATATAATCCGCTATCAACTTTAGCACGTTCAAGACAAGTTATTTCCTATATATATTTAAGACAATGCAAAATAATCTAAGGAAAGTGCGAGCAAACAGACAAAATTACGAGGTTTCTACAGAACCCAACAAAAATCTGGAAAATTCAACGTTCGATAATCTACAAGGTATAAAAAGTAAAGAAGCTCATGTTGATGCTTGAACTTCTTGCTGTGATCTCATCTGTAATGAGGAAGTATCAACGCTGTTTTCGCCTTATAATATGTTATATACCTTGCCCACTTCTATATTTACGGATTTTCTGATTTTCAGTGACCTAGTTGGACTGGTGATCCTCTTTTAAGCCATCGAAGCCCACAATTTTCACTTACTGTTTAACAAACAGAAATGAAATTTCTAAAATCGCATGGAAAATTTCCTCATCGCGCATTTCTCGTTTTTTCTGAACAATCAAGTTCTCCTAAAGCAAGAAAAAAGGAAGGAAGAAGGAAACATCTAGAAAACGGTGGTCACCTGTAGTGTGGTGAAGCGAAATAAGGAAATCGTAAACGTTGCTGGTAATAGTGATGGTACTCATCATCCATATGCTCAACGAGCTGTGCGCTCAACACCGTAACGTCCGAGTAGCGTCGAATTCTCAAAATTTTAAGATTCTGTTCAAATATTTGTAATAAAGCTCAAATTTCTCACGATGAAACGGTAAAAAAACTGGAGAATTTCGTTGCAAATGAGGATACAATAGTAGCCACCTCCCACTCCATACCATTGGAAAGTCCACCTGATTGAGCATAAATTATCGGCTTGTCTTGTTATATGTCAGCCTATTTTTTGTTCCACTTTTTCTCTTATCGTTAACATTTCTTTTATTTGTTGCAGAAATACGAAAACCGATATATAAGATGCATTTTGTCATTAGATAATTACAAAAAACGGGAGGAATCAATATCGGAAAGCGATTGAAAAGCGCTAATGTTACTGTAGCGCCTGTAGAACTGAGAGAAAAAGAAGTCCTTTCAATCAGCAAATGTTAAGCATTGTTAACAGCAATTCCCTATAAGATACTCTGTAGTAAACCAGTAAACAACGATTATACATCTCTTAGTACAAAAATGTAGAGTTTATATTTTTGCAAACCAATTTTCTTTTAACTCGGAATTGTAAATCAATCATATTTTCTTCGTTGATTAGGACTATAAAACGAGGTTGTTAACATGATCCTCATAGATTTTATTGTTTTGCAGACATTATATCTACTAAAGATTAATTTTGCGCCTATAGCGAAGTAGTCCTAGTTATCAAGAATAACATTTTGGCTGGAACGGATGAGAACAATGAGTTCAATCGACTAAACTCGACCTAAATTTCGACGAATCGTTCTCGAATAATTGCTTTCTGGGAATGATGTGGTAACCATATAGTAATCTATGGACGACTTCAATAATCTCTGAAATCCGAGTGGTCATAGAATGATCCAGTGATAATGAAATAAGAGGTAAGTGCTTTCTGTTCCTTCACATCCTTTTCTTGTAAGATTGATAAGAAACGAAAAACAATGCTTAAGTAATCATTACTGGTCAGTAGGATGAGAAGAAGGTTACGAGGCTCCATCGATTGATAATGTTAAGGTACGCATATGATTCAGGTACAAAAACTGAACAAGACAAAGTTCTGAGATGTGGAACACTAAGCTAGACAGACTGCAATTGTTAGTCCTCAATGATCGTGAGAATGATCTCAATCGAATGTAGAGTTAAAGGCTGTAAGCCGAGAAAATTTGCTAAAGACGTCCTACAACGTTCTATTATGCCAAGTTTTTGTCTCAGTTCAGTCTCTGATTGATCCAAAATCGATCAAAACGGACGTTTAACGTTTTTGACGAGATGACTGTGTTACTCGCTCGCAAGCTGTTTCCTACGAATCACTTGAGAATCCGGATACAATCCTAGCAACTGTGATTGATGTTAGCCTTATTCTCCGTGCTTGCTTTCCTAACCATTTGTGTCACATTTGCCTCCCTTAATCCCACCTAGCTTCAATCAGCATCAGTGAAAATGGCCCTCCTCCTTCTTTGTTGCATACCAGGTCTCAGCAATGTAGTCTGCGGGGTCAATGGATAATTGCGAAATCGTTATTTTCTATATGATGCATTGTTGGATCAATTCTATCCATGTGACTGGTTTGCACATGGAAAGTCAGTGGGCTACTTACAAAAAGCAATGAATAGATGAAAAAGCTGCTTTGCTTACAAAGAAACGGAACCAAGATCCAATGATTTTGCTATTGAAGTTGTGGAAGCATGTGGCTGCCTAAACTGCACTCAATCTGACATTTTCCTAATAAAGACAAAAGGCGCAGAAATTTAAGCAGTTGGAATGAATGGTATAATAACAGAAAAAATTGGATCAATGTTTATTTCCGGAATTACTAGAAAGACGATTATGGAAATCATTATTTCTTCTCAAAAGTTCGCAACGTACTCGTTCTTTTTCCAAAAGTTTTAGGAAGAAGAATGTGACGAGAAGGCATTTTGACAATAGGAAATACGAAGAAACGGATTTAGAAATAATCATCCCTTTACATCAGCCCTCAGATGTCTATAAGAAGTCAATTATATGGCCTACAAAAATCGAAAAAACAGAGTTACGACTGATAGCTATTTTTAGTCCTTCTCTTTTTGTTTTGAACTCAATTCAAAGCTAAACTACAGAGAAAAAAGTGGTAAAAATCACATAACAAGGTAGGATTCTTGCTATTTTATCAGCTGATAGAGTTTCATTTTTATTAACGCTTACTAATAGTCGTGAAGGAACTCATAAGAAATAATTCTTAATAGATAAGGATGAATGGATGTACGAGTTTCATTGTTCAAATAAGGGCACATCGTAAGCAAAACACAAACGCAGAGGTGGCCCTGGACTTTTTCTTTTTTTCTTGGATTAGAATCGCCAATATCATTTCGAAATAGGAAATAAATAGTCTTTTGTGTAATTCTTCGTTAATTTTTCTGAATGGACCTCTCACGGATCCTTCCAACCCCAACAGCAATGAAATTAAGCACAGTATTCAACAAAGGAAGAATCTCTTTTTTTGGAATGTAAAGCCTGCAAACGAAAATCAACAATCCACAAGGAAGGCCGCCAACAACATCATTGTGAACATTGTTGTTTGTACGGACATCGTGGCAAGAAACCTTGGGAGAAGATCGGGAGCGATAAAAGACAATTTAGGTCATCATAATGGAGAATTCTGCACCGTTTGCTTCGAGTGTTTTCTTAAGATCACCCTAAAATCTTTATATATGTGATGATCATTTTTCCGACCAACATGTCATAAGCTCTGCTTCATATGGGGCTCATATACAGCTCGGCCTTGGCAGCCTCGTAAGTCGGGCAGGCCCTTCTCTTTAGCCAGTCATCTCGGTGGTGTTTCATCGAATTATTGTTTTATTTTGAGAGAACTTCGATGTTGTAGAGATTAACAACGTTGAGAATCTATTGGCAAGATTACTGAAATGCAAGTGATTTTCCAGACAAGACCTCGAAGGAAATAAAACGAGCAAACAAACAATAGTATACCTGAGAAATCCAACGAAGGAATGCAGGGTATCTGTTTAGAAAGAGGTATAAGGGAATAGATGTGAGTTTGAAGACAAATGCAAGATCATAGAAGAATGAGGTTTCGAATCAATCAGTGGTGAGGATTCGCCGTAAACTCGACTCCATTAAGAATTTATGAGTTGACTGAATGCATGTTTGACTCGCGCAAGAGCTTTCGCTAACCCGTCGATGCAACGGGTCTGTGCTTTTTTTTTTCTCAGACAGATCGGTCACCAATTTGCTTAAATCGATGACATGGAGAATAAACTCCACACTAATCCAGAAAGAGGAATCGAACCACAGAGCTCGTATGCATTGCAGTGAATTTAACTACTTTACCATACGCTCATTGATGTTTTCAAAAATGTTTATGTCAAATCAATTAGGACGCTGTCAAGTCTTTCTTTATTCTATTGTTTATCTTATCGAAAATCTTCAGCAGATGTTTTCAATTAGGCCAGAACCATTGACTGGCGTTTGAGCGTTCATTGACATGATTTCGTCTTTCCTTTTCGCCAATCTTCACTTGTTCGATGCATCAACAAAAAGAGTTTTTAGATGAAATCTGGAGGATTCGAGGCAGCTCTCTTTGCAAAAGATTACCGGAAAGAAGAAAAATTTAGAAACACAAAGGTGATATAATAGGAAATCGAACTATAGCGAAAACAAAATCCCAGGTCTTCGCTGGACATTTGCCTTTTTTCTTGGCTCTTTTTCGTCTTCCGTTGCGTCCTCCTTTTCATAATTGCTCCCTTAGAGTTTTTTTTTTCCTTTTGATCCTTATAGTAATTTTGTCTCTAATAGTTTTTACCTGCGACTGTTGCAGGAGAGCAATTTTTCACAGTGAACTACTATGAAAATTTGAGCTGTAGCCTAAAGGAATGAGTCGTAGTCGTTTTTTTTTTGACGAGTCAATATAGATGAATACTTTCTTTGAAAAATTCGAATGCTTCACAAATAGATGTGAATTCAAGCATGCATGCTGAACATAGAGAGATTCGTCAGTTACAAGAACAGCGTAAAATAAGAGATAATGGAGTGAAATGGCACGAAGCTCAGGACTGCAGAGGCAGAGCAAACCACTAAGAATCTCTAGCCATTTTTGTTCATATAATTATTTGAAAATTTCGACCTCTGTTGGATAATCTTATTTACAGAAACTAATCATATATATGCAATATAGTTGGATATTTGATCTGGTAGTGCTGTGGTTGGAGGAGCCTTGCAAAATACCATGATTTTCGGTTCGCTCCCGACTCTGAGCTAATCAATTTATCTATGGATTTGGATCCAGCGAAGTGTTGCCGGACTTTTTTCATCAATGATAAAAACGTTGCTTCTGCACAGCGACAGATCTACAAACTCATCGGTTTGGCGAAATATGCTTCTAATCACTTTTGGAAGATCAGAATGCAGCTGATTACATGACGCGTTTCCATGGAACGAATAATCGAAACTGAAGGCTATACATTCTTAATTCAATAACGTTAAGTGAGCGACCAAAAAACACACGTAAGACCAGAACGAGGTCGAAAACTTTTCGAAGAAGATCTTACCAAGTCGACAAAGTAGAGATCAAATTTAAATCGCTGGTAAGATGGTGATCGAGATAAAGCTATAGGAAATCTATTTAGAATCGTTAAAAAACTTGTGTGGACTTCGTTGCTGATGATAAAAGCGGTCGTGGTGATGATGGCGATGATCGGTTGAGACTCTGATTGAAGTCGGAACAAAAATGCGTACCAGTGCAAAACTCCACCTCTTTTATAAAAACGATGCCATCACGAATCGTCGTTAGTCACAGTGTTTTTTGCCTCTTCAGTCCAACTAAAAGGAACCTAAACACTCACATCACATAATATAAATCTCATATAGAATAAACTGAGTTGACTAATTGTGGGTTTATGCGACAGGAGAGCAGATGGTAGATATCTAATCAAATCTAAACCAAAGCCGAACCACTCTAAGGCGCCGCTGAGTTAAAACGATGAGCCCTCAAAAGCCTAAAGCGATTTTACTGAGAAGTTTGTAAACGGATGTATCAAGTCATACTGCGCAAACAAGAAGTGCTTCTTGTACACCGAATCGACAAGCATTTTGTGAGGTGGCATATCATAGTATCTACCATCGCTCTATCTTAACAAGACCCAGATGAGAGCTTGAAGATTTCGTGTAAAAGGCTGAAGAAACAAGAAGTTTGTGCAGAAGATACAAAGTGTTTGGTGCTCCTTAGAATAGTAGAAGCAGGTTGGCAGAGATTTCACCAAAAAAAAATTATTCTTGGCCTGCCTTTTCAATGGGGCTATACTCAATGTAGACAGAACACCTCCAACAATATGTCAGTGAAAAAACATTGAAAAAACTTTCCAACACAAACTGTATCTTTGGATTTATGAGGACCTCTATACTATTTATTGCGCATCAGACGTTATTTTCGACTATGACTGACTGCTCAGTTAGTGCATTTTGTCACTTCGTGACAACTATTAATGGCCGTTAGTCGTTTCCATAAAGAACAAACACATCCAGCCTCCAGCGCCGAAAACACTACTCTCGGAAGCAAATTTTAGTTGTTACATGCGGCACTTCTTACTTCAATAGGAACTTTTCATGAGCCACGTCGAAATAACAAGCATGGAATACTTCAATTCTTCGACTTTGTTTCATTTGCTGGTTGGCTGTAATCGCACGAGCGATAAAATGATTTTGACGTATAGTACCAAAATCTCGAGCAAACGAAAGAGTAAGAGAAAGAGTTTTGCTCAACCAGAGAATACAGAATGCCTCTCAAGCAAAGAATATACAAGAAGGCAGGAACCTAGATCGTTCCTAGAGGGATTCGCCATGCTTCAAACTTCGTTAAACATGATCATAGTCAACTGAATGAATTCGCAATTCACCCGAGCGTCAGATATTTGCGCAGTTAATGACTTGTGATGTCTTCGCCATGTATCAAATCAGTGCTGCTATCCGTCAAACAAGTTAAGGTATCAGTAGATAGCACTCCAGATGAGTTTCAAAGCGGAATCGAACTAATTAGTTTGTCTGCGTTGCAAAGCAACTTTGATCAGTGTGCTATATGCGTTTACGAGCTTTTCATGTGCGGTTCTCAATGTTTTCGCGATCTTCCAGAATTATTCAGCGTAATAGTCATTTATTATTAAAAATGGTCCAATATGTCCGCCTTTCATGCTTCTGTGTGATTTAATCGTAGACTTTTAGGTAGCTACTTTCAAAGTGAAGTATGAATTTACAGAACGAATATGACTGAATCCAGCATAGATTAAGCAGAAACGTTGCTCAGAAATGTCGCGTTTGAGATCAATCACATGATCGTCTTTCGCATGCGTTTAACCTACTATTCTCAAACTAAGGACACACCATTAGTCGCATATTTATTCATCTCGAAGTTCATTAAAGGTGACGAAAACTCGTGGTGAAACAATTCTTTGGTGACTTATAGTCAAAGATCAAAAAGTAGATAAACAGGGACAGACACTCTCAAAGAGATATGATGGGTGTGTAGAGTGCGTAAATTTGTAAAAATGAACACTTTCATGAATAAGAAGTGGCCCAACATTTTTTGATAATTATGGAATAAGTTCTTGTAGCCACGCTTAAAAAATTCACTAAATTTCTGTTTCCTTAATCGGGAGTTAAACTCGCGTTTCACTTATTACAAGGACTCGTGCTACCATTACACTAGAGAGACCGCCGCTTTGGTGTCACTTCCTTCATTGGAGATATAAGTGATGTTAACGATCAACAGTCAACGGGTTTGGTCTGGCTAGCACATATCGGCATCAAACCCAGTATGTAAAGCTGTCAAAAAAAAAGAATGGTTGCAGACCGATAGCTTCTGTGGCGCAGTGGTAGCAAGTCTCAATAGTGTATGAAGCGTTGGTTCATTTCTGGTGTGCGGTCGCAAGTCTCGCATATCGCTCAGTATCTCTGTTTACAAAAAAAACCTCAATACTTTGAAAGTTTTTACTGCTAGAAAACGGCAAGTAGATAAACATCTTGAAAATTCTGCTGAATGAAAGTTATAATGACATCTTTTATACTTTCTAATAAAGGAATTATCAGTAACCAAAATATGGCTGAGAAGAGTAAAGAAACCTCTCCATGGATGCAGTGGATACCACGTGATTGATAGGAAAGATAATGGACAATGGAGCTCACCAGAAATTTCCTTTTTTGCGCATATCTCAGTATCCTCGTACTTGTTTTTTTAAATCACATCACATCCTAAATTAAGAATATGCTTGATGTAAAAGGTAAGAGATAATTATTTAAGTACAGTCTATTGCCACACATCCATAAAAAGTAACGCTGACACGATCATTTAAGGAGTTCACAGCAGATTTTAATCAAAGAGGAATTTTTTTTACTTCATTGTAATCTTTTTTCATGCTTTTGTACAATTGCACTTCGTTGCGATCCTTATCACTATATGATTTAGATGAAAAGAAAGTCCTCTACTAACTGTAGGCAAGACCAATGCTCAAAACTCAGTGCAATACCCGTCAAGTTAGCAATAAATCAGCTTATAAACGTCTTCTAGCATTTTGATTGCGTAGGCGTAGAATGACCTGGAGCTTGTTATTGACGAACGAAGTACTGTGAGCACGTTCTTGATTCTTTTAGTTGATAGGAACTCCTCAAAGTTCCTATTGAAGGAACGAGAAGATATCAATAACAACCAAACAAGTGAAACCTCGACATGGCAAGCTCTGAAATTTGCATAAAGTGGATCAGTTGGACTCCATATAGCTTATCTTCACAGGGAATATAAGATTTTTTATCGCAAATTTTATTTCACAAATGTTTCGGAGGATTTCACTTTTTTCAGATCCTAGAAAGGTTATATTGGCTGCAATCCAATCAGCCACATACCTCTATAACCTCAACAGAAAAATCGAAGAACTGTAACTTATTAGCACTGGAAACAATAACTCAAATTGCATTATATACTCTTACGAGAGAGACGGTCATTGTATCGGATGAATGCAATTTACTTACTCTCCTATGTGGAGCTCGAAATGAGCAATGCATGGAGAAATCTGTTTACCACCGTGCGCCCATGTAAAAGAACATCCAGTCGAAAAACTCAACATCAAGCCAAATACCTATCAGCCACGCACAGGAGGCAGAAATATAGCAAAAAAGACACATTAGAGATTACCATCCCCACAGGAATATGAATTCCACCGCGCAAAGCCCACGCATTTTGGATAATTTCCATGAAACTAAAAAATAATTACAAGTTGGAATCTCTCCTTATCAGGCGTGATCTCACACTTTATATCAGATTTTGAACTGATGTAAGGGAGATACATTGACAAATCATTTGGATCCCATACGGTTGATCTTTAAATGGAATACTTAGTATAGAAAAGTCGTTAAAAACGGGACTCTCTGGACAAGTTGCTTTCTTTCCAATACGAGTAAAATCTAGATGCCCAATTTTCGGTAAGGACTATGGAGGCACTTGGCTACGTAGACTGCAGTCAGTTTGACTCTGTAGAGGCGAAAATGTCAAAACTTTAAGCTTGAGATAATTGTATGATAAAAGCCTCATTGTTCTGCTCATCAGTAATCACAGTGAGCTATTGATCAGTGCTGAAATTAATAGTGGTCGGTTCTAGTTAGTATCCGACATATCTTCATTACGCTAAACAATTGCCACCAAGTCAATCCTCGAGTGAAGAAATTTGGCCTTCAATAATGTTTCATATTCAGATAACCGACCGGAGAAGGTCACTCCGAGAAAATGAGGACGGAGAGTAATAATACAGCTGACTTCTAGTATTACATTGAGATAAACTGGACCAGAAGATTCTAAGCTATATTAACTTAAGCCGGCAGGTCTATTTTCTTTGACATAAAGAGTACTAGTAAACAATCGACTTCGTACTTGAGCCTTTATATGGAAAAAGGTCCATTATTTTAACTTCTGCTACTCTTTATAACTAAATAAAAACCTCATTAGCTAAAAGAGAAGAAACTCTAAGATGGGATCACTCGTAAACAGCTAGCGAAGAATACTTTGAACTCCTCGTTCTCTACCTATGTCGCCTCTCTTAAGAAAATCTGGAGCTGCATAATCGAGTGCTATCAACATCATCCGATTAGATCAACGCTGAAAACGAAAGCTGAAGGTAAGGACAAATGACAGTAGTGATCAGAGAGATTTTTGTTATGTATTCTTAACGTAATCGTCATGTCAACTTAACAATCTTTCCGATCTGAACATCATGTTTGGAGGACGTTCAAATAAAAACTGACCAAATGATACTTGACCGCGCATCAATGCGCTGAATGTCAAAAATCCTTGTTATCCTATGTTAGTTAGAGTAACTTGATAGAGTAAAGGAAATAGCGTTATACTGAAAAGGCACAGAATTAAGATTTGAATTAATAGATTGTAGAAAAAGTTCTGCCGTGTTGCCTGAGGAGAGGGCTTTTACACATTCATTTTCGCAAATTTGAGCTCATTAGAAAGCTCGTATTTTTGCGCATTGAGCAATGTACTATTTGCCTACCCAGTTTTTAGAACGGAACTGTCCAAGGAAGAATTCGCCTGCTGCTCCAGTTTTACAACAAATTGGGCGTCAATGCTTCTGACGCCCACTGACAAATCAAAAATACAAGGCGATTGGTGACGAAATTTGCGATGCTCGTACAGCTCAGCGTTCATTCAAGACATTCCGTGAAGAAGGACACCAATTGATTAACAAGACCGATAATTTGCATTTTGTTAGAGCTTGGTTAGTGTTTAATATACACCTAAGATAATTGTGTGGTGAGCAAAAATACGTCGTTAGCTGGGAGTCGAACTTGCGCTTTATCCATTCCGTCCCCGTATTTTCGCACACCACTCAATTCTCTTAGGTGGATATGAAACATCATAACACTGCGTAAAATGCAGTAAAAACACTAGAAATTTCTAGTATTACTTAACTTGTGTAAATAAATTATTTCCATACAATAATAAAGTTTGAAAATGCGATAGAACATTTTTTACAACCTAATCTTATGACAAAAACATCATAGATTATCATCATAGACAATCATACAACACCTACTTTACTAGTATAAAGATGTGACCATTTATGAGTCATCCTGTAGTACAAGACCTGAAAAAATTGAATATACTCCCAAAGGGTGACTAAAATCATTTTGAAATTATTAGAGGTGTTGTTGTAGTTCCAGTACTCGAGGAAGCGCTCAAAAATGGCTGCTTTCACTAACAAGCCTAATAAATTTCTAGAAAAGTTGAAAGATCAAGTTCTTTTATTGTATAGAAACAGGTTGTGGTTTTCTCTAATCACCAAGGTATC
Source organism: Parelaphostrongylus tenuis (assembly GCA_019055375.1). Lineage (NCBI taxonomy): Eukaryota > Metazoa > Nematoda > Chromadorea > Rhabditida > Metastrongylidae > Parelaphostrongylus > Parelaphostrongylus tenuis. Next base: position 46,114 of record JAHQIW010002101.1, read on the forward strand.
TATAATGTAATAAATGTGGTCGTAACCAATCTTTGTAGGGTTTTTCAATCAAATGTTTTCTTCTTCTGAATACAGAACCAGTTCATGTTGATAGTCGAGTAAGGTAAATGTATTGAATCAGCACTAATGTTCAAGTGCGTCAACATTTGGAGAATAGATAGACGAAGAAGTGAAATACAAAAACTGTGGCTACGAAATTCTTGAAGCCGACATTCTAAGACAGTTTACTCGTAATTGCCTGTATGACCGTCTAGCCAAATATACTTTGGTATGATTTACCTCAACAGTGAGGACAATGATCGTATGAGTTTTAATACCGTATATTTCAGCTCTTGTAAAGCATGTAGGAGCTCAGGTGGCGCAGTGGTTAGAGGTGCTCTGCGCCGCATACGAGGTCGACAGTCCGATCTCGCACTCATCGCTCACCAAACCATCCATCCCTCCGGGGTCTGCAAATCGGTATCAGACTGGTCTCAGACTTGCCTGGAGATAAGCAGCACTGACTCGGTACAGCGGGAGGCCACCGCGAGTCATTGTAAAGGCTAGAAATGCATTCAGCCACCTCAAAAGGCGCATCTCTCAGGAATTGATCAACGCCGAGAGCTTTGTCCTTTGTCCTTTGTCCTTTGTCAGGAATGTGTACACGAATGCATTGAGGAAAAGAGTAGATCACTCTACATTCATATAAAAACGCCTCTAGTTGAGAAAGGCCAAATAAAGCACTCCATCAGGCACGTGCAGAGCACTAAAGTACAGTGGAGAAGATTCTGGAGTGGAAGCCATTATTCTCTCACAGAAACACAGCAGTTCGGCGCGCAACACTCTTGAAGCTTTCTTGGAAAATACCAAAAAATCCAAAAATTAACAGCGCAAAGGAATGTCTTACGATCACGCGTGACCTCGTACCATACCTCAGAGGAACTTGTTCTGACCTGAGTCAGTCACAATCGTAGCCTAGGCAAGACTCTGCGTCGTTTGTCTCTAGTAAATCCTTGCAAGACTTAAAAACACCAAAGCGATGACCAAAGCGATGAATGCTACAGTGAAGAAGCCGTAAAGTACGCCAACCAAGATCTATTTATGATGCTTACCGCTGATGATATGAAACTATTTGTCTATGTAAAATGAGAGTTGACTTGACCTGTTCAAATCTTGAAGAATCTGATACTGAAGAAAACTACAATTATTATTTTACTGCTGTGCATCGTTTTCAGAAAATTATACTTTCAAAAACCTCGCATGCGTTCATCAAAAAAAAAACACTGTTGCAAAATTATCGTTATTGAAAGAAGGTCTGCTCCTATTAGAAGAGTAAGTGGAAATAATGACACTGATAACGAGTAATGAGCGGCTCGTGTCCGGGTGGTTAGTAATGCTCAGCGCAACTCGAAAGCGGAGTTGACCTCCTCCTGGGTGACACTTTCCAGCAAAGAGCGAACGCCCTACGGAGTGCCCCAGTATGACTCTCTTCGAGATTGTAATGAGATGTGTTCAACCAGTATTTGCGATGTTTATGAACTAAATCAAGCGATGAGCGCAATAAAACGAATTGAATTCTAAAGGTACTGTGATTTCCACAGTAAAAAAAGCAGAGTGACACGAGTCAAATAAAGTAACAATACGTGATAGTGGACAGTAATATTGCTCGTTGATAGACAATTATGTTCCGAAGCAATATTGTTCAATATCCATAGTAACCATCTTGTATTCCGAATGCGCCCAGCGTTATAGAAATCATGCACATAAGGGCGTTGATGCGACTCTTAACGAAGACCTCCTTCCCTCCAAATTCAGGAAATGAGTATCAAACTTGCTTTCGAAGAGAATAACATTGGCTCAACACATCTGAACTGTAGCACAAGTCATTGTACAGTCTGAAAATATATTCTCCTCTACGGTTCTTAGTGGAATAGATGACGTGGAGCATTGGTAAAGAATTGATATGCGTCAAAGACCTTATTATTTAATTTCTTTTGTCTTTCTTGTAGTTATTTCAGTAACGGGCCAAATTTGCGAACACAGTATCGTTAAGCATAAAGATATAAAACATGGATGATATATAGAGAGAATATAAGGCCAACAAAATGATTTGTTCAACTAACTGTACCAAAGTCAAGTATCCTCGCATAGGAAATCAAAACCCCACGAAAGACTGTCGAAACGTTATGAACGATTTTCTAAAGCTGTAAATGAACCGCAAAGAGAGTCTTAATTCTGTCTTACGCTGCACGCCGATTTTTGACCTGAGCCATGCACTTTCCTGACTGACGTGAGGCCCTGTGATACTGGTATTCATACATAATTATAGACTTAAAGAGAACAGAATGTGAATCGAAAATGAGTTAAAAAGCAAACAAGATTTGTGTTGTGATCTCGACCAAGATCCCAGCCTGAAGGGTAAAGGATAATGATTTCGGCACTGATCATTCCCTAAAAGATGCGTTATACATTCTTCTTCATCTAGCATCATTTGAGGTGGTGTAATGCATATCGGGCCATCATAATGACTCGCGATGGCTTATCGATGGATGAAGTCGGTGCAGCCATACTCCCAGACAAGTCTGGTGCCAATTCATCGACTCCATATGGTTGGAAAGCTTGGTGAACCTTGAGCGCGGGATCGAACCATCGACCATCGCTTGGTCCACCAAGAGTGTCTCAGAGCACCTCTAATCTCTGTAGCACACGTGCTTTGGTTTCGGCTCAAATGCGCTAGATGCTAAATTGTGCTCTCCAGATCAAGCGCACTGGGGAGGGGGGGGGGGGGGGCGTGATCGGTGTCCATAACTGACTATATTTGAAACACGGCTAAAAGTGAAGCAGAGTAATGGCCTCAGTGGTGTAGTAGTATAAATTCATGCGCCCTCGGAAAGGGTAATCATGGTTTGAGTTCACCCCACGTGCCTTACGTTTCACGTTTTGCTCGTACCACAGCATTCCTGTATTGAAACCATAGTGTTTGTGTGTATTGAGATGTATACTATGTCAAACGAAAATCTATGTATCAGATTTCTTCTGCTGAGATGTTGAAAGTGCTTGACTGAGTAGACTAGGTGCCAATTTGACTCCAGACTTTGTAGATGGAAAATTGCCGAAACGTGACCACCATGGTATGGGATAACTCTTGCTGTTAACAACCCGTCTCTGTTTATCAAGAAGTAGTGAATGCTTGAGAATCTTACAAAACTGCAGTTTACAGTACCGTAATCATTCACACGTTGAAGAGAAACTGCAAACGTACTTTGAGGTTGTAAGAGGGAAGATTGTTCTCGTGTGATGGAAAACTCACCTTTATGTGCTAAAGAAGTAAGTGACAACGCTGGTGGCAAGAATACTATCAATACAGCATTTACTCAAATTCTCAGAACTTCTGCTAGAGGTTTTCAAGCAAATTCCGTTTAAACTTGGATTGAATCAATCAGAGAGAGAAGCATCTGGATAATGAGTTGAAAAAACGATGTCTGGCTGTTTTTGCGGATTTCAAAAAGAAATCTTGATTTGCAGGAAGGTCGTGGTTTGTCTTGAAGACTGACTTCTGTTGTAACTTTTATTACTAGCTGAAATTGTTGAAAACAATGATTGAAGTGATTTGAGACAAAATTAACTAATCGATGAATGTTTTATCGCTTAGACTGTTTATGCACACCGCACTTATTTTGATTCTACTCTAATCAAAAATAGAACACATGAAGTTCTGTGCGAATTTCTAGAACCAACGTTTCCGATGAAGACTGAAAAGATTTCTTCGTATTCACTAAATCTTAGTATATTCATGCCTTGTAAAAGTCTAAGCAGCTGCGAAACTTCTGTATCGTCGTCGCAAGTTGCTGGACTTAGTATGTGGGCATCCCTAAAAACTTCAATGCCAATAAAAAGACAATGTGAATTAGAAAAAATTCAAAAGGAATGGAGTCCAACGTTCTTCTATTCGACGTTCTTAATCCCAAAACCGTCGATATCATAGCGCAAATACAGTGAAGTGGTTAATGGTGACATACACTACTCAAGTAGTCATTGGTTTAATCCTACTCCTTGGGTAATTCAGCGCCGTCAACTCTTCCGGTTTTGGCAGATTCCTACCAGACTTGCGGCAAAAAAGTGCTGATTTGACAAATCATATAATCTTTATAACTAATTTTATGAATCGAGCTTACCCTCAGTTACCGAAGGTGCTACGAGTTGGGTCGAATGCATGGTTTGTTTATGAAGGATTAATCAACGTTGAATTCCTCACTTCTTACTTATTTATTTTCATGCATTCAAAAATCATGCTAATGTGCACTGCTGACAATTTACTCACAACGGCAGCTATTTTGCATGAAGCTTTGCAATTCTTTCTAATGTAAGAGAAATCATAAGCACAATAAATGTCAACGACCACTGTTGACGATAAACAATTCTCTCTTATTTGTTTATATAAACGCAAGGGAAGACAAATGTATACTTATCGATCGCGTGGGCAATGTTGAAATCAACACTGTCGGTTCTACGGAATCCGAGTTCATTATTGAACTCATGAGAACAATTGAACCCAACCAGTGGATCATTTCATCGACAACTCTCAGGAGGCCAATCTACAACGGAGAAGGGACAGTGACATCGATAAATCATAGGCAAGTGATCATTAATGATCAGAAGCAATATTCTCGTAATCGCATTTTTAAACTCTTTATTTTTCAATACAGTCTGCGAGAATGTTTAGAGCTTCATAGAGATTTGTACTCAGTGATTTACTTACTTTTCGGCGGCATCGCCGCTTCATCAGAGCCGCACCCCTCACACTGGACTCCATAGCAGGGATGGGGAGAAGTTAACGTGATAGCAGATGATAATATTTTATCACAATTTTGCCGTCGATGGATTTCAACTGACAGAGATTTAGTGGACATCTATCTCGTCGGCTCCTGCCCATTACTTTTACCAATCAGTCAGTAGCAGGAATTTCTGGATCCAGCTCTTTATTATTCTGAATCAACTTCAAGACAGCTTTTTACCACTTGTTTTCCTTCACCAACATGCCGCATTTGCCTGTTCCATAACTGCTTATAAAAGAATGCGTTGGGCAACTAACTCACCCAGTTACTAAAAAAAAGCTGCTGAACCGTAATTTGTTCCTATTTACTGATATGAAAGGGATAGTGGTTTAGGAGAATATAACAGTGAGCGTTAGTTCGATATTGCACTGCAAGCCAATGAAATTTTTCATATCTTCAACATCATTGGTAGATCTCTCTCTAGTCACTGTATAGGGCACATATACGTTTACTCACCTCTACAATGCATAATCAAATCCAATCTATTGATGTATCCAGTAGGGATTGGTCAACGCCGAACGCTTTACAAATTGCTATATTTTCAATCCAATCGTCATATTGCCTTATAATCAGTCTGCACTCTACAAGTTCTTAGAAAAAACCCCAAATGGTATACTTACAATAAAACTAGCTTACAATACAGTAAAATGAGGATGTTAAGTTTTCTACAAGATGAGGAACATCTTCATGCTACAAAGAAGCCAATAAATGTTTATCTTTACGCATATGGTGATCGCAAGTTGACATGTGACACGGATCTGCTAGCAATCTTGTCGTTCCGGACTTAACGGCTAATGCTTATAAATCCAGTCACGTTATGTGGACCGTTTGTGATTTTTTGTAACCAAAAGCTACTTGCTTAATAAACAAGAAAGACGAAGTTTTTGAATCACCTTACTTTTTAATCTCACGCAGAAGATGCGCGCCACCGCGTGAACGTGCTCGTTAGTTCGTTAGTTCGATCGTACTGCAGCAAACTTATCTGGTAGGTAAAATATCTATTTGATAGATAGCAGGCCCTAGTAAATTATGGTTTAGGCTACGATTGTTTCCAATCCACTTTACGATGTTAGGAATGAAATAAAATGCATGGTGTATTCCTGAAAGAGTGATCAATTCCGATCAGTTTATCTTTTGTATCTTCTTTTTTTCTAAACCTCAAAACAGTTGATTTTCGGCTCTGTGCCATTCCAAACTTTACAGCCGTATGCGTTTTGTGTCGATGTATAGGCAAAAGTGCACTTGCTCTTTTTACCTTAGTAGACATATCGGCAACAATTGATAAATTGATACCAGTTGTTGTCATCAATTCACAAAGACTACCTAACTATCCTTTTATTCCATGTATAGTTTCAACGTTTTCTTTTCTAAACAACTGTGATTTTCATAAGATATATTGTCTTCGTGTATTCCGTATTTTACTGGATTCGATGATCATGATGAACTCTTTGACAAAAAGAGTTTACTTTGACAAATTTACCTTTAATCTTTTATAGCTGCTTAACTAGTTATTGCCTGACTGCGGTGCATTCAAACAAGGAAGACTTTCGCCTTTGATAGAAGATTGCCTTTCAATGAAGCAATTCTGATTATTTGCTGCTTTTTTGAATCCCTTGGAACTAGTCAGAAGAAAGCGACTGAGCCTCACAGCGGCTCCGTTTGGAATGTTTTACAAGTATGTAAATGTGATGGTGTTGTTTTTGTTCAACCTTTGTACATGGCAATTTAAATTGCTGCGCTCATCACGACTCACAAATGGCAGGCGATATTTGCTATGCAAATAGGGTATTTTATCTGCTTGGAAAAATTTTCAAGTTTCTCTCATTACTTCAAAGTTACATGTTTTTCTCTACACTCACATGTTTTTGGTACTTATATAACTCTCACGTGTAAAGAAAAAATGCTCATTTACTACGCAATTATCTACTGTTGGTATTTAGTCAATTGTAATAAGCTGAACAAAGAATATTACATCAGTCTTCCAGTTCTGCTATCTTCTCACTCTTTACAGCGCAAAAAAAGTCAAATTAAAAATTGAAAGCAATACTAATTTTGTTAAAAATAAAGTTGTACTTTGCTTACTATGCCAGTTTGACGAAAAATCTGAATCAACATTTTTCAACTATTTGTCTTCAGGAGTTGGAATCTTTTTGGAAAAATAGCCAGCAAAGGGTTAAAAATCAAAGTAATTGTTTCTCATACATTCATTGCAATGCTAGTCATTCTACCATCAGCTGTTTATGCTCTTGGCATAATCGTCATCACTTGCCCACATGTAAAGCACTTGTTCATAAAAGGTTGGGGAAAAGTTGTGAGAAACTGTTTGTAACTTTCTTGGGTGTCGGCCATTTTTTGTGTTATTGGACTCAGAAAGCTCGTCTTCTCCCGCGTCGATTGGTATATAATTTATCTACTTAATTCAAGATGGAGTTAATAATCGAGTAAATTAGGTTGTTGATGATGCACGGATGGCTGTTGGGTTCAAATGCAACGGTGGCAAGTGAACGCATCAATCTGGCTTGGGGCGAAGTTTATTATATTAGTTTTTATTAGTTCATATTATATTATGTACTAGTTATATATATATTATTACATTACATTTATATATACACATTATATATTATATTTTATATTATATACTAGTTATATACATCATTATATTATACATATAATATATATATATATATATTAGTTTTATTTTGTTCGGGTGTAGTAAGTGCATAAATGAATGCTTTACAAGTATTTTCCCGGAACTTTTTCCACGACCTGTTAGTTGACCTCACTTCTGACCTCTGACCTTCAAAAATGTCCTGACTTCTGAGAAGAATTCATAATGAAATCAAGCGGAAACAGCGGGAGTGTTTTTTCAACTGGGGAACCTAAGGTAACCATCATGCTGATTTTTTTCGTTACCTAGATGACAGCAGAATCCAGTTGCGCTCAACATGGTCGACGTCAAGTAGAAAAAGTTTATCTTGGTTGAATTTCTTGCTAGCTGCCCTTTTATCAGATTTTATAGTTTCTTTAGTTTTTAGTTTTGAACGATGTTGAGCACGCTATAGAGATAGAGATCGTATCATTCACGTCGTTCCAGAAGTTTTTACAACCATAAGTTTGAAACTGACTAAGAACATGAAAAGGCTTAGTGACTTTGAACTGTTCACTTTCATTAGGCATGGGAAGTGTTTTTGTGCTGCAGTCAATAGTTTCCACGATTTTTTCTGACGCGTTCCATCTCACATTCCAGATCTCTAATTTTTTCATTTATTGGGTCACTGAAACAATAATGCGTTGAAGAAGAACGGCAAGCATCTCTTGGGAATTTTTTTGATTGGTGCGTTATCGTTGAGGTGAGCACATTTCTAAGGACTTTTAACTTAGAAAATTCAATGAGTTCAAATTCTAGATGAGATCAAATCCTGTGTGGATTACGGTACTGCTTGTCGTCACTGCTTCTTTACTGTATTTCGCCAACTATTTGAACACGTTTTCTCCTCTCACTGCTATCAATATAAAGCCACTGTTGGTTCATAGCTTAATCACATTTTAAATAATTTTTTGTTTTCTACCAGCTTCCACTCGGCCTCACGTTTCTGTGTCGGTTCTTTGATGAGTTATTCAATTTGGAGTGCGTAGGAATGGATTGTTTAGAACTCACTGGAGAACTAAAATACTGCACAAGATATAAGCAATATTCATGCAAGCAAAAAAAAAATAGCTGAGCAGATAAATAATCGAAGTTCCGCAGTGATTTCAAGACTATTTCAGTGATAATCATGATTTTGTTCCGAATGAGATTTCTGTCGACTCCTTCTTTCTGTATCGAGCTTACGTCTATGACAGGTGGATTTTCATGCGCTTTATAATACTCAGTAATTTTTTACTTCCATTATAGAGCGTAAACAAGTGAAGTGGCGAAGGCAAAAATGATGACAAAGTATTGAAAAGAAATTCTAAGGGTACTAGAGGCGCTACTTGTTAAGTTTTTTTTGGCTTTCCTGACATGAGTGTTGACAAAAGGTCAAGATCGGAACAATTGCCAACAGTGTGACATAAAGGAGTGCATTCCAGCCTTGATAAATGGAAAGTGTTCAAGAGAATTTCATACAATTCACCTGTGCCAATTAAAGTCCTTTTATCATCAGTTAGCTTTGGCACCAGTGGGCACCAGTGAACTTCTGAGACTTTGATGTATACCAGAGCCTCTGAGTCTGAGCAGAGCTTCAGCGGTGAAGGTGCTCTTTTCGAAAGCTTTCGGATAAGAAGTAACATGGGTAGTTCCTTAAGCTTTACTATAACGCAAGTTTACTTTTTCCAGTGTTTTTTCTAACGAGAAAGCTGAGCTTGAGAATGACACAAATGAAAGTCAAATATTAACACTTCACCTACACTTCAAGATAGTGATCGTTCCACAAACTTAATTCCACTAGCTTTTGCAGTGGTGCATATGTATATAAATATGCAAATATTATATAAATATATATATATATATATATATATATATATATATGCGTTGTGTGTGGCGCAATAGTTAGAAATGTCGTATAATAGATGATGAATGGTTCTTGATTCAATTTCACAGCCAATGTTAGTCAAGCCTATCATCACTGGTGCTGGTAAATGACGATTTGGCAACTCGAAAAATGAGATGAAAACACTGATTTGATATTGAAAGGTCATGGCAGGATATTGAAGAGCATTGAAATCACCCTTGGCAACACTTGGTTAAGTCCAGTGCTTGGCGCATCTTTGATGGTAGGATAATGCAGCAGGCCTCATACCCTACGCAATATCCTCCATAATACTGAACTTTACTTAGAACCTCGAAAAGTTCCCCAGTGAATAAAGTTTTGTTGAATGGGTCATTCAGGTCAATAGCTTATAACTTTATAAATATGTTCTTTGAGTTCATTCCGAATCATGAATTCCAAAGAAAAAAAATCCTTTTCTGGTGAGATGTTATCGTTGCATGTCTTTCTTTTGAGATGTTATCTGTATGATGATGGGAAAATGCGATTTTTTCTTCTCAAAAAAAGTGCTCAAAAGATTTTTTCGCCTCTATAAAAGCTTCTCAAATATTACTGTAGCATGGTAATATAAGGGTGACAAGTACATCAATATACTAAGAATTTTTTCAGTGCAAACAGAACATCAATTCGAGTTCTGTCAATCAATCGATGCATCAAACCAGATTTGAAGTTAACCGGTGTGATCAACAAAAGTGTAGTACGTTTACGAGCACAACCGATTGAAGGATCATGTCCATGGACCTGGGCACGTGGATGTCTATACAGTTCGTATGTGTTGGATACCTCACTGAGGAATAACACCGATAGCGTAAATCAAGTGAGTTCAAACAAATGGTGCAAGCTTTGAAGCGTTGAAGCCGATCTGGCGTGGACGTTAAATATGGTTCGGAAAGATAAAGTATAAAGTATTCACCGTTTACCAATGTCGTAGGGATGGGGACATGTATTGAACTCCAAAAGGCGACTCATAGAGAACGCTGAATGCATATTTCACACATACCTTCACTTTAAAAACCAATATATGGTCCAAAACTGAAGTCTCTTTTCTTCCACAAACACCCGACACCACTTCGCTGACTGTGAAGAGATGATTAGCCTAACTTGCCAAAGAACAGGGTGGGATCAAACTGTAGCTTTGCTTCACTGTTATTTAACTGTAGAAGAAAATGCTCGGTTTCCTATTTTGTCTTTTCTTAAATCGGTTTACATATTGTAGGATCTCCATTGAAAAATGGACACATTTCTCAACTCTTTCATGCTGCTTTTTCTTGAATTGTGAAAAGCTTGTACAAGGACCAGGATTAGTCACGGTTGAACAACTCAACATTTTTGTTCCCCGAAAGCTTATCGGTCCTTTTGCCAAAAAAAAGGCTCATGGCACTAAAACTTTTGTTGCCTGAAAAAATTTTGTTGAATGGTTAGTCTGGACGATCTACGTACGAGAGCTTTTTGAGCAACATGCTATCGATTGCTCGATATATTTTTCCGATATTCAACTGTTGTTTTCGATTGCGTTCATCTTAAGCAGAAAATGAGTTTCTCTTGGAGGCAAGCATCCTATCGTAAAACAAGCCGTGGTAAAAAAAAAGAATGCTCCTTAGACATTCCTAAGCTTATGAATCATACATGATTCATCTAATGCAAAAGTAATGGTCAAGTTTCTCCTAGTAGAACGTGGTAATGTTCTCCAATGAATGTCTTTTTCTTTCTGCTGCGATGCATCCATAAATAAAAGTTTTGAAAATTTCATATTCCTGAAAGATAAAAAAATAAAATAAAAATATATAAAAGATGACCTTAAGAAAAAACTGTCCAATGTTTCATAAATACGCATACTTTGAAGCGATAGACAAAATGTTTTTTCATAAATCTCTTGAGTTCTTCTATTCTTAAACATTCTACTAATAGAAACTTATTTAAAATTATAAATGAGACCGACAGGGTCACAAATGCGGGAGAACACCTTCTAGATTTGAGAATCGGGTTAGGAAGATTGAATTCAACAAGGTAAATACTACATCCGCAGGACTAACAGAAGCTTATGGAATTCGCAAGATATCTAAGTCTATGGCAAACTTTCTCTTTCCTGCGTTACAGAGTAGCTTTAGGAGTCTTGCAATGAGATACTGGGCTAGTACTTGTTTCTATCAAATGTCTCAGCCAGTTTTCTACGCCTTCCCATCATCGGTCTTCCAAGTTTCGGATCTGGTCAACTTCCTTGATTTCATCGACTGCAGCTCGTTGTGAAAGACTTTTTCTCCAATAATGGCGCAATAAAACTCGAACTTCGATTGTATCGTTGGACATGGCGGAAGCTTGTAACAAAATGAATTAAGGCGAATGATGTCCAGGCCTTCCATCGGAAAATCCCACGCAGGAAACTATAATAATCCCATAATTTGCATGGGAGTTATCCCATGCTCGTTAGAGCGCCCCAGAACTTCCTTTCCAACCTAGTACATCAATGAGTTTCCAGACGTCAGCGTACAGACGAAGTATACACGCATTTACCAAACCGATGCCTAGTGACAATGAATGCATGACGTATCCTTCAGGATTTGATTAACGTTGAATGCTTTGTCCTTTGACCTTATCCTTTCAGGATCTCTTCATGCTCCAATAGATTTGGAAAGAATTTTAATTCAGATCACGCTCTACAGAGGTGAAAACATGTTATCACTTTCATTGCAACGAATACAAACTAGGAAGACAGGAGCTCTGAATGTTTGCGTGCCTCCTATCTACTGGAAAGTTTTTTTGATATTCAGCTTTTATGTGATTTTGAGGTCTTCGTTTCCTAAAGCTGACATCGAACGGGGCTAAAAACTAATTTTCGATGTGCTTCGTTGATATTTGAATGAATTACATGAAATTCAAGTGAAAAGAAATCCTCATGATAAATTACCTAAAATTTCTTGGTGCTTTGGTTTTTGTACATTTGGAAAATTTTATGGCAAAATCCATTCAGGTTTACCGATTGGATCAAAATTATATTTTTCTTGGAAACATGGAGAGTACAGGGTACGAATCATGTGTTTTTGTACTATCATTCATCTACTGACAATGTTCGTAAGGTGTTAGACGACTACGAAAAAGAGGTAACTAGTTGTTACAGTCTATATCCTAGATACCAAAATCGTAATGTAAAATGTCTTTATTGACTGTAATAGAAATGACTAGATACGTAACTTCTGATGCAATGCTCATGAGTAATTTTCTAGTCTCACTTCTTTCAGTTTTCTATTTTGTAGGTCGAGTTTTATATCGTAAATTACCATACAAAATAAGTCAAAACTTTATTGACGATGAAAAACCTCATAAAACTTTGCTTTAAACTTTTTGGGCCCAGTTTCCCAATTCCCATGAAAGCTGTTACTGTCGCATCGGTAATGTGCGTTGTTAACAATAGGAAAATTACCTTATGAAATATTGAAATTTACAGTTACACCGATAGTTCTTGTTTAAACCGTGACAATAAGCAAAAATGTAATGGGCAAAGGTTTACTTGTTATAGTTTACTACAATGTCCTTTTGCCTTTTCCCATGAAAGACTATTCAAGACTTGGAGAGTTTTTATCTAATGGTATTTTGTTCGGTGATCAAGGTTCCTCTCTGAGATTGAACAGCCAAATGAGAGCTCGAAGTCCAACTTCACTCAAATACATGCATTGGAAAGAATTCCCATTGCATTTGTGTGGCAAGCACTCTATTGATTTGATCTCCTCTTCCCTTCCGGTTACTGGATCTGTTTCGGATTACGCTGTAGTCAAGGACTTGAAATTATCAAACTTCTCAGTCATAAAATTGTATCATGAATTCGGACATCCTATTGTACATCAAAGCGAAATCTGAAACCCCTGTGAAAATTATAGTTTGAAGAAACTATTGAGTGAAGGAGAAGTGAGATATTTTCATCATCACTTTTGGTAAAAAGTTTCAAGGCGTTTCCTGACTTTTCATTATCCTTTGGATACGATCTCCATACGATGAAATAAAATTAACGAATATGCAGACATTTTCTGCAATTTTCAGTCATTTCGTAAGAAATGTAAAATGTTCAGTCGTTTAAATTTTACTAGGTGTGATGAGAAATGTTTTTTTTTTTGCAGCGGAGGATAAGGCAGTAAAGCAAGTTGAGTTTGGTAGTCATGAAAAATTCAATTGTTCTGGGTTTATGATCTTTTATAACTAAACAGGAAGTAGTCTAACCTCCTAAGCAATTACAGACACGACATTAGCTGCACCGCGCCGATCAAAACATGCAGCTCATAAGATTCCTATGCTCTGACTTTCGACCGAACATGCATCTAATAACATTTTGATGTTTCAACGTTTGCCTGAGAGCCTTTATATGCGTGGTCTAATTGCTCACGAATCAAAATGATTGGGGCGGAATAACGTTGTAGAGAGATTATTCTTGGTCTTGTCCCTGAATACTGGCTCGATTAGAATCCCCACGAAACAGTGCTCTAAAATTCTTCCACTGAACTTAATCACATCTATCAAACTAGCCGTTTCAACTTTACCTTATCTAAAGGTAGCTTTAATAAAGTCATAATAAACAGACCTTTTACACTTTCACGGATCTCCTTAACTGACGAATCTCGCACTGGTTAACCCCGAAGACACAAGATGGCTTAAAACGTGACAAAAGTTCAAACTCAGAATAAAGAAGATCATGTGCTTCCATAAGACATAGGACGAAACGGACAGACTCTTTTTCCTTGGTGCGCCTATTTGGTGTATACTCTCTCTGTAATCTACTATTCTGATTTGCCAAAACGGACGTACGGTCAGGAGTCGCCTCAATAAAAAACTTCTCAGTGTGTACCCTAGAAGGACAGGCAAGCTATCCGTGACTACCCAGTGCCCAGTTCTAATTTAAGCAAGCATTACGTAGATATCATGAAGCTAAACCAGGCTGATTCTTTTGACGCGAAAAGTCTGTGTAGCAGAATTTAGTAAGACGAGCACGAAGAGATTGCTAAAATCTCAGGATCAGATAGGCTTTAGAAATCTTGAAAGGCTAGGATGATGATCTGCATCAATAATGCATATTTACTTGCATGTGGGTCCTCAATAGAAGATGTGATCATGCATGAAGAAGGACGAAGTGCAGCTTCGCCGATCTGATGGCGTGAGTAAACTCTCTTCCGTTCACCTTGTCTATATATCTAAAAAGAGCTCCGAACATACGTAGGGGAGAAATTGGGCGCAATAACGTTTTCGTCAGCACTTGTCTAGCTATAAATAATCATTCAAACAACTGATGGCCCAGGTCAGAAGCCTTCGGTGGAATTTTTGGATCAATAGTTGCCTTAACCGTCGTCGCTTACGCACCGGCATCAAGCTGTGGCGAAGATAAAGTGAAAGTGTTCCACATGGACTCAAAAGAATTCTCACTGGAACACCACGCATTCGTCAAAAGCCATCGTTTGTATAATTTGAAGCAAAAATTGAGCTCATAAAAAAGAGTCTCATACTGAGACCTACGTGTTAAACTGTAAACGATGATGGCGGGAGACTGTCAGAGTTCATCATGACGAGGAAAACCATCAATGGTGGCTCACAGTTGTAGAATTCCCACTTTCAACGGCAGACGTGGATGTCTTCCAATGTAGAGCCTTTCCTATATAACCTGCCTACTCCTTGATCGTTGAGTAACTCGAGAGACGAGCTCCCAGCAAACCTCCATTTTTCTTAATCACTTGTAAGTCTAACCTAATCAGCTGTTCTCGCTCTCGTCCAATTAACGACACATATCCTCTAGGATTTTCGTAAATGAATCGAACCTTAAGGACTGCGCCCTTCCTGTAATGCGCCTGACATCCCGAACAATCCAGCTAATAACGGCCTCTCGTCCATCGCTTATTTCAAAAATACATATGTGTCCTGCCACCTTATCTTCGATTGCCCGGCGTGTAGAATGGCGTCATTGACTTTTGATCATTGGCGTACACCAGAACTTTGGACACATCTTCTCATTTGCGAAATACGATCTACTCCTAGCATCGACGTTTCGAATACGCTTTCAATAGTGCCAAGTGATTTTTCAATCCAGTGTACGTGACGATCAGGCTTCTCGTTCTTACGCTAAGACAGAGATGGCAGAGAGTCATGAAGATGAACACTGAGCCGGATGTTCCTTGTTGTTTTATCTCGTCCTCCATACTCTCAAGCGCTTTCCAAGCCGCTCATTTTCTCCTGTTCGACTCTGGAGCCACGTCGTTCATCATAGACTTCCCTACCTAGATGACGTAGCTGGAGATTTCGGGGATATGCATTCTGTTGAGCTTTATAGGGCATTTGAAACGAATCCGTTTCTCATAAACGTCGGTTTGAGATTTATTGGTAGACTCAACTTCCCACAAACGTTGACAATTCTATTCACATTCGTTGTGCTCGACTGTTGCTTTGGGTTACAAAGCAATATCTTCAACAAACCGAAGTAATGTAATTGTCGACCGTCAATTTTCACCCCTAATACTGCTCTATTCTTTCGCCAGTATGATGTTTTGAAGAGCGGTAATTTGAATTTCTTGACAAGATGGCATCGTCCTTGTCAAACTCTTCTTCTTGCGTCGGTAGTACTAGGTTGGGAAAGTTTCCATTGTTTGATGAAGCATCAAAATTTATGCATATATTCAGACAACAACAACACAACAACTATTCTTCAAATACAGGCCATCATTATCCACCTCTTTTTGCCATCGTCCGTCAGATTTCGGACCTGATTGAAGCACCACTTCTTCGGCTTCGAATCAAAGAGCTCTTGACATGCTTCTCCACTTCATCAAAAGATTCGAATCGGCGACCTTCCAAAAAGTGTTGCATTGATCGGAAAAGGACGTCATCAGATGGAGCAACGTCCGAACTGTAGGGTGGATGCAGTAGAATCTCAACTCCATCCAAGTCCTCAAACCTTGTCTTGATCTTTTGGCTGTGTGTGGCTTTGTGTTGTCTTGATGAACAAAGCGCGCTTTCGACAAACAAATTCTGGGAACTCCATACTGCAGCAGATATCACCTGTAATCACCACCCTGTGCGTCCCGTTGATCGTCGAGTGACTCGAGCGGGTACCAGCACTCTTCCATTTTTCCCTATCGCGTGCAAGAGTAGCCCAGTGGGTCTTCCTCGCTCTAGGAATTCGCTGAGCATCATATCTTTCTTCCATCGCTTTCATGAAGAAAAATCGGACACAACGCGTCAGTGGTCTTCCTTTAGAGCGCTTGACGTCCCAAGGAATCCAGTCGGTACGGCTCTCGTCATCGGTTATCGTTGAAGCGCATCACGTGTCCGGCCCACCTTATTTTTCGATATCCTGGCGTGTATGTATGTTTTCGATACCCTGTAATATATATCAATAGATGCGCAAGAAGTAGACCTTTCAAATGATATTAAAAATCACACACGATTCATGCGAAAAATAATATTCCCATTCAGACGATGAAAATTTTCTTTCCAATTTAATGATATCGCTATAGAATGGCATATTTTGGTTGTGAAATCATTATACAGCTTGCGAAGAATTCTACGTACTATGTAGGACTGCCCTAATTGTCCAGAGCTTCTGTAATTGCTTCTGTTTCAACTGATCAGGGTCTCCAAATGGATGTGAAGTGAGGCAGAATAGTCTCCTATACTCTCGTGGAACTTTACTAAATCTAGTAGTCGCATGGTTTGTGGCCTCTCGTACTAAATCTTCTCCGAAACCTTGCTTTTCGCACGGCTGCCCTTCGCGTAGCGTTATGTTAACCCTGTTTAGGTAAGCTCGAGTGAAATATTTATAAACGACAGACAGCAAGCTGGTTGGGCGAAAATTGCTAATGTCGTCAAAGTATTAAATCTTGAACAATAGCACGGTCTAGCAGATTTTTCATTGACTAGGGACCTTGAATTTTGACACGTAATGTGTTAAGAGTTGAGACAGTGTGTTAAAGAAGCGGCAAAAAATTCTGCAGTTATTCCAAATTTCTTGTTTCTGTATCATTTGTTCTATTCTTCAGCGATAAAGTAGCATATTGGATTTCTGAAGGTCGAGCCGGTACGGCAAACTCATCCTCTTTTACTTCGTATGAGTGTAGAGGACATGGTCATTGAGGAGATCGAAGTAGTAGCTGTATTTGATTTTCTTCTCTGCCTTTCAGAAAGCTTTAGCTGATCCATAGGGCGCCAAAGTGCATTTATCTTAGTGCGCAATTGAGGAAACTTCTATGTGTCTTGAGAATGCTCTTACAAGTTTCTGCAGCAGGAGTTCGACAAAGCGAAACCGTTTCGCCAAAATTAGCTCCTGCCGTCTTTCAGCTCCATGCGAACAACGGAATGAGGCAAAATGAGAGTGAAAGTCGTTTTTTTTTTGAGAATTACACCTTGCTTGCTTTGCTAATGACATCGTTCTTTCCTACTTTCAATACTTCTAGTCGGCTGTTTATGACACTCCACTTAGAACAGTTTATTCTTATGGAATGATTTATACCTTTCAGAAGTTTGGTATGGCATCTCTAATGCTAGACATACGCTTCAGTTCATTCTCTCAAATCTCATCAGTAGCAAATGCCTTTTGGTTCAACCGTGCTCTCCTACAACGAAGGGCAACGGCGCCGAACAAGCCACATGCGTTTTTGTCATTCATGAGCGATCGACTGCAATTCATTCCAATGTCAAGTAACCTTTTCGCTTGACGAGAAGTGATCCATGTTCGGCTTTGCTACACTTAGTTGTAGGGGAATGGTTGAACCGAAACGCATGTGTTATTGATGAGGTTTGCAAGAATGGACCAAAAGCAAACGTATAGCAATAGAGATGCCATACACGACCTTTGAAATGCTCAAATTTTGCTATCAGATAATATTGTTCTGAGCGAGGTCTCAAAACACAGTGGATCAGAAAGGAATGAATATTTCCAGATGCTTCAATTACGCTTAATTAATATCGAAAAAGCAGTATGATAATCTCACAAGCAAGAGAAAGGATCCGAAATTTCGATCTACGTCATCGAATGACAATGAAGACGCAATTCTATACTCCAAACCATCAGATATGAGGTAGAGTGGACATTTAATGCGCTTCTAACGACAGCTGATGTGCGAGAGACCATATCGATAGAGCTCCAAAGAAATGGCAACCGCACCTCAGAAAGGCCACTGACCCAATGGTCCGAATTCTTGGAGAAAAGCATGAAGGAAAGATATGACACTTAAAGAATTCTACGAAGTGGGGAAAGCCCACTAGGTACTTTTGCACGCGGCAAAGTAAATGTGGTTTTTGTGCAGGTTGGCTCCAGTCTTTCAATAATTTACATGATAATAGGTGGCGGTGATTACAATTACATCCTATCCGTTAAAGATTAGTAACACTGCATATCGTTAAATTAGCTTTTCGAAGATCTCGGTCTGTCCTCGAATGAGTGCTGTTTGTAGGGACAGAGCAAGGAAATACAGCCGGGATGTTATGCGATTTAATGGATAACATAGGAAGTTGTGCAGAACGCTAGTGTCGTGGTCGTCAAATGTTTGTCGACCACTTTAGAGGCTGTTTGTATCTCATTATAAATGACCTATTCAAAATAGCGCTATTATAATTACAAGATAGAAAAAGATAAAGGTGAAGTGAGCATTTTGATGGAAGTAGCCGAGTGTAGTACAAGCACTTCGAAGCTGATTAAGTAGTGATCCATACCGAGTGTACATGAAGGGCTAAGACCAAGATTTTCTCTATAGAATAATATCTCCTTTTTTCTTTTTGACTGATGAGCAGTTATTTTTTTATTAGCTTACAAGGCACACATCACAATCAACTGTGCGGATCTAACACTTCCTGTACTCGGTTCGTTTTCTCGTATTCGCCTATACAGTGGTCTTTGATTATTCTCGAGAATAGCCTAGTTGTGACGTTCCTCACGGTAATCATTGTTGACCGTACAGGCGTTGTTGAAGATGGGGTTCAGCCATTGCCGCACCGTGACGGCCATCACGTTCACTCGGGCCATGCCCTCTCTCCTCCCCGTCACGACATAGGAACGTAATAAGTAGTATGTTTTGATCGGCAATACAGACACTGTTGTGTTCGCTACTATTGAAAAATCACACTACTTTTATGCATACTTACTAAAAATGATTGCATGGTAATTTTCCACAATCACCATTATGTATTTAGGGCTTTGTTACCATAGTCCCATGGCCTTTCTTGCCGAATAATTCTATCGTTGATCCGAACAAATCAGTGTATCGTCTGGCACACTCGCTTGCTCATAATGATTGTCTTCTACGAATCGATAGCGAGTTCGGAGCCTTGGTAGACATCGACGAATTAATCATTCCAAGGCATGTTGAGACCACTTTTCAAGCTTGAACTAAGAGGGAATACTTTTGGAAAAAACTAAAAATCTTGTAATTTTGCTGTTAGTTAGCACTTGCAGTCATATTCGCAGGAACGTTGCTTACAATAAAGAGCAATTGTCTCAATAACCACGTCGTGAGAGAGGACCTTATCCTTTTCGCACACTCCATATACCTTAATAGAAATAAAAGAAGGTGCTCCAAAGAGTCGCTTACTTATTCTGATATATTCGTTCACAACGGAGAAAGGAGCTTTTGAGGAGTGCTTTTGAAAACCACACAAGCCAGGCTAAACACTGATCTCTCCAGAATGCACAGGAAAATGGATAAAGCTCCTATTGCTGACCAATCTTTGAAGTATACGTCATGCATTCACCTTCACTAAGATACGTTGGAAGTGCTTGATTGCTTATCTGGCCCTTACATATGGTGACCTACTGATGTACGAAATCAGTGCTGTTATCTTTTCAAAGACGGGTACCTAACCACGGAGTCCGGAGGAGTGGAAGGCTCGGTGAGCCCTGGAAGCGGATTTAAACCATCAACCACATGTATGTCTTAGGACACATGTCATCACTATGCCAAACGCACTCAAAAATCCTATATGCTGTGTAATTTGTTTGCATTTTCTTAATCTTAAGATCCATCAAGTGCCCGCAAGTAAACTGAGTGCGTTGTTGACCTATACTATGGTTTTCATAAGGTTTCCGACGTGTTACATCAGTGTTTATATTTATTCACACAAATCTAACAGTGGTTTTTCCTCCTAAACGCGATAGAAAGCCACCCACATTGGCCCACTGCAAAGTAGCCGTAGCCCCTAAGCTACAAATACACCTACTATGTTTAGTACTTCATGCTATTGATTTATTTTCAGGAACGGATCCCTCTTGTCATTTGTAATCAAGCGATTTTGGTAAACTGTCGCGTGGCGCTTTGTCATTCACCCATCAAAGCCTTCTACTGAACCCGTCACTCTCGAGCGTAAACTTCACATTCGAATCGCTTGACTTCTCTGGAATTTTCAATGCCACAGAGTTTGTACTTTCAGGGACCACCTAAAGTAGGAATTTTGTTTCTGAAAGCATTTAATTTTTTTTGGACTATTTTGGATCAACATTACAGCGATTAGTTTACATATTTGTGTCGTATTCGAAACTACCTCGGTTAAAGAAATGTTTTTCTTTTTGGTTATATTTCGCACAGAGGCCGTGGATCTGCTATCAACGCATCATGTGAGGAAATTCAAATCCGGTTACACAACGCTAAAGGTAAGCTTGGGTCTCCTGACATTTAGTAACCATGTGTTCATGGTTCATTCTTCCCTGCTTGCACACTTCTAAACTTTCTTTTTTCCCGGCTTTTTTTTTGATTAGGGAATGTTGGCTAACTTGCATAGCATAGCAAAGCTTTTTATGTTGCTGCCCAAAAATAAATCCCACCAGTGTGCTGCCTTCATGGTTGGAGAATATCCCTGTTTTACTAAAACATTCTGGCTGGTTATAAGAAAACGTGCAGTTGAAGCTCCAAATCTATATGCTTCGAAATCGGTGTATTTTTCTTGCACGACGCGAGAAAGGTGAGGACCCCTTAGAATTCTTGAGATAATCACTTAATTGTTTTGAATCCTAGAAAGGAAAAAAGAAGAAATGAAGTTCAGCAAAAGCATCTTTTGATGGGTGAAATTGAAAGGACTATTCAGTCGTGTTCTGGCATTATAGTTTCTATACCGGCCGAGTTATGTCAAATGAGATGTAGATCAAAGAATGATTCTTACATGAAAGTATCCAAAAAAAGAAAATAAACTTTTGTGTTTAAAAACCAGCTGATAACAAGTCTGTATCACAACGGAGGACTGAAAACATCCTCAACTAATAGTTGTGTGAAAAGTTCAAGCCCTTTTGGTTTTCTGATATTCTTTTTGTAATAAAATGCACGAGTTTGGTATCGTACAAATGCACATTTCTTGTGGACAATTTAGTATATAACTTGCTTATAATTGCTTTGAGATGGAACTGTCTTGGGAAGAAATTCGCTTGCTATTCATGCACAAATGGCGCATAAGGGAAATTGCTGGTGAAACGACGCGCAATGTTGATACATTTTGGGATGATGATGCGGTCTCGAGCCTATCACAGGAGGTTGGTTGTCAAGCTGTGCTTGAAATGACTAAAGAGAATCCTTAGTATTTTCCGCTACGCGCCATTTGTGCGTGAATAACAAGAAAATTTGTTCCCAAGGACAACTTCATCATGAAGCAAGTATAAACAATGTTATACCAAAAGGTTTGCAAGAAAATGCACAATTGAAACGATACCAAAATGCTGTATATTTATTGCAACAATAGTACTACACTTGCCCATTATGAGGTGACAAATGAAAAACTGATCGCACCTGTTAGGTGGAAATTTTTCATGGGAGTGTTGGTAATTATTCGAAAGCTTACAGTAGTGGCTAGAGCCTCACACAGCTGATTTTCGAAAAGACAATTTTCTTATTACGCTGTAAAATCTGCATAAAACTGTGTCTCAGACGCGCATATGTGCCATTCATTGTACGGAGCTCTTTGTTTGCACTACTACTGATCATTCGATAGCTTAAATCGTTGCTATATTCAACAATCTGCCTTATATTCTGACAAGTCATTTTTCTGCAACGTATCAGGTGAAATAATTGGAGTTCGCACGTGCAACCAAGGGGGTCTTTGGCCAATTCAAGTGCCGCTGGCTGAGGCGATGATCGATCGCTCTGCACCGCTCTTACGACATCGCGCCAGTGGCCTCAGCTAGCCGCACGTGAGCTAGCCAAAGACCCCTTTGTTCACATTTGCAAATCGAGTAATTTTACCTGCATCGTTGCAGAGAAACGTTTTCTCCAGTATGTAATTACAGCATTGGAAACAACAACAATCACGCTGTTGAATTATTTCTAACAGTCCGAAGAAAGAGCACTGTCAGGCGAGGAATATGCGCGTCTGTAACGCAAAGATTTCCTTCTGTAACAACGTCAAGAAATAGCTTTTTTGAAATTCTGGCGACGTGGGGCTATAGCCAGAAATCTTAGCTTTCGAATGATCACTAACACTCCTAGAAAAGTTCCTGTCCAGCAAATGAGATCGGTTTTCCATTTGTAGCCTCATATTGAACAAATACCCAGAATCGTATTGGGAAACCGAAACACTACAAAGTTTTTACACAAACTATCAACTCTGTTGTGCAAAGAAAGGAGTGAAATTTAACGGTTATTACGCGAATTGCTGGATGGTCAACCATGAATGATAGGAGAATTTACTTCTACTGCTCAGATCATGACTTTAAAGTTTGGTTACAGCCGTTGGATTCAACTAAGATTTGTACGTAATCTGCCAAAGTTTGACATTTCCATATGGAAGTACCACACAACAAATTTTGTGACATATGCTACAGACCTGAGACGTGTTCGCGGCTGTCTGTTCGAATGACGCACACTATTTCAACTGGTGCTCGTCGAATCTTTCTGGTTCAAACAGTAAGCATACTGAACTTTCTCGGTACAAAACGGGTTTGAATGGACTTTTAGGGCGTCGGCTGGTGTCCTGCGATGATTTGGAAGAGTGAAGATGATACAAAATGATAGCTGCTTGAGGTCATTTTTTATATACGACTTAACTCTCTCATATATAGCTTTGCTCTTAAAGAATTGCGCGCATCCTTTGCATGTATAAATAGAATTCGATATTGTTATCTGAAGAAGTTTTGTTTATTAATTCGATGACGAGCAAGCATATCATAAATTTATTCAAAAGCGTCCTTTGAGGTGCCACTGACGCAAGCTGTTCTTCTCCATTCTCGTTACACTCACTTAGGCGGAGAGAAGTCAACAAGAGTACGTCTTGTGCCAGTCGGTACTTCACTTGACAACCTTCAAGCAACAATGATTGCTCGGGCTAAAAAGATCTTTCCAAATGGAGCTGACTTTCACTACACAACTCAAAGTACACTTGGCAGATGTTTGAAATCGTAGGTTTTTTTCTGTAGTATTGGAGCATCTTGATAGTTCTTGATAAGTCCATTTACAGATTCAATTAATCATGAATGCCGCTGTGTTGACCCAACTTTATGACATTGGTGATGGTAAAAGACAATGTGATAAAAGACTCGGTTTCAATCTCTCACCAGTACACCTTGTTATGGACTGTATTAGAAATATGTAGACATGGTTGGATTCATAAGTGACCGAAAAGAAGAAGAGAGCAGCTTGAGAACTAATCTCTATTTTGAGCTTTTGCTAGACTGATATCACTTATCCGTTCAACTGCCATTCTTGACGATCGATGTTGAATATTGGTGGCTAACGTTTCGGCACGATCGCTAAAGATTAGTTCCCCAAGCTCTTCTTTTCTACTTCTCAGTTTTGTACTATTAACATACCGACGTTCAAGGAAAGTCCGCTTTTAGCATGTTACCAAAATTGACCAGTCAAAAGTCCAGGGCAATTGTGTATACCATTGCATCAAAGGTTTCCTCTTCAATTTCAAACATATCGAGGGTACATTTCGGTCATAAGAGAGCAAATTAATATACGACCTCATTCGCTGGGCAAAAATTTTCCGTAGGAATATTGGTAAATATTCAAAAGCTCAAATCTCTGGCTCGCGCCTACATGGACGGTTTTTCAAGACACTTTTTTATAACGCTGTAAAATCCAAAAGAAAATTATGCTTCAGACGATCACGCGCTCATTTCTTAATCTCGCTTATACTTCTCTGGACAAAACTCCTCTCTCAGACTGATAGTACTCTTTCAATAGCAAGCACAAGTCTTAAGAAACTTGAAAAGGTGTTTACTTTTTGGAAGAGCTCATGTGATCGCGCTGTAGGGGAAGGAGAAGATTTGTGCTCTACACCTCGCCGTACACAGCTCTTTCCTTAGGCTATTCGTAATTATTCAATAGCTTCATAGTACTTTTTATCATAGTTCTTCTATAGTAGTCCGCGCACTTCTAACATTAGACTTTGTTTTCTCTCATAAATCCCTGTTATTATTATATTTTTGCTTACATTTCTTCCACCTCCGCACTCCTTGGATACCTCCGTTCAATCACTAAAAGATCTGATGAATCAAAATGTAACGGTTATCCTAAAAGCGAACTAGTTTCAAAGATTCTAATGTTGTGCTTATTTTTAGGATAGCCCGCTTCACTTCAGTGTAAAAGAGGAAATAAAATCGGGTTTCACTTAATCGTCGAGCTTGTTTACCGGCGAATTCACGTGTTGGGGAAGTGCGATCGACCCATGGTCTAGAGCGTTAGTAATGAGGGATGCAACTTGCCATTCAACTGCAAATTTTTCCTTCATTTTGAAAGAAATTCCAAATAAGACGAGTGACTCAGATATTACGGAATTTTTTTGCACGTTCATATGCTTTTCGTGCTTCCCTTTTCATGAGAAACTGAATTATACGCGTGATAAAAACAAAGGGGCGCGGCGGATGCAAAATATAATCTTAATTTGGATTTTACAGCAGCATAGAAAGACTTTTCATAATTACTAACATTTCTGCGAAAGATTCTTCTACAGCATGAGGTCGAATATCCGTTTGTTCACTTATAACCAAAAAGTATCTATTGAACTTTTTCTTCTCAATAAATCTTGTGTCGATTTGTGGGCCGTCACTGGAGCTACGAAGGACTTGGCTCGCCTCAGATATGGGATCGAACCAAGAAATACGTCTCCTTTTCAAGCCATTTATGACCTTCAAATTCGACTACTTTTATATATCTCGCTCAAGACAATATAAAATCACATAAAATATCTTGGGCCTTTCGTGAGGTTATGGTAGTTATACAGTGCTAGACACGTGCTCCAGATTACAGCCCTATCAGTAGTACGGTGCCTGCTGATGCCACCTATGACCATTGTGATACTCAAGCCTATTAGAAAATCATTATAAAGTGTGCGCGTGACCCTTAGCACTATTCTGCTTTATGAAAGAAAAACACTTCTACAAATTAGGCAGAATGATATAATCTGATAAGGATATGCATGTTTTGAGCCGTTAGGTCTAGTGGTACACAGGAGCCTATTTTGTCCTATTGAGCATCAGTAGCACCTTCCCTCAATTTAGCCGATTCCTTGACGATAAATATTCCTCTATAAGGGAATCAACGCCGAGCAATGAATCACCTTAAGTCAGGTGATGTACTTATCTACCTGATAATGGTCGATAGAAGAGGTGTGTTCCATCATAGCAGCTACGCGCTCGACTGCTGTCATCACAATGTCAGGTAACTATATCACCTGACTTGGGGTGATTTGATACTCGGCGTCGATTCCTTATAGAGCATTATTCAGCCTCAGGAGATTGGCCGAACCGAGGGAGGGTGGTACTGATGAGTCCCAATAGGACGAAACAGGCGCCTGTATAGCACTAGACCTATCAGCTCAAAACATGCACATCCTATCAGATTACATCATTTTGAGCGGGTCTGTAAAAAAGCGGTCCATTGAAGAGGTAGACAGAATAAGGCAGTGCACTGAAAGAACCAAAACGGAAGGGCTTTAACATTTTTCACGGACAAGGACGTACAGTGAAGTGACAAAAATCAAACACTCAGTGTTTTTTATCTAAGAAAAATGAGTGGTCCATATATAACCGACCTCAGGCGGAAATTGAACCACTCTTACCAGGGCGCGTATGTACTAATGCACCACTAGAGCCACTGCTTTACCAGCCCTCTTCCTTCGATATGAACTATCGAAGATACCAGCAACTAACCCCCTAACTCTTTCACGCCGACGCGCTACGTTTCGCAGCAAGCTCCGCGACGTAAAATCCTACTCAGGTACTGCAATTTCGTAGTCGCAGATTTGTATTGGCACAGGTTGCAATGGAGTAGAGGGATTTTCCTTAACAAATTGAGGTTCTCAGAGACATTATCATCAGAAAATAATAAAATATCATTTGAAGTGGCTTCTAGACGAACGCTTTTCTAGCAAAAACAAGGCCCCTACGTCAGCATTTATGCCAGCAAGAAAACCACATCCTTTAAAAACCGAACGAATTTCCAAATGATACTTAAGATTCGTTTCTTTTTAGTCTGTGTTTTTACAGTCAATCAATAGCTCGAGAAATTCTAATTTTGAAAATAAGCGTGATTTTAGTACAACCTTCATGCTACATTATACTTATGGTAAAAGGATAATGTCTTGCATTTGGAATGCGTAGTAATAACTTCTCAGCGGATTCTCTTCGTATTATTTAGTAAAATTCGACTCTAAGCAAGTTGTCGCTATCATAAGACTGATTATTGTGGAGGGATATATATATATATATATATATATACATATATATATATATATATATATATATCAATCGCTTTTCAGAGAAGCAAACGCTAAATTGTCCTGAAAATGTTTACTTTTTCATTTCAAAGTACATGGCTGCACACGTTTTGTGAAGTGCCACTATACGACAACTTTTAGCAATGCTATTAAGTTAGAGATTAGAAAACTGGAAAATTTATGTCGCGATTTTCGATTTAGAGGTGCGGGTAGATTATTCGAATAATGTCTATTTGTGGCAATATATAAAGGTGAATTGCTGCTCA
This sequence comes from Parelaphostrongylus tenuis, assembly GCA_019055375.1. Classification (NCBI taxonomy): domain Eukaryota; kingdom Metazoa; phylum Nematoda; class Chromadorea; order Rhabditida; family Metastrongylidae; genus Parelaphostrongylus; species Parelaphostrongylus tenuis. Next base: position 73,381 of record JAHQIW010002101.1, read on the forward strand.
CATTACATGCTAAAGATAATTATGATTGAAATTTGACTGAATATAGTACAGGAAAATTCAATAATACTTGGAAATACGATTTTCTCGTGAGATTGTAGTCTTTCCCTCCAAAAATTAGGGGTTTACAGGGAGCATCGGCTTTGCTGTGAGTTGCAACGTTGAATAACATTCATTTTGAGTATAACTGGGTATATACAGTTAATACTCGTAGGACATACCCATTATGTAGAGCGTCCGTGCAAAAACGCTGCGTCAGCCGGGATTCGAACCCAGATCTCACTCTTTTCGGGAGCGTATGCTAATCGTTGCACCACCGACTGCACCAACCGTTGATCATAACACAACAAGTGGCGGTCAAATAAAATCATTTCTGATGATTATTGATACTCAGTATCTGACAACGTAAGTGGGTTCAAGTCGATAGTGACGGCCCCGCCAGACCGTAGACGGTTGGCTGTTGACAGATAACGCATTGTAACGTAGAAAGAGTGCTGTGCAAAACGAGCGTCGGTGGTGCAACGGTTAGCATACGCTCTCGGAAAGAGTGAGATATGGGTTCAAATCCCGACTGACGCAAACGCAAATTCACTTTACATATTGGGTATATTGTAACATCATAACACCACAAGTGGCGGTCAAATAAAATCATTTCTGACTCATAAAACGCTTGAGCAATATTCCTTCTACAACTCTGTAGAAATTTCAGCTACTAAAGTACACTAATAATGCGAAGTTTCTCCAAGTTATCCATAAAATGCCATCGTTTTGCAAAGTGCAGTATCAGTTTTGATAAAGAAATCATTGCTTTGTGATTGTATTGGCATATCTCAAACGCAAATAGCCGAATTGATGTTTCTTTATTGAATTCCCTCCTTTGCTAATAACAAAACTCCTTCCATCGATGAGGAAAGTCTGAATTCATTATGGAACTACAGCAACAAAAGATTACGTGCTCCAATGGCATGACTGATCACGCCGCCTACCGCGTGAGGGAGGGCGTGATGCCGCTTTTCCCAAACGATCGGCGTGAAAGGGTTAACGAGTTTGATCTGGTAAGCATCTACTGGCATTAAATCCAGTTGAGCTGACGGCTTATTCTACATGTTTAAGCTATAACGCTTGAATTTCACTGCTTTTTTGAAGTGATATGATGATGAGATATTTATCGAAGATGATTGAGTGACCCACAAAGGTCGACCTCAAGCATTAATTAAACCCGCGTTTCCCCTCATAGGCGAAGTGTGGTACGACCTAAGGACTTAATGTTCCATTAATAGCAAAAACTACTACTTAGATGATTGAATAGTACTAAATAAATGAATGATGATTTCAGAGGCAATAATGCCCAATTAATATCTTTTTTAGAGCTTTAATGCTTGAATGAATAATGAGTGATTTTGGAACAGTGAATAGTGATCTAAGCTGTAATGTTTTTCAAATGGAAATTCAGTATTATCATAATCACTTTTTTCAGTTGGAGAGAAACACAGAACAATTGTAAGACTCCGATTTCCGGTTGTTTGACGAGTCTTATAAATCTTGAACATTGGCACTTCATCGAGTCAACTGACAATTTCCTTCCGTTATAGGGTAATCATTTATGGATTTGTTCAGCTTGCTATTTTTTCAACACTGCTCTTCTTTTGACTGAAAGCTTACGAAAGCAGAAAAAACATTCGATTGTGAAGAAACCTCCGTAGATTATTTCCATCGTACACTACAATGCTAACAGCGATCGAAATAGTTGAGATCAAGTTTGATTTAGAGGTTTTTTCGTTACGATAAAATTAGCTTGGAAAAATTAGAAGAATTTTACAGTTTAATATCTGAAGTTAGTTTTGAAACTCTATTTCCAAAAAAGAGATCAAAAAAAGACTATAAGAATGATTATGTTTAGTGGCGAATAAATTTTTTTTTCAGGTTCGTTTAGGAACAATTAGTAGAATGATGACTAGAGAACAGAAACAGAAGAAGAAGATGAGATTCTTGTTTCCTTTCAGTTAAATCGTACTTGGGAATTCTCCACAAAAATCTAAACACGTTGTACATATCTGTACCATAATATTTCTAAGACTCTGATTTGTTGCTTTCTTTTTCTGTTTTTCATAAATTACCGTTGGGGAAAAACCGAAATGAATAAAGAATTTCTTGAACTGGTTATATTGCAAAAACACACTGTGATTATAACTATCAGATACTTAACGCATCCCGCATCACGTGCATTGAGATCGATGCACATTCTTTAGGGTATCTGTGATACGCCCCTGACAGCAGAAACGAAGATATGAATACAGGTTCACTATACGTTATCTCTCAGAAGACATATAATGATGACAACATTGGCGAGACGGGAAGCCATTTTATGGTTCTATAAAAAAAACGTTGCTGAGCTATTGTGATTATTCTAAAACTAAAGAATTCCAGGAAGTTCCGTGAAAACACCAAAGTTCTCTTAGATAGATGAGCGATGTTTTGAATTCCTCCATTAGCGCTAGGCGTAGAACAAATGCAACAACCAGTGAATACTTATTTTCTTCCTTCAAGGGCGCATTGTCCAGATTCAGTGCTAGAAATTCTACAGGATTCAGAAGTTATATTAATGATAACACAAAGACAAATGTAAGTAGCTGTCTGATCGATTATTCACAGAAATTCCTCAGAGTTTATCCAAGGAAAACTGATTAAAATGAGATAACAATCCAGCAATGGAGGACAGTAGCCGTTGTGCTCACTGTATTTGATTTATTAATTAGCTAATACAAGATTGTCACCAAGCATTTACTCGAAATCATTTAGACGTCCTCACCTTCTCCAGAGTCGATGATTTCTCGCGGTGTGGGTTCTTCGTCGTCGTGTTAGTCGATTATTCTGCAGTGGAGGATCATTTGATTGAGGTGGTCTCTCTCAGTAATGCCCTTTTTCCGTCAGTTGTTGACAGTACTGATTGTCCAACAACAATAATTCGTTTTCCAATGGATTATTCATCTCGCAGCAGCTGGCAAAAAATATGAACTATTTCAGACATGTTGTATATGTCATCATACTCATTCGAATCGTGAACGTTTCTTTCAAACTATCAAGATCACATTCTCAACACTTACCTGATCACGTGTACCGTAATGAATGCTCATCTCTTCAGTGACTTGCATATGTCTTTTACTGCCTTTTCCTGCTATAAAATTGGGTTCAGTGGGGGGCGTGGGGCTCTGATGAAGCGGGAGATACCGCCGAAACGTGAATAAGCCACTGATGTACAAACCTTAAAAATGCTTTGCACAATTTCACGGACTGTATTGAATATTTATAGCAAGGTTTTAAATAAGTCCATGGAATGAATGCCTACATTTTACTGTACTGTTTGCCATCTATAGCCAGCTTAAAAGCTCAGATGTTATGCCAGGCATGGCTCTTCAAAATTCCTGTGCTCTATGAACTCTGATTTTTCAACAAGCGACAATAAAATTTTCTGGCGGGTTCATTTTACGAGTTTAGTGATGTTGATGAAAGCATGTAACATAGAGACTATGGTCGATGGAGAGACCCTGGAAAAAAAATACCCAATCAGTGGAACGCGAACTTACGAACAGCCCACTATTACAAGGTGATAAATCACTGATGGGATTTGCTCAGAGTAGATCAGTGTCCACAGGGTAGATCAGAGTTATTCAACGCAATCTGTCTTTCAAAATAGTCACAAAGTTTTGGTACATTGTTATCTGACATTCGCCTCACACTCTACAAATTATAAATATCAAACACTATGCATATACGTATGTGGCACATTAGTTAGCGGTGCTGTGCGTCGCACACATGGTTGATAGTTCGATCTCGTGCTCGTGGCTCACCAACCCATCCATCCTCCCCACCCCCCGGAATCGGTAAATTGGTACTAGACTGGTCTGAGACTTATATGGGAAGATAAGCAGCAGTGACTCAATACAGCAGGGCCACGGCGTGTAATTGTGAAGGCCAGATAAGCATTCAATCACCTCAGACAAAGTTAAAAATAAAAAAATTCAAAAAAGTTAAAAATTGAAGACGAATGCATGGCTCATTTCTGAAGGATTGAACAACGTCAAGAGCTTTATTCTTTTCTATGCATACACGTGCGTTTATGTCTATAAATTGCTACCTATAACTGCTTATGATCCACATCACTCATAAAACTTTGTTTTCTTTCAATATCAACTATCTTCGCAGGGAAGGTCGCACCAGTATCACTGATTGCTTTGAAACAATTTGAAATTCTCGAATACTTTGTGTTCGTTTGCTTTCTCGTTCCATGCAAAAGTCTTGTTGATTTTTTTTTTTTGTATTTCTAACTTTTCGGTTTTTATTTCCTCTTTTATTATTAGTTATTATTCGATTAAGAACTCAAAATAATGCCTTTGCTTACGTGATTTTGTTCACTAGGACTATTTTCAACAATGAGAATTCAGAAGAAGTCTCTACAATGTTTGTTGAATTTTTCATCTCTTTTTAGATTTTAATGAATACTATTATCAAAGGTAAAAAGTGGTTCAGATTACCATAGAATTGGATAGGGTGTTGTAATTTTGAGGCTTTTTCCAATAAAAATTAATCAATAAGATTGTTTATATAAGCAGGTATCTACTTTAACTTTTTGTTCTTTTTAGATTCTCTTATTCACTGGAGACTAGCCGCACAGAGTCAAAATCTAGAGCATTACAAACTTCTATAAGAGCTTTGTTTGAACGATTTGCACTTCATTTTTCTGTACTTCACCATCAAAATAGATTGTTTTTGAATTCGATAATTTATGCTAAATGCAATTCCATTCTCCTTTTTCTTTCTATTCACAATGTTTTCTTTCTACTCACAAATTCTTATGATAATGACGACTCGAAATAACAATCCAAAGTAAAAAAAAGGTATAACCATTCAAAAATGGAAGTTTGAATGCACTGAATAAAAGACGATCGGTTTGTAAAATCTCTCGATAATTTTCATTACTAGATCACTTGAGAAGTTGAAAAGTTGGCAGAGTTGTAGAATTCATTTTGTTTACTCCTAGAAGCAAAAAGCTACTCTTTCAATATGTAATTTCTGTTCAAAGATTATTTGAATCCAGCTTTTTGAAACAGTCCAATTTTTCTCGTGGTGGAATAAAAATTATCCTTTTCAAGGATCTGTTGTTTCTAATAGTTTTGACATCAGCTGATATAGCATATTGCTGAGATGTGCTTTTTCAAAAGGGCAACTGATCTTTGGCTAAATCTAATCTGAAATCAAGATCAACCAATAGATTTGATTGCTGGCATAATCAATAAGTAGTAAAATTGCAATGATCTTGGACAGGAAAACTATGTATGATTTTGTAGATGGCTTTATGCAGCGACTGCGATCCAAGATTTTCCAAACTGAGTAATCACTTCAGAGCGGACTTGTCTTAACGGCAGTTAAGAGGTAGATAGAAAAAAGGAACTTTTCAAGCTTTTATCCAACAAAAGCCGGATAAAAAGCAATGGCTATTCCGACAGAATAGATACTTTATAATGAAGCTTGAGGTTTGGAGATAGGAAGAAGATTACTATAATGCTTTCCACAGTTCATGATTCCTTCTTCTCTTCAACTTTCAAAGCCGCGTTTATTCAAAAAAGGAGTGCGATTACAGACCACATTTGCAATTTTCTGAAGATTAACTATGCAGGCAGGATATGAAAGTGGAATGAGAGAAGGGATCTATTCTGTTAGCAGATAGGGATTTTCGAAAGAGAGGTTTTTCTAGGGCAGAAATTTTCATCAGATCATTGGTGAAAATTTGAAAGCTTGAATTTTGGAGACCAAATATATGGTTTTTCAAATAGAAGATTTTCTTACAAAGCTGTGGCATTCAAAATAAAATTATGTTTCACAAGCGTCATCCTTATCGCGTTTCATCTCGCATGACGGAGCTCTTCTCCTGAACTATTAGTAACCAGCAGACATATACATATCGAAGATTTCGCAAATGCGTTTGGTTTCTATAGAGGCCTTTGTGCAGGGCTGTAGCAGGAAAGATAAGAATGAGTTTCACATGCGTAGTGTGGATCGCTAACATTGATCGAAAACCGTGCAAGTGCGATTCGCATGTGGAAGGCGATTCTTGTTATTGAATATAGGATATTTCTCTGGTTTGACAAGTAATCTCGACAGTACATACTGGTCTGATGCTTGAAAATTTCCTATGCATGTTATATACTTTCAGTGCTTAGGTTTAGGCTGATTAGGCCTCAGCTTAGGTTTGAACTTGATAGCGGTTATCATATTTACTCACCAATTGTAAGAAACATTTGTTCCTCAGTGGTAGATTTTTGTGCTAAGTACTGAAATACTCTACTAAACTTCATATTAGGTTGATGCGGAAGCAATAACGTCCTATGTAATGTTGAAAAATTGCCGTTTGCTATTGGAATGATTTCTCAAATGAATGCGGTTATGTTATATGTCATTATGAGGCGCATTTTTCGCTTTTCGTCGTCTTGCTAACGATAAAAATGCTCAATGTTTATTTATTTGTTCATTTATGCATTTATATTTCAGATCATGAAAAAGATCTTAGATGATGCAAAAAGTATTTGCGGCTTCAAACCATCAGTTCAAAATGGGTCATAAAGACTAAGAGACAACTTGCAACATCAACAGCGCCTTCGCCCAGAACTGTTACCAAACGCACAGTGTAGCGGTGAATCGAGAAGTTTCGTAAAGGAGACGAGAGCCTTGAAGATGAGAAACGTTGGCGGGCCAAGGAAAGTTGACGATGAACAAGCGAGAGCAATCTTAAAGCTGATCCCTCTCAAGAGCACATGAGATGTCGCAGAGAAACTCAACGTCAACCAATCTACGCTTGTTCGTCATTTGCAACAAGCTGGAAAGTAAAAAGGCTCGATGAGTGGGTGTCTTATAAACTCATTGAAAATAAAAAAAAATTTGTCTTTTTTGAGTTGCCGTTCTTCTTGTTCTACGCAGCAGCCGCGAGCCACTTCGCGAGAATTGCGACGTGCGATTAAAATTAGTTATTACACGAGAAGTGGCAGCTATTAGTTCAGTAGCTGGACTGCGATGAAACTACGAAACGTTTCTAAAGATAAAAATGATGCACCAAAAAAGGTCATGGTCATTATGTGGATATTTGCTGCTGGTTTTACCCACTACAGCCTTAATCCTGGCGAAATCGTTACATCTGAGAAATATGCTCAGAAATTCGATGAGTTAAACCAAAAAAGCTATGCCTGCAGCAAACATTTGTAAACAGAAAGGCCTACTCTTCCTTCAAACAGCAACCAGCCACACGCCACATAACGAAGGCTTAAAAAGTTGAGCCATTTGGGTTATGAAGTTTTGCCTCATTTTCCATGTTCCCTGTACCTCGTTCCCCAGACTATCACTTCTTCAAGCGTCTCTATAACTTCTTGCAGCTAAAACGTCCTCACAACCAGCAAGACAAGGAATAAGCTTCCAAGAGCTCCACAAATCTCGAGACACCGATTTTTACGCTACAGGAGTATGCAACCCTATTTCTCGCTGGTGAAAATGTGCTGATTGTAAGTTCCTATTGTAATTAATGAGGATCCTTTCGAGCACACTTATCACGATTCAAAATTCGCAAGACTAGAGCCGCCATTACTTTTGCAACAGCCTAATGCAATGTACTATAGCTTTTTACGTTAAACTACAATAATCTAATGATCAGGTATATGATGCAGTTGTTCTAAGTGGAAGTAGTTTTACCTGGGCACGAAGTGCACAATCAAAAGATGAGCCGCTAAGTCATATGCCAGCTTTCAGATCCATTTCACTTTACTACATCATGTCATATGCTCGTTCAGCATTTATTCGTTGTTTCATCGTTTTCTTTGATTCTTCATCGGAAATGTTTTGATGATCCTTTTCTCTCTAACTTTTTGGCTTACTTTTACTCTGAAAACATGCGGTAAATTCGTTTTAGGTAGAATTGCTTGGCTCTTCTGTATCAACTACCACTTAAATTTCATTGGGAAACATCCTAATCTGCTATATATATATATAATATATATATATATAAAAAGTTCGGAGGAAAACAAAAAAACATTAAGCGTTTGACATTAAAGGGCTTTCATGAGCTCACGAAGCCATTCTGGTATTAAAGTCATAACCTATTAGAGTGTACGAAGCTTTTCTTAATCCAGTCTTCGCCTAAATGCGGAAAGCTTTATCTAAATATTCTTTTGATAACACCAAACATGACTTACTTGTATCGTTAACTATGGAAGATTTTTTGCTAGTAGAATATAATCGAATGCTTTGGAGTCAGGTGTTCGTGCGTTCCAACACAAAATGCCTTCTGAGCAAATTTTGCAGCACTTTTGGCTTAAGCCTCTCAAATAATGCTTAGGAAATGAATACAACTTGTACACAAATCTTTTGATCCATTCCACAAAATAGTGGTATCGGCCTTGTTTTACAAAATTTGTAAAAAAAAAAAACTATACAGTTAAATTTTTTAGATTGGCAAAAGCTGTTTTGTACTCCTTTTTTTACTCTTAAAAAAAGTGTGTCACGGCATTTCCCTGTTCTAATCAAAATCCAATGCAAGCTTATATGAAGCTAAAAAGAATTTTGTCAACTTATGGCGCGACTTCCTCCGAAACGAAACCGGTTCTCGTTTTGGCTTATTCTTCATAGCTGTTCCCTCGAAAAGAAATGCGAAACTTCTGAGCTTTAAAGCTCCTTAGCTACTTTGGAGAAATGAAGTGCTAGCTACCTATGTATTAGCTTATTACCGCATTAGTGGCAAAACCATGTTGGCAAAAATCATCATGAAGAACGGTGAACTACTGGAAGAGACGACCTACACGCGAAAACTTCCATTTCCTCTACTCGAATAGCTTTCTATGTACTGCATTTTATATCAGTGTTTCTTGTTTATTGCAGCTTATCAATAGTATTCATTGATTTTAGATGCGGTTGCGTCATGGTTTGTAATATTACCAATCTCTCACGAAACAGTACTCTAATAGCATTTCTCGTTGTTCAATAAGAGACCTCACTGTGGTTTTCTTTTTGGAATAATATGAGCCCATAGCGTCCACGTTCACTCCCCGTACTAATCAAGAAAGAAAATTAAAAATTTGATTTCTCATTTATCCTTCTCTACTTCCATATTTTCAGGCATTCATAATCATTCAATCACTGAATGTTAAACCTTTCAATGTGGTTGTTTGTAAAGAATGAACGATTATGTCTGATAGGATTATTTCTGTCGAAAATCACCGTGACAAAAGTCATAACTCCGGTTTTATTCCGTTGTTTTGACCGACAAACCTCTTACCGCATGACATAATTCTATTTCGGCATGCCATCGTTCAATCCGGTCACAGTGAAATTTGATACAACAGATGTTTGATGATTGAAATATACGCAGTCGAAAGAGGAAAAACACTTCCAGAAAGTGATTTCAGTATGCTGTGTCTTCTTCTTAGACGATCACACTAGGCTCAGAAACATAAATCATAGCATTTTTCTGTCATTCTGTCCTTTCAAGTGACAACACCATATCGTTTTTCAGAAGATGACGAAATGATCCATCGTGATTCGTGAGTGAACCACAAGTAATTATAAGTCAAAAGTGCCTCAGGATGCCAACTTTCACCACACATACCTCAACTCAATGTCAGTGTTGGCTTAGAAATTTTAAAATCGAGATTCAGGAGAATACAAGCTTAGTCTTTGACGTTTCACAGAAATCATTGACGTATCTCGTGGTAAATTAACTTGATGTGAATCAAAGTAGACGTAGCAAATCTTAAAAATCAGCAGAAATTCAAACAGCCGACTATAAATTTTTTGCAAACATAGTTTTGTGATCTAAGGTTGGTTTTCAAGTGGTGTGCCCATGCGACCCTTGCGCAGGTTATCTTATATTATCGAATCTGAGAATATATCACAATGTTCTAAGACATTTCCAGCCATGTAGGAAGACTTTGATAATTATGTGGGGCTCTAGAACTGTTGCGTATTCCAAATATGATATTTACAGAGATAGAGAAGGTGTGTGTTTGGACACTGCATCTCACTTTTTACGAAAATGGGAAGCTTATCGAAAATGAACCATAACAGAAGAAATGACGCTTTCAACATAGCAACTTAGGCCACTCACAATACAGTATCTTAATGCATACTAGAGCTATACGAGACTGATATCAAAGGTGTCGAGACTATCAACTTGAGAACGTGAAAATTGTATAAACTAAACTATTACTCATTATAGTAGGTTGTAGAGAAAGTTCTGCCGTTTTGCATGAGAGAATAAATGTTGCGCATGTATTTCTGCTAATTTGAACTCATCAGAAAGCTCGTTTTCTTGCGCATCGAACGACATATCATTTGTCCGAACAACCTTCAGAATGGAACAGTCCAGAAAGTAAATTTGTCTCATGCTCCACTTCCATTGCTGATTGAGCGTCAACACTTCTGAGGTTCATCGAAAAATCTGCGACGCGTTTGAGGAAAAATGCGATGTTCGTAATGCTTAGAGTTGGTTCAAGACATTCTGGAAAGAAGGAGACCGATTGACCGACAAGCCAAGAGAGGGATGCCCACGACAAGGTGGTCGTTATGCAGTCGTCAAGACTTGTGGAAGGATCGCAAGTTTTACCGATGTGGAATCTTTATGCTGCCGTGTATATGATTAAATTGTCTTGATGTGGAAGGAGACCACTTCGCCTCTTGATTTGACTTCTGTTTGAGGTTAATTAACGTAAAATTATATCCTTTCTATGTATTTTGAAAATACGAAAATACGACGGAACTTTTTCTACAAACTATAATAACTATCTTTTAGAGTGTTTTATTATGACCACGCTCAAAAATATCAGCCGAGAGCATCGAGAATTGGAAATTGCCGATCTTGTGGTTTCTCACCTGACGGCGATTGTGTAAATCGCTCGTCGTCGCCTACCTCTTTATAAGGGTAGTAGGGGTCTCGAGAGGATTGGCTAAAGACGAAGGGCCTGCCAGACTGACGGGGCTGCAAAGCCGGAACACGTGTATCGGGCTGTAAAAGAGCCCATTGACAGTCCACATGACATGTTGGTAAAAAATAAAAATTGTGGGATACATTGTAACTACTCTCATAGATCTATATTAAATGACATTAATTTGGAACTTTTCCTGTAGGACATCTTTTTTATCTATCTATCTGTACTGTTTACATGCTTGCACAATTGAACTTCCTTTTATTCTTTGAATTTCAGAAGAACGTTGCATCAAAATCATGCGATCATTATGCTAACCGATCACAAATTGTAGCGTAGAGAGCCAATCAAGTGGCTCTGAACATCGGAAGTGCATTAATATTTCGAAAAACTACTCAAGTACTTTATTATTAAAATGACAAACAGTGTATGAATCTAAAAGAGTGCCCTTTTTGACTGACGGTAGGTATCAGGTGTCGTTTGTTCTTGTGTTGTTGTTACTGTGACTGTCATTACTGGTGTTATTCCCATTTTCATCGTCGTCTTCGTTCGATGGCCGGCATTCCGACGACTCCACTTTCTTCACATCCGTTTTTTAAGATAAACTGACGTGCTGTAGTTTGCAGCCAAATCTACCTTAGTTGTTGAAAGGTCTATTATTAAAATAGAAGATAAGATATACTCAAACCCTATTCAGCGATTTCATATCATAGCAATTGCAACCGGAAGCTCAATTTAGTACTCAGCATGGTCAGATCGCTCGATGGCCCACAAAATCTCCAAATATAGCATGCAGCACGAATATTTATGCTTATCAATGCAATATGAGGCGTAGTATAGCGCGTTTCGTGAAAGTAGGGGAACCACAAAGTTTTCCGGAACATTCTGTGACTAATTGCAGATGATTTGCTATTTTGATTCACGCGTAATCGCGTCAAGAATGCTCTCCGATCGGCATTACATCTTCTCGTCATCAACGACGAACTGTTGACACTGATCACCGAGTACTACGACTTCGCAGGTCGTAACTGGTGAAAACCCACGGGAAACGAGACAAAGTGCATGCCTTGAACAGGTGGGCGGCGACGAAGTGTGCCGTGTACTTTTGCCAGGCACAACTAGTAAATTGTCACCATGAATGACTGTTTGTTTAGTTTATTCTAGATGCTGTTCTACGTCATAGACTAGCGTCTGATTCTAGGATACCCTCTGGCTTGCTCTTTGAGGAACTAAAAGTAGTTTAACCAGTAATCATTCAAGATTGGTCAACTTTTCATGTGAAAGTTTGCAGTTATTTCTTATTAACACGATAGTCAGCCGATTTCACCATACAGATCAGCATTTATGGCTGCCCATAATTTCTTGGTCGTCCTACTCCTATGGGGCTCAGCGTTTGCTCATTCACTCTGAAGGAATCCATCTCTCCACCAATGGTAACATTATCAACTTTCTCCCAAAGAACGCACAAAAGGAGAAGGCGTTCCGCATTGATCATTTCCTCAAGGACGATCCATGCATTCATCTTCATTGAGGAACACAGAGGTGATTAAAAGCATATGTTTCCTATACAAAGTTATCAGTCGTCCAAAATGTATGCAGTTATAGTTCTTCATCCCGCAAAATGTGGTGCCAATCTGCTGAACGCTCGCGGCTTCGTTGGTATAGAACTACGACAGCAAAGCAATGACAGTATATGTATTGCTGCTTATCTCTAACCACTACACTTACATAACAGAATTTCGAAAAAGAAACTTCATATGAGCTACAATTCTACATTATATAAGTGATAAACAGGAAAGCGAATTTCGATATGCTTCGATTTGTTTATCGTTGACCTAAGCTCAAAAGTTTGCTAGAGGTTTCACAAGGAATGTAATAATTTGAAGAGACTTTAAGCCGACATTGCATTCTCTCCTGAAAAGTCACTGACTCTTAAAGTCTAGCATGACCTGTAGCGCTTTATTAAACAAATCCTCTTGCCTACGATCAACATCAATGCTTTCTTCTGCTTTTATGCCTTATTATATTGAGAATGGCTTTACTCTTAGTTAATATCTAAATAGCTTGCGTCCGCAAGGAATTATATGTACGTTGTGATTTGGCTTGTTCTCCAATTTTGGCACACACTTATCGTCACAGGTCGTCACCATAGCTATTCTCCTACCGATTTGAATTGGAGGAATGTTTGCCATGAACTAACCATGTTTGCTCTAGAACAGCTACGACAGTAGTCATAGTCAGTTTCCAGCTGTCAATGTCAAACTCCTTCAATAATTTCTACTCGCAATATATATATATATATATATATAATATATATATATATGCAATGATTACTCGTAAGACAACACGAAGCAGACTGAAATTCAATATGAATACACTTTCATATCAGCTGTGGCAAGCGTTAACGTAGTGTCACTCATTCACTTTCACAGAATCAAGCGACTGAACAGAAGTAACCCAACCGTGGATATCGAATTTTCTACAAGGAAAGAAAGGGTTGATAAAATAATGTTCAGCTCCATTACATTGAAATCTGCTGTAAAATATTTTGGTCGCTTTGCTATAGTACATGTGCATATTCAATGAAACTTTTGCTTATTTCAGTCTTTCACGTAGGTGCTCCTGCGACAGTAGTTAATCATTATGGTTCGGCGGTGATGATATGGTCACCTGATGCTTTACAACCGCCGAAAGTATGATTTCATGATTGTCAGATCACTTCCATCATTCGCTTTTCTCACCAGAAGTCATTGACAGTGTAAAATAAATTTTGACTAGAAATAAAGCAAATAATCAAAGTTTCATACTTAGTGCTTTCTCATATTCAAGCGATGAAACTCATTTATTTGTTTTCTTTTTATGGGTCTTATGTATGCTTTTTCTGATATATTTGAATAGAGCTGAAAGGCTAGAACAGCTAGAATACACTAGAACACTTTAATTGCTTGATATACGGCAGCAGACTACAGAAAAGTAAACGGTATTAGAACTACGCAAATATTTCCATAGCTTGCTTCGTGTTTATTCATCGCAATCGGCTTCATTGTCGTTACTTCGTCATTGCCGTCACAGTGTGGGTTATCGTCAGTCCGTATTGTCCTAACTTCGTGATCTTCGCTTCCTGGTCTATTTAAGTCTGAATTGCGCAGCATTACCATTTGTTATTCACCAATACGTTCGTGACCCTCTCAGTATTGAAAACAATTCTCTTCTGAGTCTTCAAAATCATATTTAGCACGATACTAAGTCTTCTCATAAGTTTTAACACTAGGGCAATAAACACCGAATTAATTAGCCAGAAGTAATCAAAACTGCTTGATGACACTGCTCACGACGACAGTCAAAATCGTCGGTCAACTCCTCCATAGTCAAAATCGGATCGTCTTCAACTGCTTCGGTGACGTCTTCTCGATTAACTCCGAGGGAAAGTTCGGAGCGCAGCTGGTCCATCGTTGACGGCGCGAAATTCAGCAACCAATATGCTCTTCGCCTAGAAACAAATCCTCGAGCCTTTACAAGAGTTAATGCTCTCAAAATTGATCTGTGTATCATGCTCCATTTGTGCTCTTAGAGCAGCAAATTGCGATAAAGGCTTTGCTGAGCGGCCATGATGCGACAAGCATGGACAAATTTGGTACCAAAAGAAAGCTCAGGAAATCCCGCGCGAAATGGTATGAGAAATGGCAAAATGTACCCAGGCCAATGGTGCATACTTTAAATAGTGTTGTCAAGCAATTTTAATTCCTTGTGGTTAAAAAATTTGATGTTTATTACTCTAAAGCCAGAAACTTATGAATGACTTAATATTAATGAATGAATCTCAGCATCATATCCAACTTTTGAAATGTCTTCAAACCAATATTTAGCCTCTTATAAACAATATCAACTAAGAGTTACATGAAAATTCACTGAGCGGCATTTGTGTTTTCTTTCAGCATTATGCTGGACCGATGGTTGGTCCTAGTCACTGCCATCTTGTCTGTAGTCCTTGTCCTTACTGACGTTGCAAAGTAGGTTTTACTCGTTTTCCTTCAACTTTGACTAATAAGGACGTTTTAAATATAATAAACAAAAAAAAGGAAAATACTCATTATTCACTGTCAAAAACATGTCAAACTCTCCTATTGGTTAAATGTCTTTCCCATTTTCAGTTACACAATATTAAAGATCGTAGCCGTCAATGAGTCACAAAAAGACGACCTGCGTGAGCTTGATCGGCTTTTAGGACACCAGGTTTGTCCAGCGTGTTTCCACTTTACTCAGAGGAGATAACAGCATTGAAAAGAAATTTCTCAGTTGTACAACAAGTGATCATTGGGAACTTGTTGTTCTATTACGCCTTAAGACTTTTTACTCTTCTCAGCTTTCTGAATGAGTTGATTATTCTGACATATACATACATTTAGAATAACTAATTATTAAACTCAGACCCGTTTCTGTCAAATTTCAGATAGATTACTTACGAAAAGTTCGCTCAACAGGGCAGGTGGCTGAAATGATTATAGGAAAAGACGAGCTTCACTTTGTTCAACAATTCCTCACACAGAAAGGAATACTGAACGAGATCTCCAGTAAGTGGATGTTTTACGGAAATAACTTTACATCCGTAAACTCGTAGCCATGATATAGTGTTGCTTTGCGACGTTTCAAGTAAGAATCGGAAAAATTCGCAGCACAATTTACGCCTTCAATGAATGGATTGATGTTTACGAAGAGGTTTCAAAGTCGGTGCATCATTCCACTGTACGATCTCAAACTTCGTCAAAAGTGCCCTCTATCTCAATTTGCACTCGACATTTAGATAGAATGAAGCCAGCAAGAAATAGATAATATTATATGTCAACATGCTACTATGTTATTTCTCGTATTATTTGATTCTTCATATTTTGGCGACCTGTCATCACGATCTACTGTGCGAATCTCAGCATCTCTTGCATTTAATTTGCTACCACACACTCATCTTCCACAAATTTCTTCAAATATTTGAAGTGTAGCTTCAGGTGCAGTTTGAAGATCTCACGTTAATCATGAATCTCGTTGAATGCTGGCCGAGGCGGTCAGGGGTAGCTATAGAGTTACAATTTAAAAAAAAAATTTCTCCTCTATCTTTAGAGAGCAACACAGCCTCCAGACTACGTTTTCTAAAATCCTTCAGATGGAAAAAATCCTACTTCTTATCACGGTGACAAGGATCTGAGCTGTTATTAGCTCAGACCGCAGGCGCATGTGTGGGTACGAGTTCTTATTATCACGTCTTGCAATGGAAAAATCGGAATTTGTTTGGTAATCTGAGGTACTGAGGGGACACTATTGTGATTAAATGATGAAATATAGTGGAAGATACATCTATAAAACGTTTCATAGTTAAGAGGACGCACATGTATAGAAAGATCATCTACGTTTCAACGAGAAAACCACATTGCTGTGAAAGGGAACATATTTCTAGCTGTTATATATCATCGTTTCTTTCTTTTTCGTTCGTGTTTTTGTAGTCATTCGATAGCTTGAGAAATACCTATACTCCCACCAAGTCTACTCTGTCAAATGACTTTTATTTTACTTTCTGCTAACGAAAAAAGCTAACACTTTGCAAGAAATGTTCGTTTTGGTGAGTATCTGCCTTTTTCCTCCAGATTCGAGGTTTTAGGAGAAAGCATCGCCATTGTTTCTGCTATGGATAGTTTTTATCGATGTCTCTTCTATCATATTTTACCACTTGCTGGCGACGAAATTCCTCTTAGTGACGACAAAAATCCACATTTCATTAGAAAACTGCAACAACGTCAATGTAGCCGCCGTGCTCGCCGCGCAGGATTTCAATGTCGTTGTAAACGTGTTAACTAAGTATCCCAGTCCCATTGTTCACTTATTGTCAGTTAGTCCACTTAATTCTTCAGTAAAAACTATGCTAGCAATAGTCAAACTAGTATCTGCGCTTGTATCACTTGGGAACCGTAATGTTATCGTTACAACTTTTCTGTGATAAATTCTGTGAGAATTGAGTTTGAAGCGATTATCGATTGTCTGAGTAATAAATAGAGGAATGCCAACCATAATGATTTATTTGCGTTAGAAATCAATTCCTGTGGTCCAACAGGTTAATCAAATATTACATCAAAAAGTACTATATGGCCATAGTCATGTAGGTTATAACGAAAATAACGCTCGGTATTGGGCGCAAAAATTCTAACCAAAGAACAGTTGCAAAGCAATCTATGAGAATAAGCTATCATTATGATGCCCGCATAAATCACTCATCACCAGCTAGAGCCGAAGATATAGGGATAGGAAAACCATTGAAGAAGATAAACAAAAAAAGCTTAGATTAAAGCGTTTTGATTTGGATAAAGAGTAATAGAAGAAAATCTGTTCCCCACTTCTGACGATGTCTGTTAAAAGATTTCAGGACATCGTCATTTGTTGGAATCTGAAACTTTGGAACATTCATCACTCAACTGATTTACGATTCAGTGAAAAAAAGGGAATAAGGATTTTTTTTTTGCTACAGTTCTCTGTTTGCAGTATTGCAAAAGGCGACCCTCAAAATCTGACAGTATTTTACTACAATTTTTTGTCCTTATTGACATTGAGTGTGGGAAGCAAAATCATCACGCGTCAAAGATCATCATTAACATTGAGGAGCAGGAGTGGGGCGGTGATCCACTTAACATGTGGGCTGAGGAGGTGATGATCGGTTTGGATGGACCATTCATGGTTTATTAATTACTTTACGGCCTTTCATTTTTCTGAATACAGGCTTTTCTTGCACTTTTTGCAACTGTCGAAGGTTTGAGTTTGTTGAGCGCAGAACATAGTGCTGGGCTTCGGTTGTGGAACCCATCCTATATGTTTAAATAAAACAGTGTGCCAAGGTGAACTACAAACTCAATAGGTAGAACAAACCAGCTTGTTTTAGCGCAGAATATAACTCAGGAGATTCACCGAGAACGACGAGCTGTACTGGACACATCCAACGGTGAAATCACGCTTGACCTCATACAGAAAAAATACTTGTCATTTGATGATGTGAGTTATTCATGTTTTTTTTCATGATGACGCTTAGGATGATAACCATGACGTTCATGATTGGTTGACCAGCACTATTCACAAAAAGCTGTGCCCGACCCAACTAAACTTCTATTTTAGTGGTATTTAATGTTCCTTAGGCAGGATTCTTTTTCGTAGAATCCTTAGGTAGCCGTGCTAAGGTTCTACTACTTTTTACCCCCTATATCTAAAGATAACAGCTTAGCACCCACTGATCATTCATGACGATGGCTGGCAAAGAATGGATTGCAAGAAAGTTACAATCAACTATTAACAACTCGAAAACCGACTTTCTGAACCTCGGCATGTTATAATATAAACTTTGAAATGAGAAGAAAGCTTAGAAAACTAATCTTTATTTAAAGCTTCACGAGGTTGGTATCTTTTCCCAATCGATTGCTCTTCTTTCCGGTCGATGGGTTTTCTCGATTGCTTGTGGCTGACGTTTCGGCAAATATGCCTTCTTCAGAGCCTGAACGTATTATTCGTTGCAGCTTTATTTATATGACTATACAATAAGGAAAGAGAAAAAAAAAAAATTTATTTGAAAATCTAAGGTATTGTAAGCGAAAATCGATTCAGGGAAAACCACTCACCTAACCATCTAATCCAGGGACTACCTATGTTGTTAGCGCCAGGGTGACGTATGAACCCGCCCCCATGTCAATAGATCAAACTATGCATAGGTGTCAGCTGGGACCCATGCTAGAAAATTAATCTGAGATAAGGTGCCATATGGTTGGTTATGTTAAGGCACTCTCCCTTTTTGTTCATTTGCGGGTTTTTGGAATTTATCCAAAAAGCTTCAAGGGTCTTTCGCGCCGATGTCTTTGGTTCGTGCCCTAGAATTTTGACTACTACCTCGAAGTCATCATCGTTGTGTCTTTGAATCCTATGTGTACCTAGAGGTTTACCTGGGTCTTTATTTGCTTTTCCATCTAGGTGCTCTTTAATCCGGATGTGAAGTGGTCTGCCTGTTTCGCCAATATATTCATCACCACATGTCTTACAAGAGATTAGGTATATTGTACCTACGCTCATGCAATCGCCGTCTCTACCGTTGGGGCAAATAACGCAGTCCTTCGTATTACATAGACGGTCATACAAGCGGTTTCGAACTAATTGACGACGCAGTGTTTTAGGCGGAATTTCTACAATTCCTACAGAATCTTCTAGACCACTGTTTTTCAGACACTTTCTAATAGCGGTACTGACTTCGTCTGTTATGAAAGGTAGTTTAAGAGGTACCTTATTGTTTAGGTGTGGCGCCCTGTCGTTCCCATTGCGAGGCTTTTCGCTCCTTTTGGGCCTAACGTTAGTCTTTGTTTTTCCTTTGTACCCATTAGAAATGGCTATTTTTCGCGCTAAGTCTAGTGATTCCCTTCTTTCATCGTCTCCCGTACAAACACTTACAGCTGTTCGACACATATTTCGGATAAGTGCCTTTTTAGTATGTGAGGGATGGGAAGAAAGGTAATGTACTAAGATGTTTTTATTACTAGGCTTGCGGTACCATTTTGTGCTATAGCCACTTTCATTAAGTTGAACTTGAACGTTCAAGAAGGGAAGCCAGCTCTCTGAATTTGGATGTTCTCGCGTCAACTTAATAAACTCTGACTGTCCGTTCAGGATTTCGAAATACTTATCCATCTCCTCTTGTGTAGAGCAGATGATGAAACAGTCGTCTATATAGCGACAGTAGAGTATTGGACGCCGATGGAGAACTGGAGCTTCCACTTTTGACATGAAAGCGATGGCTAAGCTGGGTGCTAGTCTTTGCCCCATTGCCAACCCTCTAATTTGCGCGAAATATTTTCCCGACCACCTAAATATCGAACAGCTTAGACATGACCTAAGGAGTGTGATAAGCTGTTGGACCGACAAGCCAAACATATCTACGTTTTCTATGTTCTCTATCAGTAATTCATGAGTGGCTTGTATTGCGACGTCATTTGAGACGTTTTGTATAGAGCGCTGTAACATCAAACGACTCCATTACGTACGTATGATTTGGACGCGCATTTTTAAGGTGCTCTAGGAATATATTGGTGTTGGGGAGATGGGTTGGTATGAACTTCAGTAATTGCGACAAAATGAGGCCAAGAAACCAAGTAATCCTATCCGTCGGCCCGCCTACACAGCTAATGATTGGTCTAACTTTGAATGTAGATGGATCGGTAGACCCAAAATCATTAGCAGAAATTTTATGTGTTTTAATGAGTGTGTATAGGACGGGGCAAGTTGGCGATTCAATTTTTAGTTGACGGATAAGAGATTGTTGTAAACCCGCAGCTTTTGCCGTCCGGACCCATTCTTCATTCAGTTTTCGGCATTGTGATTTATATTCCTTTTCAGAGGAAGGTCGATAGAGAGAAGCATCTTGGAGATGTTTCTCCGTTATATCAACATCCAACTGACGAGGAATAACTACAAATTCCCCACCCTTATCGCTAATAGATAACCGGACTCTTTTTGAGTTTATCAGCTCTCGGACTTCTTTTATACCATGCTTTTGTTTTTTGGTTAGGTTGGAGCTGAATTTGCTTTGTCGGTAGCGATTAAGTATGTGGAAGAGTTCGTCTGAAAATGTACGGAAGATTGAGTCAATTTCGCTTTCAGGTTGTTGTTGTTTAAAGAACGTTCGTGGGAAAGGAGGTGGTGGTAATGTTGCCTCTCTACGCTGTGCTAGACCTAACCTTTCTTGTTTCGCTTTATAACAGAGTTGATCTAGGACCTCGTGCAAATTACAAGCGATAGCGCGCAACGATGTTTTGGAAAGGGATTGAGCAGGTGAAAAACTTGGCCCTGATTCCAATAGTGATTGCGCAGTATCCGTGAGGGTTTATGCCTCCTAATGTGGTAACTCTGGAGGGTTTTGGCGCGTTTTTAACCTAAGGATTCTCCTTCGAACTTGCCAGGATCGGGGTTTCTTTTACATATGCATATACAAAGGACTGCGTTATTTGTCCCAACGGTAGAGACGGGCGATTGCATGAGCGTAGGTACAATATACCTAGTCTCTTGTAAGACATGTGCTGGCGAATATATTGGAGAAACAGGCAGGACCACTTCACATCCGCATTAAAGAGCACCTAGATGGAAAAGCAAATAAAGACCCAGGTAAAAACCCGCAAATGAACAAAAAGGGAGAGTGCCTTAACATAACCAACCATATGGCACCTTATCTCAGATTAATTTTCTAGCATGGGTCCCAGCTGACACCTATGCATAGTTTGATCTATTGACATGGGGGCGGGTTCATACGTCACCCTGGCGCTAACAACATAGGTAGTCCCTGGATTAGATGGTTAGGTGAGTGGTTTTCCCTTAATCGATTTTCGCTTACAATACCTTAGATTTTCAAATAAATTTTTTTTTTTTCTCTTTCCTTATTGTATAGTCATATAAATAAAGCTGCAACGAATAATACGTTCAGGCTCTGAAGAAGGCATATTTGCCGAAACGTCAGCCACAAGCAATCGAGAAAACCCATCGACCGGAAAGAAGAGCAATCGATTGGGAAAAGATACCAACCTCGTGAAGCTTTAAATAAAGATTAGTTTTCTAAGCTTTTCTTCTCATTTTCAACTATTTAACAGTTCCAACTGTTGAGCTGAAAATTAGTACACTGAAAGGTGAAGTGAAACTGTCGTAGACTGACTCATAGCGCTTCAGAGTGGGCGAAGGTTAGAAGTTATCCGAAGTAGTTCATTACCATGAAAACCAAGAAAGACCGATTTTCCGTTTCTACCACAAGTTATCTAATTTTTTCTCCAACGTATGAATAGTTTCCACACTGATTTCAATATCTGAAAAAGTCTCTCTAGTAATAAAGTGAAGCAATAATCGCTATTACTTCTTTGCGATCATTATGTAAATCTTTCCGTTTTTTTCTGTTCTAACAACTAAGGGACTTACTCGTTTGAATCAGTGAGACCATGATCGTGTTAGTCGAATTTGACTCAGAGAAATACAAAGTTTTCTTTTTCAGCAG
The DNA here is from genome assembly GCA_019055375.1 of Parelaphostrongylus tenuis. NCBI lineage: Eukaryota > Metazoa > Nematoda > Chromadorea > Rhabditida > Metastrongylidae > Parelaphostrongylus > Parelaphostrongylus tenuis. The sequence goes on from JAHQIW010002101.1 coordinate 95,377, forward strand.
ACTTTGTTACTTTTTCAAATGGCTAAAAATTCCCACAACTTGTTGAAGTATGGCAGGTGGCAACATCAAGCGAGGGTCGTAAGATCTACGCCATTAAGGTAAGCCTACAATCTTCTCTAGCCATGTTGGAGCTTTTGCAACAATTTTGTGTGAGCTCTTGGATAAAATCAAACAGAGCGAAATAAGCCTGCAATTTTCTGTTTTATAACACTGCTCAGAATTGACCAGGTTACCAAAACTGTTATCTATGCTTTAACCACCAAATTCTAATTGTTTTTCTGTAGAAAGAAAACCCTTTTCTCTTCATTAACGAAATCCTGCTCTGAGTTTGATAACGTTTTGACTACTTGGTTCGTAAGTGTCTTCAAAGTATTCATGCTAAACTTTTTCCTTTAAATTCGGAGATAAAAACTTGACAAGCATAGGAGGGAGAAAGAAAGAAGGAAAGAGAGAGGGAGAGAGGGAGAGGGAGAGAAGGAGAGGGAGATAATGGGATATAGGCGACTAAAGAAGAGAGGAACGGAGAAGTTATTGAATGATTCGTCCTTTGATGGACACAAATATAGTTGGTGGGACGACTGAGACGGCTTGGTTCTTTAGATTGTCACAATAGAAAAATCTTTGATGCTCCTCTACTAACAAACTAAACGATCACCACGTTGAGCGAGATGTGTTTTTCTATGGCCGCAATCACTTAGTAAGCAACGTCTGTCGCACCTATATTGTTATTCTTTGCTTCGAAAACAACATAAAACTCCTGTAAGATAGCCTCTAATGAGCCGACTATGTTCTGTAAGGTGTCCTGGGATCCAGACGCCAACTTAAGATGACGGACACTATTGATGAAATTTCGAAAATTGGGCCATTTGAGAGTTCTCACGAGACGTTACACATTCTTATGTTTAGAATAAAACCCTGGGAAAAAACTGTGTACTTTTGAATATTTCAATAAATAATTTTTCAATTTTATAGAAATTTACCGTACGGCTTTCTGAACGAATAAATTGCACAAAATCATTCTAGGACGTTTAAACAATCAGAGCATTTGACACTCTGGGTAGTATATGCCTAAGAAAATTGAGTAGTGAGCAAAAAACACGGCCTCAGGCGGGAACCGGGTAGTTTTGTCAACATTATTCGTCTAGAACTTTGATATTCAGATTGGCTATGCATCGGTCTCAAAGAAACCGATTCTTTGGATTGATGCTGGAATTCATGCACGTGAATGGATTGCGCATTCTACGGCGTTAAACATTATCTGGAAGGTGTGTGATATTTTCATATAGTTCTGCCTCCCGTAGATGACAACATGGTCATTCCTAGCTCTTTGAACGTGGATGCGGTTATGAATGATGGGGCAAAGAAACGAACTTTTATGAAAGGCTATAGCCATTCACAACAAAGACAAATATCCACTGAGTGTCAGTTGAACCGCATAGATTCGATCTTGGATTCAAAGCGCTTCGTCGTCTCGCCCAGTGTACAGTCATTAACCTTATAAATATTGAACGGCGCTTGTAATGTCTACGCTTTGAAAAATTCTTATCATGATAGACGATCCTATGAGAACTTCCATCGTCAAAATCAACGTTCAGAAAAACAAACCTGGAGAAGGTCAAAGAAAGGCGCAGTCGTTGATTGATAGTCGTACCGGATCAAGTAGTACATTGGAAAGGGAACGAGGTGTATTGGAATTTCAATTCAACAGCTCGATACATGCGAATATTTCAAAGTGTAGATACTAAAAAAAATTGAGTATTAGCAAAGTATAAACTGATTTCACTTGAGTAATCGAATTTATAACGGATCTTCAAATATTTTGACAATGCTGATAGTCGAAAAACATCCTTAAATTTTCTAAATTGTTGAAGAACCATTAAGAAATTGCGGTTAGTAAAGAACTTTACGTAAAAGAATATTTCAGCTTGTTCATGATTCGTCATATAAGACACTTCTTAGCCAACTGGACGTCATCGTTGTACCTAATACGAATCCTGATGGTTATGAATACAGCCGCAGAAGAAATCGTCTATGGAGAAAAACAAGGTTGTTGACGTTTAAATGTTACTATACCTAACGCTCCCTACTTCCAGCAATCTGATTGTTTAGATCGAAACAAACAGTAAGTCGATACAGTGATCAATGTAGTGGAGTCGATGGAAACAGAAATTATCCGTTCCACTTCGGAGAGGAAGGAGTCAGTCATTGGCCATGCCAGTAAGCTTTGTGTATTCAAACACCATGAACCATTGTAGCCTTTTCGAACAAACATTCGTATCTTTCAACTTGCACTCTGTATATCTAGAAGTATAAGAGATATATAGAGCACCTTACAATGGCTCTTCACATCCGTTCTAAATGAATAAAATAACTAGACGACCTACCTAACTGGAACGGATATAAAGAGCTATTACAAGTGCTCAATGTATCTGCTATATGTACACAATTAGATAAATAATATATCTCCTATATGTACATAATTAGAGGAATGTATATAGCATTTAGAGGGCTAGACGATATAAAGTGAGTTACTAATGAATTCCAGTATTCAGAGAGATTTACTGTGGTCCAAGAGCGATGAGCGAACCTGAGGTATGAAACAGGTTTGCCTAGATTCAAGTTTGTTCACTGGAGGAACGAATTTCAGGTAATGGGAGTGGTATCGGCGATTATGGAGAGAAAAAATGAAACCAAAGGTTATATAGCTCTGCATTCTTTTGGACAAGATATTCTTTATCCATGGGGACATAAAATCAATGAATATCCACCCGATGTGGAAGATTTGGCAAGCCTTTAAATATTTCGTTAATGAACTCATCAACTTGTCCTAATTTAATTACTGCCTATTCTTTTTTCGTGGCAGATATATGGCGCAAGGCACTAAGCGTTAAACGTGATGTGGAATGCAACGGCAAGAAAACAGATAAACAAAGGCCGAAACTACAGCTGTGCTTCAGATCCAAAATGATTCTTTTTGAGGCTCACTTTTTGTTCAAAACAACAAGCGAATCCTTGCTTAATCTTTCTCTTAGCGATGTTCTAACCATACTTGAACCCAATTTGTGCGCTCTAGATTACTCCCGTAGACGAATGATTGTTGACAGCACTGATCGACTCATAACACAGCTGTAAAAAAGGCAAAGCATAAGCATTGGTTGGAGTAGTGGATTGCAGATAAGTCGCCGGAAAGGGTGGTCGCGCTTTGAAACTCACGTTAGGCTTCGAGTTCTGCTGAGAACAATATCCGTTTGGTTAGATTTCAGATTACTGGGTTAAATCAAAACATTCAATGTACAATGAAGAGTAGAAATACATAATTTCCTGGTATGCAGGTCAATTAATCCAAATATTCCACAGATTCAAAACTTTAATCATTGTGTAACATGGTGTTTCCGCTTGTAACTTAGAGCTATTACATGAAACCTTTCAATGTCTTCTATTTTTGGAAGGTAATACTGCTATAGTCATCAGATTATTGAGTTGCAGAGGGCAATGGCACATGGAATCGCAGCGGCAATTCGAACGGTGTATGGAACAAAGTACCAAGTTTCAAACAGCGCTGCCGGATTGTGTAAGTTGGCCACACTAAATTCAATTATTATCAGTATCGGCTCTTCAAATTGATGACTAAGTGATTGAGTAAACCCCAATAATGATTGCAATCGTTCCTCTCGACCAGAATTGGATAGGGGTTGAAGAGGCTTGAAGAGCGCAAAGAGTGTATTCAAGCGTCGATTACATATAGGATAAGGGTGTGAGGCGTCCGGCGCTGTTTAATGCCTGAAGATTGCAGATCCATTCGACTTCATTAAGCATTGCAAGAAGTGGATTAACGCATTTTTGCCAATGACTTGCGGCTGTCTACCGATAAAGAGTATGCCTTGTTACCTCCTAGACAAGACTGGCACCCATCTGCCGACCTCAGAGCGATGGCAGGCTTCTTGTGCTCAGGGCGTGCGATATAATCAAAAATCACGTGCACAATGAAGAGCACCCTCCATCCACTAATACGCTCGCTCTTCATCTAGATTGTATGAAGAATTTGGAATGCTCCGAAATCTATATTACAGCCGCTGCTGTGGCTGAGAAAAAAAATATCCGGAGGAATGCCAACAGAATTCGAACGCATATCACCTTATTCACTACATAATCTTTCATCCTCTTTCAAGCCAGTAATGATAGATTGACAGTGTGTGAACTTTCTGAATTATATTGACCCCCATAAAATAGAAATATACTTGATAATAATGCCTTTTCCATGCTAACGACAGTGATCTCCGCTCGCTGGATTCTGCTTGAACAGTCATGAAGCAGCGAGCGACTCACCATTAGGACCATTGACGTTGAAACTTATCCATGTATCCTGAGAAGAATCTGATTTACAAGTAAACAAACCCACCTCCAGTTTACAAAAGTGTGCGATTAAGATTTCTGAGGATCTGCAAACTTCTTATCGCTCTATCCGATAAATCCAACTAAAGGCACGATCGACAAGCATTCAAAATGACAATTTGGAGAGAAACAACTCGGCCCCAAGTCATAACCGAGCCCGTACGGGAATTGAAAGCTTTTATGTAAAGTGCTACTAAGTCGTCCTAGGAACCCAACTGTAGTCTTCACTTTTTCACAATCCATAGGATATTAGAGAAAATCAAAACGGTTTACCAAACCGTTTTTCAGTTATGTAAGACAACACTACCAGTATCACGTTGCTAGGCTTACTCGATAGTTTAGGCTAAACCATGTCTTAGATGTCTTTGTCTTGTCATTATTTCAGACCCCGCATCAGGAGCGGCAGACGATTGGGCAAAAAGCATAGGGATCAAATACTCTTTCACTTTTGAATTATCCCCAACCTCCATTGAGTCAGTATTCATCACAATTACAATTGTTTACCAGTGTTCTTCGAAAGAAAAACACTATTTACAGACCAGGTTTCGTACTTCCTGAGGCTCATATTCCTCGTGTTTCACGAGAAATAATGGAAGGTGTCATATATATGGCTAAACGACTATGTGTTGAAGAAGCGGGTCGACTTCTAAATGACATGATTCTATCAAGGCCCTATCAAAAGGAATTGAAGTCGCAGAGAATAGGGAAAGATATCTTCGCAACTGGTACTGTTTCAGCAAACCACATTAAATCATTCATGACTATTACGTTTGTCTGTTGATTCTCTTGCAGATACGGTTGTCGATCAAACTAAATTTATTTTAGCAACGGTTTACAAATTGTCAAAGTTAGATCATGAGAGGAAGTCTTCTTAATGATTTCAACTTACTATAGAATATATTGGTTGAAAATGATATGGGCTGAAATTATATCCTTACAAATTAAACAAGCGTGACCCAGTTCACAATAAATTTTATCAGTTAAACAATAAAAATCTGAATATACAGACTTAAGAGAATGTAAACCATCTCAATATCCAAATATGATTTCGTTAAGCAAGGGACTAGATGGTGCCCCTTATGCGGTTGTCGGTTATGGTGCCCATGTTAATGAATTTCAATGATTTCACGGACTTTGAGACATAAATGATTTTTCCGAAAGACATATTTACCCCTGATAGCGCACCGTGTCCTTAAAAAATGTCAAATTCCCAAATCAAAAAGCGTAATTGTTAGAGAAAAATCATCGGTAGTTCCGAAAGGCCAACAACGACGTTGATAGATGGATTAGAGAGAAATGAGTTGTAACTTCAAGTCAAAAGTAGTCTTAACACATAAATTTCAGAAGAAATTCTATTCAGAAAGACAAAGGCACTATGCAATATATACTGCACAGCAGTTCTACAATAAATGGGGCAATTACAATACCGTTTGGAGACCTCAAGAACGAACTTCCTATAATTAATATGGCAACGTGAAAAACTAGCTCTTGTATAAATGTAAGAGAAAAATCAGATGGTGAGCTAGTAATACTTGCAAAGCACTGTCAGATAACCTCATATGTCTTAAAACAAATTCTAGAAATCATATTAGCATAACGAATAAAAAATCTCCGCTGAAAACATTCACTGGACAGAACCATTTTCATTGATTTACGTAGCGTCCTTCTTTTCTTTGGAAAAGTAATCCAAGAGATTACGACTTGACTTCTTCTGACTACTACAGCTTTGCTCTAAATATTTATGAACATCACTGATATTCTGTATAATAAGATATAATACATATTCTATGCAATTACATATGATTGCATAAGTATAAAACGGTTAATTCATTTAGAGCAAAACGCTCGAATGACTCCAAGAGGAAAAAGATCCGTCGTGACAGTCTTTGATCACCTGTATCACATGCCGTCTTTGGTAATTTCAGCGGGCACAAGTAAAATTTCCATTTTTCCTATCGCGTAGAAGAGCAATCCACTAGGTCCGCCTCACTCTAAGAAATTGTTGACATCATATATTTGTTGAACGCTCTTCACGAAGAAGCAGGTCATCACGTTGATAGTGTTCCGGTCGTGCCTAGATATTCCGAGAAATTTAGTAGGTAACGGCTATCGTCCATCGGTTGTTGTTCAACGTATTATATGTTCGATACTTTTCGATGAACTGACGAGTAGAGCAACTTTCTTAATTTTCGACTGTTGAGGTGAGTCACTTCAGATCTTTTAGTTCATTTGTAAGATACGGGTCACTCCTGGAATCGGCTTTCGAGTGGCTCGTTCCTTAAGGTCAAGAAATCTTTCTGCTACTCACGTAGCGACCGCGTTTATGCTGCATACGAGATGGCAGGGATGGCCGGTGGGGTGGAAGTGATGGGCACGGAGTCGGATTTTCTTCGTCTTCTTCACTACGTCCTCGATGATCTCAAACGCTCTCCAAATCACATGTTTCCTCCTCATCTGTGGAGCTACGTCGTTCATCATGATGACTTCACGTTCTAGGTAAACGTAACTAAGCATTCGGAGACATTCATTTCTGGCTGTTGATATCCATTTTAGGACCAGCATTGATAAGTAGGCGGCGTGGCGTAGTCGCTTGAGCGGCAGTCGCAGGAAGCGGCATCTGTATGTCAGTGCACGCATGTCTGTTCGCCGCACCTACATTCCCACGAGTTGCCAAGTTGAAACATCGCACTTCGAAAGCAAATCGTTATCTTTTTCCATTAGTAAAAAGTAGTACGTAGGTCGAACCAGAAATCAAGCTTAGTATAAAAATCGGCTTCTCTCAAATTATCGAATGACTACCACAACATTCACTGAAAAAGAAACGTTATATACCAGCCGGAAATGTGCTTCCCTCCATAGCGCTGTGCCTTTCTCGTTAAAAGATAAGAAATATAGGCGGAATTTAGAAAATATAGATGTTCCTTTCACTGAAATTATCCTGATAATGATTCCTCAAAACCTGTGTTCGTTTTTTTTCGCATCTATCACCCCAAAAATCTTCAAAAACGCATGCAGACAGCATATACATGTCTGTGCATGCGTGTCTAGCTGTCTGCGCCTCTTTCCCACGAAACGCGACGCCGCCATTACAGAAGCTGAGTGAAATTTGACGTCGCGCGTCACGGCAGTAAACGTCCCATTTGGTCTATAGAGGGATGACGTGAATAGTGTGTCCGCTATTGAGAGATCGGCGAGCACTCGTGCGCTTCAGATAATGAATTCCCACTCTTTCAACCGACTACAAGTCAAGCGAAGCACCACTAATCAGCACTGGATATCAAAATCAAAACCAAAATAAAGACTGTCAACAAAAGCGACTGTACTAGGTGTTTATACACCATTGCCAATAAAGAGAACCTATTTAAGATGCCTCACTGGCTATATGATGAACATGAACAACATGAACATGCTGAGAAATCCTAAATTGTGCTCTAAATTCAATAAAATACTTTCAAATACTCTATAGCGAAGGTGGAACACTTTTCTTTCACTTCACATGATCCGTCATCACTAATTAATCAGAAAATCCATTGTGTCCTGTTTCGTCTGCTGTTAGAGATATTCGTCTTCCTTATGAGTGCCGTAGAGTGCTGGTCATGACGATTCTCCTTGCGATCTTGGAGGTTGCCGAGTTAAGGCGTTAACTACGGCGTTCGTTGATTAATTGCAAGAGCGTGTTAAATAAAGAGGTCAAACGACCACCTTGCTTCATGACACAACGGATCATTAACCGCTGCGTTATTCCATCCCCAAGGTGAAATTAGTGATACAAAAACTAGATGGGCGATGTACCCCTTTAACTCATTTGGCCCACCACAATACGTAATACAATCTGATAAAAAGTCAATATTTCTTTCTGATGGTAAGTGGCTGATTCAGTCCAACAAAATACTGATGTGGTAAAAGCGTTCATCGATGCAGTTTTCGATAATGTTTGAAATTTCAAAATTATTACATTTTAGCAGACCTAAAAAGATTTCTAGCAGTTTTTTCTACATAATCTTTTGGATGGTAAGTTTCCCTAGTTTCGTTATTCCTTTCACATTTCAAATAGAATCTGCCAAATAATGAATAAATTCTTCAAGCACTAGGCACGCATAAGAAGCAGGAGCAAAGTTCGCCGTGAAATCCACGATACTCGCACAGGAGATCAAAAATATGCGCGCGTGAAATTATGGAAGCTTTTCGTATAAATAGTAAAGGCCTAAAAATGTACAGTAAAGAGGAGTGCCTCGTAATCACGGGCAATTTTGAACTACGACTCAGGCAAATCTTCCCGGCCTGAGTCAGAGATAGCCTCACCCATGCACTGACTTTAAGCGGCTGGTCTTCAATGAATAATTGAAGGACCCAAAACATCCGAGCGCTGTTTCAAAATGAAGCTTTATACTATGCGATCCAAAATTCGTTCGTTACGTTTTCTGCTTATGAACGTTTTTCACTGAGTGGATTGTGGACCATTTTGACCTTCTCAGGCTCTGAAGAAGACGAGCCTTGCCGTAACGTTAGCCAATGTGCGATTATTGCACTGTTTGTCGCTGCAGTACTGTACTGTGTTATTGTATTGCATCACTGATATTCAATAAATACTGTTATTAACACCGCGGAAGTGCTTAAAGAAAAAACTAGTAGTTTATTCTGAGTATGCCGAGAACATCCGACTCTGCCCACCTTTTCGACTCGATAATTACCCCTGTTATCTCTGCCCTAACGTATGCAGCAGAAACCAGGTCGCTAGTAAGCAGGATGTAAGATCACTTACTAGAAGAAAGATATGATGCGCAGCGAACACCTAGACAAGGGGGACCTACTGGGCTACTCTTGCATGCGACAGGGAAAAATGGAAGTGTTGCTGGTGCCCGCTCGAGTCACTCCACGATAAACAGGACGACAGGTGAAACAGGTGACGCCGAGGTTGATAGATAGTCGATCCTAAGACTAACTTTTTCTCTCTTCATCACTTTATTTGGTCCGTCTCACAGCTTTTTTTTCTCTTCTTTTTAGAGTGCGGACCCTAGTACTTCGTTTTACGCCCTCTTCCTGAACGTCACCAATTACAGGTGTTGAGTAGGAATAATGAATAACAACGTTAAGTAACAACATTTCTCACGAGATATAGATAAACAACTAAATCACGTGTTTGGTAAATTCGCGTAGTCATTAGGCAAGAAGGGAAAGTCATAGGTAAATCGAACATTAAGAACAGTTGAGATCTAAGCGATGAAAGTTAAGGTGCAAAGCGCGAGAATTAATTTGCATAAAGACCAAAATATCAAAAATTAACCATTATTTCAATGACTGAATAAATTAATAGGTAAATGAATATCGTTGAATTGATAAATCAATATGGGAGAGGGCCCTGACGCTTTTTCACAATGTTCTACAACACATCGGCGACCTCCTGCACATAGGCACCTCAGTGCCTCTGAGGAAATCGAAATGGCCGAAATGTCAGCCATCGAATTTGAAAGGAGAAATACCACTATAGTGAGAGCTTTATTCAAAAGAAGAAACTTCAGTAAAATTTAATAAGCTGATCACCAAAACGTCAGGGAAATTGAACAGTAAAAACCGTAAGAATTACCTCTTAATTGTGGGGCAGGTCGAACTTTGAGAGGAGTCAGTTTCAAAGTCAGTTTTCGTGGAGAATTCTGTAGTGCTCGGTCCTGCTCAGAGAGCATTTTAGAGCATACTGAGTCTCCAAATTCAGTAACGCTTGGTAGCCTGCAATCAAGTGACATCATCAGTTAGAAAGACGAATCTCAAGAAAAAAAAAACGACCTAAACGTAAATCGTAAGACTGGATCACGAAAAATCCTTTGAAAAAGAAAAAAAAACAGACCGTGTGACCCCAGTCTTTGCCGCTTCCAAATGACTATAATGACCAGCAACGAAGTAATCATTCATACTGCTTCTTAGCTGTCTGTAAAAGATAGATGGGAATGTTTTTTATGACGAAAGATTTTATAAATCTTCCTGATCTGCATTGCTAACTTTTGATCCTAAACGGGAGTTAAACCCGCGTTTTACTCATATTGGACGCTCGTGCTACCACTACACACCGATGCCACTGGCCTTCTAACCTACTCTCTACTCTGAAGAAACTTAACTCTCTTTTCAAAACTTACACTTTGTGGTTGCGAACTTAGAGTACTATTTTCCAATTCTTGCATTTTTCCACGGCGCTTCTCTTTGTAATTGGCAACAAATCGCTCATACACCCTATTCGGCAGATTCTCCGTTGGGTACCTGATTTTTGCCATTATTATGCGAACAAAGCATATGCATTGAGAAAAAAAATGTGAACCTGTAGTGAAATGGTCCTTTTTATGGCTCACGTCAACTGTACGTGGCGTAAGCATATTCTCCAAATCTAGACCAGCTGCAGTTCCAGAGTCAACGTTTGTTATGTTGGAAAGTGGTAAAACCGGTGAGATTATCCTAAAAGAGATAGGAATTGTTCATAAGTTCATAGTGATCGAACATTCGAATACCATAATACAAATCAAGATAAGTTGCAGTTAACTCTTTCGCTACGGCAGCCGTCTTCGACGAGCGGGCGGTCCGGGTGGTTGAAGAGGTGGATGGCAAGACGTACTCTAGTGATACTTTACAATGAAATTTTATTCTCAGTAAAGACCCTTAACCAAGAAATAAAGTTCTTTGAAAACCTGGAATTACCAAATAAGTATCAGATTTTCAATGGGAGCCGCATCAACCTTCGTAAGCCTTCCGAGTTAGCGCAGACCGCGTGTATCGATTTCGATGCACACCATAGCAAAAGGGTTAACTGCAGTTTATTCGTAAATATTGTATACAGCACAACACCCCCACTTTGTCATTTTCAACGCGGGTGACTTTGTGGGACTGATAGTAGGCTTAATAGGACTCGTCAAGCGTTCTTTCCTTTTACGAGAAGGAGTAGTCGTCGAAGCCAACAGCGATGTCTGATCATTTTGCCAATATCTCAGCGCTGTTCTGAAGAAAATTAAGTTATATCTATATAGAAAAAGGCGCATAGAATTGAACTTCCAGCTTACCGATTGACTAGAAGCGTAGATTTTTCAGATTCACTTGGTTCGTAAACAGTAAATGTTTCTTTGTTAGAACTGGGCAACTTTTCCGAAAGATTTTCCTCAAGCTTGTCAGCGCTCCAGACGCGGAAATGTTCGTCATCCATTGAAACGATGTACCTAAGGTAACGAAGAATTCAGGACAACGTCATCACACAATGCAACTTGGTTAATAAGAAACCTGTCCCGCATAACAGATCCAAATCCATGAGTGATAATTCACTTTATCTTACCGCTTTAGTCGCAATTGAAGGTAGGTTTCTTTACCGGAAAGCCTTTTTTAATGCTGGACGGAGACGTCCCACTAGACTATGAGTGATGACTCAAAAGCTTGAATCTTGGCACTTACAAAACTGTGTCTCTTTTTTCTCATCAAAGCTTTTTTGCTGTGTTGTAGCAGCGAAAATAAAACTGAGTTTCAGAAATTGAAACTAAGTTTTTTTTTAGCTGAACAGAGCTTTTATCCGGACTAATAGTAATCATTAGATAGCGTAAATCTCGACGATTTTGAAACTATGCTTGTTTTCTGGAAAGACTCGTTTATTAGGCTGTAGTAGTTGAAATAACATTGAGTTCCACACAAGGCGAGCATTTCTTGTCGGCTAGGTGTGAATGGCTGTGTATCGATCGCGCAGCGTAGCTCACATGTGGCCTGTAGATTTTGTTGTCAGAAATGAAATTTTTCCTCTGCCTTGAACACAAACTCAAGATAAACCATATAACCCTGACAATCCAAGATCTCGTTTACACGTTTAAATGATTTTCGTGCATAGGATTGGCTTTTCAACGGCTTTACATGGAAATATAAAAGGAAAGTGAAAAACGTAAGCGTGCTGAACGACAGAACAAAGTTTCTTCTACAACTACAACACAAAAATCTTATGGATCTCTAAGACAAAGAAAAAGAACTTTCAAATGAATAAAAAGTGCGCGCGAGGCGTGTGCAAAGAAACTTTATCTTCACTTTACAACGCTGTAAAAGGCCTTTCAGAAAAAACTAATGCACTTTCAAAATGATCGAATTTGAGCTTACAGGTGATTATTAAGACCTAAATGGAAAATCTCTTCAGCAAAACGGTCCTTCCAAGAAAAGTTTTCCGATAACAAAGCGGTACGCAATTATGAAATCAGAATTACATATCCAAGAATGTTCAATGATTTGCAGAAATCTCAACCTCAGTCGGAACCTAAACTTCCGTCTAACCCTTTGCGCTGGCGCGTGCTAACCAATGCACTACTGAGCCCCTGTTCTGCTACCTCTTCTGCAATACAAAGTATCGGAGCTGTCAGCAACCAACTGCCAACGGGTTTAATCTGATAAACACATACCGATGATGACTCAAATTAAGCTGACAGCTACTGGATTCACATAATATACATGAATTTCCATTTTAAGACTTTAGATGTCCCCCAAAAAGAGTGAGACACGGGTTCAAACTCTCGCTCAAGGCTACTGATATCATCATAGTGAATGAATTGACCACCACTTACTTTCCACTTCGACTCCATCCAACACAGCAAACCTCCGAATCATGTCCGTTCAATGTGAATTTCGGGAGAAGAGAACGACGCTGACGTTCAATCGTCCGAAGGCATTCGTTACGATGACAATACAGGTCCTGTATTCCAAAATCTTGGTCAGTAATATTACAGAAAAGATTGGTAAAGACTCAGATCATTAAGCAATACACATATACATATATACACACATATATACATATACATACACCTACATACTCAAAACATAAATCCACGTTATACTGAGCTACTACAAAAACTCCGCTCAAAGTTTTTTGGTTTTATAAATACCAGTGAACTAACTTGTAAGTCCCACATTACTGCTTGCTTGTTCTTAGATCCACATAGTAGAAAGTCACTTACAGGTGAAGCTTGTACCTAGGTAAAAAGCTCCTATAAGTTTTCAAGTTTGATTACCCAAGGACAGTGATACTTACTTGCACATAGAATGACTCAATAGCCGGACCAGTAAACTGGGCGAACTGAAAGTGTTTTTTATAAACAGATGAACAAAATTACTAGGTTAAGGAAAAAGTTGCTTAACACCCGCGAAAAATCCAAGTCGTATGTTTTTTTTTTTTCATACAGTATCGGTTATTGTGAATTCATGGGAATATTCAGGAATGCGACGCTAGTTATAATGCATCAAATTTTGAATTTAATCTTCGGATACCAGAATGATGAAGATGGACAAAATTGAATGTAGAGTTTTGATACGCTATTGCTGTAAGTGAATGCTTTCGACAATGAACCGAGTCTATGATGCGTTGAAGGGTAAGTACCCCCCACTGATTTGTCGAAAGGGCGTGCTGTTTCAGCAAAACGATGCCCACAACCCGCACACCGCAAGGAAGGCGAAACAAAAGTTTGATGAACTGCAGGGACTGCAGGTCCTGCCGCACCCAGCCTACAGTCCAGATGCTGCGCCGTCCGACTATAGTCCAGTTTCCGCCGTTATGGAATTTTTCCTGTGTGAACGCCGATTTAAGACATTTGATCAAGCCGTAGAGGCATGTCAGGAGCTTCGTTGAGCCGAAGCCCAAGGAACGGCGATTCCGAATAGATCCGGAAGATCGCAAATCGTTGTCAGAAGATCGCGGCTAGCGATGGTCTATATTATGAATAATACTTGTTGCTGTTTCTAATTTAATTTATGTATAAACTTTGAATTTCCAACGAATGTTAAGGATTGTCTTCCTTAACCTAATAGTTGAGCAATACCAGCAAGTAGTCTCTTACGAAGCTTCAAAGGATAAAAGGATTAAGCACTCAGCGTTAATCAATGCCTAAGGGATGTGCCCAGCATTCCACAACATTCGTAGCATCATTAAAGGTTATTGAATGCATATCTGTCCTTTAGAATGACTCGCGGCGGCCTAACAATCTATCGAATCAGTGCTGCTATCCTCCCGGACGAATCAAGTACCGACTCGTCAACTCCGGACTGATTGAAAGCTTGGTAAACCTTGGGCACGGGATCAAACTATCGACCTCACGGCTCGCAGGACACCTCTAATCACTGCGCCCCTTACGACAGTTTTGTAAACATAACAGAAGACGAACTTGGTTTACTATTGCTGGATAGAATGCCATATTCGTATACGCAATTATCAGTAACCGCAGCAAAAAGTGAGCTACCATACCGATCCAAACAAAGGCTGGTTACTCCTGAAATTCGGATTGAAGCAAAAAAAATAATCACCAAAGACGCCGCTAAGGATAAAATGTGTAAGAAATTAGAAAAACAAGCGTGTTAGAGCCTACGTTATTCACCTGCGTCCTTGCTTATAGGAACCTCCAGCGTCGCTAAAACGTGGCCCTCGTCCTTCACAGAAAATTTTCGAATGTCCCATAGTCGCAAGCCGCTGAAGGATTTCTCGTGAATAACTCAAACACATAAAAATCCTTCTCTAGGCTCTTTTTCAACTGACGATTGAAGATAAGTGCTCAATCTTAAAGTCTACACCGCCTCGACAACATAGTTAATGGAACAGGGAAATGCATGCCAACCTCTTTGCGTTCGAGGAGCCGGAAACAAGAGTATGTTCATTTGAATAGACCAAACTCGTCACACTCGGCGCCTCACCTTTTTCAAAACGCCCGGATAGCCGTCGCGAGACTAACCCTCTTTTAGGTGTAGTTCGAAAATCTAGAATAACAGATTTAGAACGAAGTACTAAATGTCTTTATACTAAAAGTGTAACTTGACTTGCTCCGTTGAGTAAAGCGAGCAGTCAATGAGTTAGCTTCTAGTCCCATTAGTACCGCGTTGATTTTTCGCTTTGCACGCGGCGCGGTCGACCGGCTCGCTATTCTACGCAGTAGGCCTCAGGGGAGCGGCGACTGTGAAGGAGATCTGGGCCGAATAGTACGGCTATAACAGAATTATAAGAGGACTGGCTCAATCATCATTTACGCTTTCGGTGCCACGTCATTTCGCCTGACACGCGGTTCGGTCGACCGGCTGGTAAGGCGCGTTCGATTCACAATGTGGTAAATTTCTATTAAAATTTAGATTTCTTTTCGTCACTATAGATTTTTTGATCAGCAAAAAATAGAATGTGACTGAAGAAGCTCCAAAAAGGCTACTGTAGGTGGAAAAACCTCAATGCTTTCTAATGAACAATAAAACACTCAGTAGCTGGTCAAAAACGAAATTTATGTTTTACGATGCGATTGTACATTTCACTTTTTCGAAAAGTTTTGCGTATAAGCTGCATTAAGTTTTCACAGAATTTCTTCCGCATTTCGACACTTTTGTTAACTTGATTACTTATTCAAAAAAAGAAATCGATTAACCAACAACATAATCACCATCATGATCAATGATATGCTACCATTTACTAGAAGAATACAGGATGCTTTCCTCTTTAGAAGAAATGAGGGTGGCGATCAAAAACATCGGTGAGGTCACTTTTGAGTCGATCGTAGTCTTTAACACTTTGAGTACGGCAGAATCACAGCGCTAGCCCAGTGCACGACGAGCAGTCCGTTGTGCCGAGTGCTCAAACCTAACGGACGGCTATAGAGATCGATGTGCGTAGAAATAAAAATTGCGCGATTTTCGTTGTTTGGTTAAGGTTTTCTTCTTTGACAAAAACTTTTTGAATTCTTGTATTACTTTGATGATTTAGTCATACTTGTCTTATGCAGAGAAAACGCTGGTTCACTACGCAATCACACTGGATTTGATATTCAATTAATTGTATTGCATTATACAAAGGGAACACAAGGAAAATTTTAAGCTTTGCTCTTCTCTAGTCTTATACAATACCCAAGAATCGTCATATTAAGTATAAATGAGAAAACAGCAAGTAATTTATCACTAATGATTATGCGTGCTGTATTCAATGCCTATTCATGGGAAACCTTTACTATAACTGAGTTTATGTCAATTATTCGTTCATTTCCAATTATTCAAAATTGACGCACGTAAGAAAATGTTAATATGGAGTACTTATGGAAAGCGGAAGAATTCTGGGCGAGAAGGGACAACCGTGTTTTGATAAAAGACTCGGAACATCGGTATCATGCAAAATTTTGGTAAGAAATATGTGCCTCCAGAGAAGTCATCTCGTTACTTTTCCACTATCCGCATCCATATTCGAAAAAAGTATTTTTTTTTCATTCCTTTTTGAGCTTTTACTAATTATTCGACAGCTTGAATATCGAGAATCGTAGGGTGTGCTTTATTGTTCATATGGTTCTTATATTATACTGTAAAGATGAAGCAAAATTTTATCGTTAACACTCAAGCATCTTTCGCTGGACAGATGTTTTCATTGACTTTCAATAACCATTCTGTAGCACATATCCAACGCGATCTCAATGATAAGCCTGGTTTTGAAAAGGACGGTTTAATGAGTTGTTACAGCTAAAAGACTACGACTTCCACACTCAGCATCGTGTCGATAGTGCAGCGCAATCTACATGTGGCGTGCGGTGTGCACCGAGTTGAAACCCAAAATTTTTTCAGCTGTAACGACGAATTAAGAGGTCTTCCTCAAAAACTAAGCATATTTTTGAAATTGTTAAGAGGTGCGTTGCCGAATGGGTGTGAAAGCCTGCGAGAAAAGCCGTGTATAGCAAAAAATGCTTAGATGTGCAACACAGTTTTATACTTATTGCTACATCTCGTAAGGAGACTTTTTTACAAAAGGAAAGCACACCGTTGGAACGATTGAGATTTGTGCTTTTGACTGGTTATTGAACGGCAACTGCTTGATGCCAATGTTGCAGTTTCATTCACATATCGGTGGAAAGCAAACGCGCCGCATGTGAAATTCAATCTTAATTTTAGTGCTGCAGCGCAAAAACAGATTTGTTGGAAAACCAAACACTATTAAATTTTCAGAGATTTGTGTTTTTGAAGAACTGGTGAACTTTATGAAGAAAAGCTCTGCTCATCGAAAGATGCTTGAGTGTCAGATAAGGATCTTTCAAAAAGTAAAAATACCTTTAAAAAATTC
Organism: Parelaphostrongylus tenuis; assembly: GCA_019055375.1. Lineage (NCBI taxonomy): Eukaryota > Metazoa > Nematoda > Chromadorea > Rhabditida > Metastrongylidae > Parelaphostrongylus > Parelaphostrongylus tenuis. Next base: position 112,829 of record JAHQIW010002101.1, read on the forward strand.
AAGATTTGAGGTATCAGTATCGAATAACTACTAAAATATCTAGGAAGAGCGGAAAACCCTTTTTTTTTAATATGAGTGCTGATAGGGGAAGTAACGTACCATACGCAATGATGAACGCGCTCTCTTCCTACACTTGCTCGGGCTACATATTAGATCTACCTCCATGACTTGTGTTAGAGATGTTTAGTTGTAGAAAATGTGCTTTTTCAAGCTACGTTTTCGCAACTCAGGTGATACAAATGCACAGTAGGGTCGGAATTGTGTTTACTTTTTTATAAGGACGTGGTTTATCGCCGAAAAATGAAGGATTTCAAGAGAACTAATCACTTTTTGTATCAAAAAACCTTTGCAGAAAATTCATTTGTGATATACCATTCTTTATGTAACGATAAGATATCTTCAACGCATAAACTTCACCTATAATTACCAATAAACCATCTATAACGTTTGAGCGGAGGGGTAACATTTTGAGCGTGAAATGTGATGTTCTTTTTACTCTTATAGCTTTCGGTGATAACCTTCCAAAAACCAATTACATCATCTATATTTTCAAGATTTGAGCTTTCACTTCGTTCTCCAAACGAACGGTATAATCACCTGTATCACCTGTCGTTCCGTTGATCGTCGAGTGACTCGAGCGGGTACCAGCAACACTTCCATTTTTCCCTATAGCATACAGGAGTAGCCCAGTGGGTCCTCCTGGATCTAGGGATTCGCTGAGCATCATATTTTTCTTCTAAATCCTTGGTAAAGAAACCGCACCAACGGGTCGGTGGTCTTCCTGTAGAGCGCTTAATATCCCGAGGAATCCAGTCAGTAACGGCTCTCGTCCATCGGTTGTCCTCGAAGCGCATCACGTGCCCGGCCCACCTTATTTTCGATATCCTGGCGTGTAGAACGGCGTCTCTGATCTTCGATCGTTAGCGTAGGTCGGAACTTCAAATCCTTTCACTCACTGACAAGATACGGGATACTCCGCATCGACCTTTCGACTGCGCGTTCAATAACGCCAAGTGATCTTTCATCCTGCTTATATTGCGGCCAGAATTCTGCTGCATACCTTAGAGCAGAGACAACCGTAGAGTCGAAAAGGTGGGCACGGAGTTGGATGTTCGTTGATCTCCTCACTATATCTTTGATGCTCTTGAACGTTACCTAAGCCTCTCGTTTCCTCGTGCTCAACTCTGGAGCTAGGTCGTTTATCATGTTGATTTCACGATCTAGATAGACGTAACCGGAGTATTCGGAGAGTTTCTTTCCGTTGAGCGCGAATGGATCATTCAAAACCCATCCGTTCCTCATGAACAAAGTTTCCGTTGGATTCAGTTGAAGAACAAGCTTTCCACAGGCGTTGTCGAAATCCGTCAACATTCGTTCCGCTTGGCTGATGCTTGGTGTTATGACGACGAAATTATCAGCAAAGCGAAGATGGTCCAACTGTCGAACATCATTTTTCACTCCCATATCGTTCCATGCAATTGCTCAGCAAATCCCTAGAGCGAGAAGGACCCACTGGGCTACTCTTGCACGCGATAGGGAAAATGGAAGTGTTGCTGATATCCGCTCGAGTCACTCGACGATCGGGACGACACGTGATACAGGTGATCGTCCCATTCCAATGCTCGCAAGACGTTTTAGGGGGTGGCAGTAAATAATTTTGGCGAAATTGTATCGCCTTGTCGAACGCTCCTTCTTAGGTCAATGGTGATATTGTTGTAGAATGGAGATATTTTGGTCGTGAGATCTTCATAAAGCTCACGGAGCATCATTATGTACCGAGTAGGGACGCCCTGGTTAACCAGAGCCTCTACAACCGCTTCTGTTTCCACTGAAACAAAAGCTTTCTTCAAATCGATGAAAGTGAGACAGAGTGGTTGCTTGTCCTCTCGTGAAACTTTAATGTCATGTGATCGTGTGAATGTTGTCTATGGTAAATCCTTTTCGGAACCCTGCTTTTCGCATGGCTGCCCTTCGTCCAGTGTTCTGTCAATCCTGTTTAGGATAACTCCAGCGAAGAGTTTATATATAACGGACAGCAAGCAGATTGGGCGATAGTTACTTATGTCGTGGAGGTCTCCCTTTTTGAACAACAAGACATTCCTGCTGTTTTTCCATTGAATGGGAACATTGCATTAGGACAGGTAGCGAGTGAAGAGCCAAGCTAGGGCGTTGATGAAAACTGGTGGTAGGTTCTTCAGGTGTTCTGGTCTAATCCTGTTTGGACCGCGTGTTGTTCTGTTCTTCACCGACGATATGCATGTCGGATTTCAGAAGGGAGGACCGGTGGAACGACATATTCGTCTTCTTTCTATTTACATGACGGTAAGAGGATATAGCTAGCTAATCTCTTCGCTTCGTCGATAACGAAATCTCCCCAGGAGCCGACTAATGATTTGAATACATCCCAGTTTATGGTAGTTCTGGGACTTCGTTGCTTGAATTTGGCGGCTTTCCTTCCTTTTCGCGAAAAACGGAACGTTGCTCGAAGGAGGCGATGGTCTGATCCCGTGCAGAACTTAGAGACAACAGCGACATCGGTTAGGCAAAACCTTCGACTTACTAAGATGTGGTCTATTTCGTTATGGTACCGTCCATTGAGAGACTTCCACACCCATTTCTGAAAGTGAAGCTTTCGGAATTGTGAGTTACCATAAATGGTTTGGGTCGTCATGATAAACTCAATAGCCTCTCACTCTGTAAATTCCTTTCTAGTCCGTGTGTCCCAATGTGACGTTCTTCTAGGTCCAATTTTCACGTTAAAATCTTCGGCAATGACCTTGAAAAATGTAAGATCTTCTCTGAAGAATTGTTCGAGGCCCATATAGAACACTTCAACATGGTCTTCGTCATAGCTTGATGTTGGTGCGTAAGCAACGAGATGTTCGAAGCCGGCACTGATCCACATCGTTTCAACCGCAATCGTCCGATGCGGGTTATTAATTGTTCGAATGATTAGATGTTCACGGTCAAATTCGATTTGACGAGGACGTCAACGCCGCCGACACTTCTGCGATAGCATGCTCCAAGAAACAGTTCTTCTCCGGTGTCATATATAGCGTGAAAAGGGAAGCGTCATCTCGTCTGAGCCAGGCCAATGACGTCGTACCTTATCCTTCTTGCTTGAACCAATAGATCTTCTTCAGCGGATTCGTGAGCAAGGACTCTTGCATTGTAGGTACAGATCGTCATCTTAGTACGTTTCGATCTTAGCAGCCTAGTTTGACCCTGAGAATTTAGCGGCCCCTCCGTACTCGTTTGACCTGGCGCTGCCGCACCAGGGGCTCTTTCGGGGACAGGGGAAGAGGGCCATATTTGTTACTGTTTTTAGCAATTTTGATACCTAAAGTATAGCTCGCTAGGCTCTAAACGTGGAGGGGGGGGGGGAGGGAGGGGGGCTGGGTACTAACGAGTAGCTTGCCAGTTCTCGGAGGAGCGGGAGGAGCTTATTTATTGGAAGCGACTCCTAACCGCCCCCTCCCCTGTACTTCCCAGCCCCGTGATTGCAGGCTTTTGGCCGACTTAACTCTAGAAGTACAGTTTTGTCAAACTGGCGCTGCAGAAGCAGGGAGCTCGGTATAAGCGGTATAATATATTTCAAAATACCAGCCAAGAGCACTCAAGTGTACAACACTACCGATCTAGTGATTTTCACTTGACGGTAGTGTAGTGTTAATCGTTCGTCGTCGCCTACCTATAGGGTGGGGACTGGGGCACTTCGAGAGGATTGGCTATAGACAAAGGGTTCTGTCCGACTGACGAGACTGTCGAGATCGGAACACGTGTATCAGGCTGTACAAAAGCCCATTAACAGGTCTAGGAGAAAACTGTGCAGCGAGGCCTTCAAAAAACTGTGTACCTCAATTGGTACACGTCGTCCCTTAGGGGTTAATGAGGCCAGTCACCAGGAAGAAGGTTGCTGCCACGACTCCTCGTAGCAGTTTCTTTATATTTGCACTTCAATATGCAACATATCATTAGCAAACTATATCTCACATCGTAGTACCGTGACGCGAGCGATATACTCGTTCAAACTGTTTGTTCAACAATTTGTTTCACATCAAAAAGTAGGAAATTGTTAACAACTGAACGTTTTTTGCTATGATAGAAGTTAGCGAAAGAACTTTCAACACTAACCGACACCAAAAAGTCCCCTGCAAAGGGGTCTTGGTAGAGAATCGAACCAGTAACCTTTTTGCCCATGGCCGGCACCATCAACCACCCGGCACTACGGACAGCTTGTCGCCGCGCGGGGCGGCAGAGTGGGACTAGTTCCATGGCCATGTCGTACCCAGAGTGTTGAAGTCCAATATGCTACATATCATTAGCAAACTATATCTCATATCGTTCCTGCAAACGTTACTCCAGGGCGCGCAAGCGATGATAAATTGATGGGACAGTATCGTGGCTATACGGTGAATGTGATGTCGTGGTACAGCACAATTTCTCCAGAATTTGGCAACGCGACTTTCCAGCGCGAGGTGGCCGGCCAGTGTGTGAGGTGTCCATCGAGACATCACTTTGCGGCAGCCCATTTTATTTAAATGGCGAACGATGCTGCTACGGCCATCTTTAAGTGTGGGTTAGATTGACTAGTAAATGCTCCAAAACACCTTAGCCTCTTGGTAACAACTCGATCTCAAGTAGAAGAAATTCGAATAAAATAATAGTGCGAAATTAATTAGACAACTCAGTAGTTGTACACTATTGATAAATATAAATTCTTTGTAGGGTATTGTAAGACTGAGTCGTAGATATAGGGAGAATATTCAAATGAGTAGAACAAGAAAAAGAACAACCAAATACGGTTCACCGAATAGGCATCAGATTTGTAAAGAGCGCTCATCTATTGCAGTATGCCGAAACGCGACGCTGCCATCGGTGTGCCAGAAGGGTACACCCGGTACCGAACGTGTTGAGGAACGCACATCTTCGTTTCCCCTCGTAGAGGCATTCTTGAGAGTTTGAAAACAACCCAGATTTTTCCATTTAATCCCTAAGACTTCACAGAACAATTCGCCCAAAGTATTGTAGAAGAATAAGGATACCCTCATATATTACCTAAACATTATTCACTACTTACCACAAAGAACATGGGCATTCTTATATACATTCACTGGTTTCTTATACAATTCTCCTCGTTTCATGAAACAGCTCGTTCTTGTGTCCCACAAACGAATCTGTCCGTCTCGACCGCCGGTGGCAAAAACGTCTACAAATAAGATTTCTCGGATACGTTGTTCACCATATCAGAAAGATATGACCTACGACAATTGTCGGGAGCGAAGCAAACACTTCGAACGGACATCTCATGGCCAAAATACAAGGTTGACTGTTGTCGCTGTAAGTCCCAAAGTCTGGAAATGTTGAACAGAATAGACGTTTTCGCAAAACAGTGGATAAAATACCTGACGGTTGTATCACCAGAGATTGACAGGAGCTTATTCGGTGAATTTGGAACTCCTACTACATCCATCACCGTAGCATCATGTGCAACGAAACCTTCATAAACACTTGATGATACACGAAAGAAGTAAAGTCACAAGTAAAAAACAAAAAATACCAACATTCTAAGGTTGTCGCATGGAGGCCAGGTTCGGCTGATACGACAGGCGCTACGTCCACTATTGCGATAAAACCTTCATCATCTCCAAGATAAAGCACTGTTTCGCAATGAGGCGAAAATCGACAGACTACCCACGTGCTCTAAACCAAAGACCAATACAATAATTGTATTAGCCGGTTGACTTCTGTGGACCCACGCCGGGTGTGTCCGCCAAAGTGGAAACAACTCCACCTCCTCTGCCTCAGTTAGTCGCCGATCAAAGTGCTACCTTTCGTTGCAAGACCACAGCTAAATCTTGGACTAATTTGAGCGCGGTGTTGCAACGAAAAGCAGTGCTGTAGTCGGCGAGTAATCGCCTGAGGAAGTGGAGTCGTCCCCAGACTGGTGAACACGCTCTGCGGGAGTCCGCGGAAGTCAACCCGCTAATACTATTTGTTGAACTAAAGTGAGGGGCCTGTGCGTTTTTCCTCAATAGATAAAGGATAAAGCATTCGGCGTTGATCAATCACTAAGGGATGCACCATGCATTCGACTCCATTCGTAACATTAGTAGAGGTGGTAGAATCGATATCTGGCCTTTACGACTCGAGATGAAATACCGATGCATTCAGTCAGCGCTGCTATCCCCACAGACAAATCTGATTCCCCGAAAAGAGATAAAATTTGAAGAGCCCACGATGTTGGTTGCCCATTAAACTTTCGTAGTGTAATGGTTAGCATGGATGCCTTCCAAGCATTCGACGGAGGTTCGATTCCTTCCGAACGCACCTACAATGTTTTTCTCAGAGAGTGGAGATCTGCGATTGTTTCGTCAAAATTTGCTGCTATATTAGTAGTGAGTCGATCTAATTCTAATTTTCTGTCGATAAAATGTTGCATCTCAAAGGTGTTCTTATTATACTCGAACAGATGATTAAATTTTGAAAAACCTCACGGCGTTGAATAATCCCTGAGGATTGTGTCATGTATTCGACTTCGCAAAGCATCGCTTTGAGGTGACTGAATGGAAACCTGGTTTAACAATGACTTTCGGTGGCCTACCGATGTACCAATTCGGCGCGATTAGCCTCCTAGACAGGTCTACTTACACTTCACCGAACTTCGGAAGGATCAAGCCTGCTGAGTCTTGAATGTGAAATCGGATCATGGGACCGCTTCTCTGTCACAGGGCACCTCTAACCACTACGCTATACGCACCATCCCAATAAGGACTACACTTTTATGAAGATAAACCAGCATAATAGAGAAACCTAAACTACACGACGTCGTTTAAAGTGTATCACCTCAAAAAATTAGGTCGCTTCGTAATTTTTAGCACTGGAGCGATAAACACCAAATTTATTAACCAGAACTAAATAAAATTGCATGGTTTTGATATCGTTCGAGTGCGCATTTTCTTGCGAACATTTTGGTATACAACTTGCCTATAATTGCTTCATATGGAGCTGTCGTGGAAACAATTTCGCTTGCCATTCATGCACGAACCACAAGTAGAGGGAAATGCTAGTGAAGCGGCGCGCAAGATTGACGGAGCTTCCTGTCTACGGCCCGAGCGCGGCCGAACCCTCCAGACTGTTCTCTCTCAGCTTTGAACTTCGTGATTCACTTCCTAACCGTCCTTTCCGCGACAGTATCATCGCCCTACGATCCATCAATCTATGCGCGTCGCTCACTAGCACATTCCTCTATGGGCCGGCCATTCGTCGTTTACGAGTAGCAAGCGAATTTATTTATCAAGACAGCTGCATCTTCAAACAATTAAGCAAGTTGTATACTAAAAGTGTTCGTAATAGCGCAATCCAAAATCATACATTTTGACATTTTACAAATTCGGTTTATTGCTGTAGTGCCAAAACTTATGAACAACCTAACAGTATGAAGATGTTATCCTCTTTCCTGTCAATTATGGTCCCTATCTTCCACTAGGATTTAGAATTGAGTAGACTCGATGGAGATACCGACTTGTGAAAAAGACCAGACAGAGAACGACGTAACAGGTTGTGACAGGCTTTGTAGAAGGACATCGCTTCGAGTATTACGCTTCAGCCTTTACATAATAGAGAAGACTGAGTGGTACCTAAATTCAACCTCAGGCGGGTGTTGAACCTGCGATTCACTTTTACCGGTGCACATGCTACCATTACATCTCCGAGGCCACTGGCACCTATATTTCCAACCAAAAACGAAACTGAAATCGATCAAAAAGAATACGTCTTTCACTGAGTAGAGCATAAATCATTGATTCAGGTCTGTCTAACCCTCAATAGACCAAAAATACCTCGGGAAAGAATTATTCTCTATGAAACGGTTGGATACCACTACCTTGCCACAATGGTGAACAAAAACCTTGATGTATGATGTTGAACGATGGCAAAACAGGCGTCCAAAGTGCAACTCTTTAACCCTTACGAGACCATAAACCCAACCCTCTGCGTGCCTAACCCTCCCCACGGTGTTGCGTCAAACAATGGCAACTAACTCCAGCGTGCTGCGTCTGACGATGGCACGAGGAGGTTACACGTCATCGTTCGACACAACACGCTGGGGGAGGAGTGGGGGGGGGGGGGGGGGGTCAGATATGCAGAGGGTTGGGCCCATGGTCCGGTACGGGTTAAGCACGCGTCCATAGAAAAGGTGAAATGCGGATTCGAGTCCTGCTTGACTTCAAAGTTTTGCACATCCCTCAAATCCCTCAACATCATTGATTATAATTGTAAAATCATATCACCGCTGAAAGGTACTGAATAAAAAGAATTCTCGTCGATCACATCATTAAAAATAGTTTGAAGCAGAACCACCGAATAAGTAAAACGGTGGACAAGTGGACATTAATACAATATACATACAATAATACCCAAGAATGTTGAGCGTTAAACAAAGCTTTGAATCCCTGGCGGGAGTTGGAGCCGTGTCTCACTTTTTCGTTCTGGTGGCGCAAAAAAACGATGGTAAAACAGGATCTCCACCAGCGCAGTGGTTAGAACGCACTATGCGCCCAAAGCGAGTCGTGGGTTCAACTCCCGCCCAAGGACCAAAATATTGTTATCACTCAATATTCCTAGCTATCTCAGTTAGAACATCATAACAATGCTCCTGTTAGTTCGTAAAAGCATGCCTCATCATGTGAAACCACGACTACCAACTTCTTGCAGATTAATAAACAACACCAATCTACGAAAAAGCGTTGATTAGGTAACTTTGTAATGGTTAACAAGTAAAAAATAATATGATGTCCAGGAATATTGAGCGATAAACGATGATTTGAACATCGGGAGAGGGAAGAAACCACGTCTCACCCCTTCCGGTGCGCGAAAAGAGTGATAGAAAATCATCAGCTCCAGCACCGACGAAGTGTTCGCACGCACCTCCGAAATGGATGAGTTGCGGGTTCAACTCCTGTCTCAGGTTCAAAGTTTGTATATTACTCGACATTGTTAGAAATATAGCTAGAATATGCCAGAATGAAAACATTCTTGCAGATCAAGCAACGAATAGTTCTTTGCATGAAACCGCGACTACCATCTTTTTCAGAAGAGTAAACAAAAAGCCTAGGTTTGGACCATCGAGTAGTGTTTTTTATAACAGTAAGGAAATAAATAATGATGTGATATCCAAAATGCTGAGCGATGAACAGTGTTTTGAACTCCGGATGGGAGATGAAGCACTGTCTCACCTCTTCGGGGCACAAAAAGATGACACCACAACAGAACCCCAAGTAGTGGAATGGTTCGCAACGCGCCTCCGGGAAGAGTGAGTTGCGAGTCCAACTCCCGTCCAAGGAGGTTCAAACCTTTGTACATCAATCAGTATTTTTGGATATATAGTTATAACTTTACAACACAGCTATAAGCGGTAAAACAAAAAATCTTGTAGAAAAAATATCAGGTACGTTTCATAGGTTGTGGTACTAAGGTAATAAACACCAAGTTTATTAAACAAAAGTAGTTAAAGTTGCATAATTTTGGTAACGCTTAACTGCCCATTTTCTTGAAAACATTTTAGTGAACAACTTGCCTATATCTGCCTCAAATGGGGCTGTCTGCCTGAGACTCAGCCACGAATGGCACGTAGGGGAAATGTTAGTGGAGCGGCGAGCAGGACTAATGGAGCTTGGGGCGATGAACGGTTGCAGAGTGGACGGCTAGGAAGTGGCCCGTGAAGTTCGAAGCTGGGACAGAATAGTCTGGAGGATCAGTCGCGCTCGGGCCGTCCACAAGAAGCTCCACTAACCTTTCGTGCTGCTTCAATAACATTTTCCACGACGCGCCAATCGTGCATGAGTAGTAATGCAAATTTATTCGCCGCGACAGCTCCATGCTAACTAGTCGACTTCCGTGGACACACGCTCGGCGTGTCCGCCAGCATGGGAACGACTCCACTTCCTCTGCCCGATTAGTCGTCGACTATAGCACTACTTTTCGGTGCAAGACCACACGAATTAGTCCAAAACTTAGCTACAGGTCTTGCAACGGAAATTAGCACTCCAGTCGGCGATCAATCGGGGCAGAGGAGGTGGAGCAGACACGCTCAGCGTGGGTCCGCGGAAGTCAACCGGTTGAAGCAAGCATAGGCACGTTGTATAGCAAAATATTCGCAAGAAATTATGCTTTTGAATGACGGCAAAACTATGTAATCTCAGATACTTCTGGCCAATAAATTTGGCATTCACTGCTCACTGCGAAACTAAAACTTATGGGAAGACCTAATAACATAATACTGTTAACGTACCGCACTTACGCTCTCTCCGGCTAATACTCTGTCCATCCGGCCGAACTATACTGCTCAAAGTGATTCACTATATAGCGGTGTTTTCGGCTTCTTACTGGATTTGAAGCCTCGACGAGATCCATACGAATCTGAAACGCTTTGGATCAGTTGGTGTGAAGCTTAGTGAAAAACAGATTGGGACTGTATAGGGCACTTCGCTATTATCAGAAAACAAATGAAGAACCAGTCTCGTTCGCTGGAGAACGAATTTCCACAGGAGTATCAGTGACCATTCGATAACGGGGATTTCCTGCTACAGCTCCACGTGGACGGTTTTTCGAAACGCCCTTTATAGCGCTGTAAATCCAAAATAAACTGGCCTCAGACGCGCGTATTTCTCGCCGGACAGCGCTCTTTCCTTAGGGAATTTTCTTCTATAACAACGTCAAAAAGAGGCTTTTTCGAGATCCGACGACGTGGAGCTGTAGCCAGAGATCTCAACTTTTGAATGATTGCTACACTCCTGTGAAAAGTTTCTCCTCAGCGAACGAGATCGGTTTTTCATTTGTCCTCTTATAACCGAAAACTACCCCTTAGCATTACTTTTCCGTACAGGATAGAACTACCGCCGAAAACATCATTTATGCCTAGAACATCGATTCACTTGAGGAAAGCATTAGCCGTGAGGCTGACAAAGGAAGTACCACTTGAGGTAAACCAGCGAAATCTACGGATGGACGTAGCCACAGGGCCATAGGAATCCTAAGAAGGTAAAGAGGAAAAAGAAAAGAGAAGAGAAGGGAGAGAAAAGAAGGAAAAAGTGCACAACTACGAAGAGAAAAACACATTTAAGCTCTGAATAGCCAAGCGCATGAGCGCAAGCGTTCCAGTTCACGCGATACAGTAGCGAATGGTTGAGTGGAATATGAATTCGACGTAACATCGACTCAGATCGATCCTGTACCGAACAAGACGAAGATGTCGAGTCGTTAGGTCAATGAATCTAAACGAAATCTTGAAAACTTATCTTATCCAGTCGATTCGAGGTGGTAGTAGTTGTTGTGAGAGCTGTCGCAGAACTAGTAGTCTGGTGATCAACGTTTCGGCCACTCCGCCTTCGTCAGTGAGTGGGCGTAGGATGTGCTTAATATTTAAAATGACTCGATGAATTGTCGATGCCCCTTATATTGCCCCAGGCTAGGTCGAAAGATCAAACAAAGGAAGGGCGCCATGTGTCACGTGGTAGCGACGCATTCGTCCTCGCGGTTCATTTCTGCATTTTCAGTGTCTATTCAGATTGCTTCTAAGAGTTTCCTATGCTTCTGATCTCTTGAAGAATTCTGGGAGATGAACGCCGAAAATCCAGAAATAAACCGTGAGCGACGAAATCATCACTATCACGCAAAACATGGCGCCCTTCCTACGTTTGGTCCTTTGACCTGATCTAGGCGATATATAAGGGCATCGACAATCCATCGAGTTATTTTAAATAATCAAATACAAACTACGCCCACGCACTGGAGAGGGCGGAGTCGCCGAACGTCGGCCATGCGGACTACTGGTTCTACGACAGCTACTACAACAACTATTACCGACCTCACATCGAATAGACAAGATAAGTCTTTGAGATTTCAGTTCAATTCAATGATTTAACGACTAGACGTCTTCGCCACGTTGAGAATCGGATAGATCTAAGTAAATTGTTAGCGTCGAAATTCACCATTCCACTCAGCTATGCGTCACTGCATCGTCTGATCCAGAGATCCACACATAGTACCCCTTTCGGAACCATTGACCCAACCCTCTGCGTCTAACCCTCCAACGTGCCGTCTCTAACAATGGCACGTTAGGGTTAGACGCCACTGTTACACGTCGCACGCCCAGTTATTAGTCGCAACACGCTGGGGGTTTAGACACGCAGACGGTTGAGAGCATGGTCCTGCAAGGGTAGATTATCGATGCCGCGGTTCATAGAAAGTCTGTTCTTTGGATTTGACTGGAATCTATATTCTTACTAATTTTTAGCAGAGGTATGATGTTACGGATGTTCTTTGTCCTCCGACTCCGGACAAAGAACATCCGACTCCGTGCCCACCTTTTCGACTCGACAATTATCCCTGCCCTAACGTATGCAGCAGAAACCTGGTCGCTACGTAAGCAGGATGAAAGATCACTTGCCGTTATCGAACGCGCAGTCGAAAGGTCGATGCTAGGAGTATCTCGTATTTCGCAAATGAGACAAAGGATCCGAACTTCCGACCTACGTCAACGATCGAAAATCAGAGACGCCGTTCTTCACGCCAGGATATCGAAAATAAGGTGGGCCGGACACGTGATGCGCTTCAACGACAACCGATGGACGAGAGCCGTTACCGACTGGATTCCTCGGGACGTCAAGCGCTATAAAGGAAGACCACTGACCCGTTGGTCCGATTTCTTCACGAAAGCGATGGAAGAAAGATATGATGCTCAGCGAATTCCTAGAGCAAGGAGGACCTACTGGGCTACTCTTGCAGCGCGATAGGGAAAAATGGAAGAGTTGCTGGTACCTGCTCGAGTCACTCGACGATCAACAGGACGACAGGTGATACAGGTGATGATGTTACGAATACACATCTAAGAGCCCTGTGTGGTATGCAAAACATTCGGCATTGGGCGGGAGCTGAACCCGCACTTCACCCAGGCACGGGGAGGGGGCATGCTTTTACCCACTGCACCACCTACGCCACCCTATTCTACCACTCTCTCCGATATATGCTGTCGTAACTGTTAGCACCTAACCTTCAACGGCGTTTGATCGGGTAAGCCTGCCGTCATGTCGGCCAAATATATGGGGAGAGCAGAGTTGGCATCCCTAGTGGTAACAAGCGCCATCGCTGTGGGTGAAACGCGGGTTCAACTCTCGGCTGATCGAGTGTTTTGTATACCAATCGATACTTTCGGGGATAAATCAATCTATCTTCATCAACTTTATTCTATTGGCTTGATAGTAAAAAAAGACATACTGATGCGTTGTAGCGTAAAAGAATGGTGGCGAAACAGGCGTGGGTAGTGGAGTGGGTTAGGACAGGCTGGTGTAATACGCTGGGGGGTTGGACACGCAGAGGGTTGGATCCATGGTCCCGCAAAGGTTAAGCACGCGCATACGGGGATGGAGAATCGCGGGTTCGAGTCCCGACTGGCGCAAGAAGGTTAGCGCATCGCTCAAAACCATTGGATAGATCGAAAAGTATTGCGATTAGGGTGGAGATGAAGGAAAGTCGGTTCTCGAAAAGTTAGATATATTTTTTCAGATACTTCTAAGTTCAAATATTTTTTTATGCTGCTGTCTACCATCAATCGTGGTATTACAATTCTAGGAGGAGGCTGGAGCAGTGGTTAGTGATGCAGTGAGACTGAGGTGTAAGCGAGTCGCTGGTTCGATCCCCTCCATCAGTCAACGAACACCTTAGAGAACGCCTGAGCTTAGCTACCTACGGAGTCCCAAACAGCCAAAAGAATACGGGAAACATTCAAATTCAGAGGAACGAATTGATTGCAAGAAGCACTGGGAACCGCACAGCTAATTGTGATGACGGCCTAGGCAATCAATAAATCAATAGATCAACGAAATCAACAACTCTCCAGGGAGATATAAGTGACAAATCAATTAGAAAATGCGAGAACAAGTCGAAAGTTAAAGTTTCCCGCCTATTAATTAGAGCACGATGTGCACACATAGCGATTAGAGCGCGATAACCACAACTCCTCGGCGAGCGAGCTTCTACTTGCGACTCATTGTTGGTCGATCCGTCGATGGAGGTTACAGGTGTGTCTTTGAGTTTTTTTTAAATCTCGTCGTTGAAAGATTTTTCCCGCGTCTGTAGATCACATTCCCAAGTGGCAAGGGTGATTTTTTCAGAGGACACTCCGGAAAACAGCGCTACGGCTCGAGACGGGTGCCAGGCGGGAGCGATGAGCAGCAGCAATTCAGACGCTGGCCATCATGAAAGTCTCTATAAGCTCAGAGGTAGTGTGGACACTTTTGTGGGCTTCAGAGGTCCCCTCTGGGAATAGACTTTCCTATTTACTTCGCTCATTTCCTCTCATTTATACATCTGTTTATTTACTTGCTTTTTGGCTCGATTACGGGGCGACAAATGAAAACCGATCTCATTTGTTGGATAGAAACTCTTCACAAGAGATTTTGTTGCTGTTCGAAAGCTTCAATCTCTGACTAGAGCCATGCGTTGCTGGTTTTCGAAAAGACCCCTTTACAACGGTGTAAATTCCAAAATAAAATTATGTATTGCACGCGCATAATTCTCGCCGGTCAGAGCTCTTTCTTTGGAGTATTAGTAATCGTTCGATAGCGTAATCGTTCCTGATTCCAGAGCTGTGCTTATGTCCTGGAAAGACCGTTCATCTTCAACGCAGCAGGGTTAAATAAGTTGAATTCGCATGCGCGTCTAAAGGAGTCTTTGACCAATTCACGTGCCCTGGCAAGGGCAATTCATGTGCTCTGAGGCGATGATCGATCAGTCGTGGGCCGCTCTTACGGCATCGCGTCAGCGGCACGTGAATCGGCCAAGACCCCTCTGGTCGTGCATGCGAATTTAACTTATTTTACCTGCTGCGTTGCAAAGAAACGATCTTTTCGTGTTATAGGCACAGCATTAGAATGAGAAGCGATTACGCTATCGAATGATCACTAATAGTCCAAATAGAGAGCTCTGTCCTGCGAGTAATATGCGCTTCTGCAACGCAAGAACGCTGTAACAGCGTCAAAGAGCGCATGTGGCGCAGTGGTTGGAGGTGCCCTGCGTCGCACACGAGGTCAATGGTCCGATCTCGCGCTCATGGCTCACCAAACCGTCCATCCTTCCGGGGTCGGTAAATGGGTACCGGACAGGTCTCAGACTTGTCTGGGAGGGTAAGCAGCACTGACTCGGTTCAGCACGTGGCCTCCGCGAGTCATTGTAAAGGCCAGATGTGCCGAATGCATGGCGCATCCTTCAGGGATTGATCAACGCCGAGAGCTTCATCCTTTTTTATTTTTCAACAGCGTCAAGATAGGTCTTTTTGAAGACCGGCGACCTGGGGCTTAAGCTTGGAGTTTCAGCTTTTAAGTGGTTACTAACACTCTCATGGAAAGTTTCCTGTCCAACGATTGAGGGTTTTTTCATTTGTTCCCTCATAACCGATTAGGCCGTTTTATCTCATACCCAGTGGTGAAGAGCTATCTGCAAAAACTTGCAAAAGCATGTGGGTTCGAGTCCCAATTGACACAAATGTTTTTGCACATCGCTCTTCACCACTAGGTGTATTATAACATCGTACCACGGCTTAAGGCCGTCGAACAAAGAGACTTCTCATTTTATTTCATTTATTTGTTCCAATAATCAGTCCGAAATCGTTTTATTTGACCGTCTATTGCGGTGTTATGATGTTTCTATAAACCCAATGATGTAGAGTGGTGTGCAAAAACGTTTGTGTCAGGCGGGATTCGAACCCAGATCTTAATCCTTCCGAAGATCATCATTGGGTTTATTTCATTCATTGGGTTTATTGGTTCTTGGTTCATTGGGTTTATTTGTTTGATTGTCATCAATGGGTTTGTTTGTTTCAAGTAGGCATTTGTTAACAGCTGTTTTGGGGTGGCACTCTTGCTGACCATATCTTTCCTTGTAAAGTGGCGTTTGTCATTTATATAGCAGTCGAAAGCGCATGTTGTGCAGTGGTTAGAGGTGCCCTGTGAGGCACACATGGTCAACAATGGTTGGTTTCGATCCTACGCTCAAGGCTCACCTATCCTTCCACCTTTACTAGATTGGTGAATTGATACCTAACTTGTATGAGAGGATAGCAATAGCGATTTGATACATCGGAGGCCCCCGTGAGTCATTGTAAAGGCGGTATGCATGGCGTATCTCTTAGGGATTGACCAAAGCTGAGAGCTTTCTCCTTTATCCACCGATATCATCGAGAATTTGAGAAGAAGTCATACGTTTTCATACACTTTATTTGACAAGAATCTTGGTAGTGCAGTGGTTAGCACGCGTCCTTTAGTAAGGGTGAGACGCGGGTCCAACTCCCGCCCGTGGAGTTCAGAATACATCTCTCAACTTTTCTGGATAGAAAGTCCTTTATTTCAGGTTTATCAAAAGAGGAGTTGCGGAAGCGACGGCGGATCTCTGAGGTTCAAATAAGGAAACAAAAGCAGGAAGAGTTTTTCAATCACAGGAGAAGGCTTGACAATGATGAAGTCGAGGTGAGTGGGCACTAATTTTGCAATGGGAAGGGAAATGTGGGAATCTTTGGACCATCGTCCTTTCTAGAATGACTTTGATGAATCAGTAACTATCTTCATGGGCAAATTACCTAAGCCTAACCTTTTGTGGGCGGCAATTGGTCGATTTTTGCAGGCGGCGCGCAATTCTTATTTAAAATAGACTTTTTTAACCGTTCGAGAAAAACCTTTAGGTTTTAGGTATCACTCTGATACTGCGAAATTTTCTCTACACGGTCATATACTTAATGTGCATATGTGTCACTTGTATGTGTTGAAAACTTTGGATGTGAAACCTAATCTTCTTTTCGCTCCTGTATCGCATTTTTAGAACCTTCTTAAAAACCATATTCATCTTCCGAATAGCCGACATTCATGTTGTCAGATGAGTACCAGTTTAGTCTAATGACAAGCTGTCCAAGGACTCTAGCTGGGCACACAAAGCACTCTAAGTGTGAAATATAATTTTATTTTCGCTGTTACAGCGCACCAAGGATGCCTTTTCAATAAACAACCACATTGTTGAAATCACAGAAATTTACGCTTAAGGATGATTGCTGATATTCCAATAAATAAGCTCCGTCCATCGAAAAAAATCACTAAAAAGGCGTGCATTGGAAATGATGCACTCTAATAATCTTCGGGAGGGCCATAAACAACATACTTTTCTTGGAAAGAATGTGGAACGAAGAAATATCACCCTGTGAATGGAGGCTTTACTTCGAATCTTGAGGTCTTTTCCACAATGAGGTGAAGCATTCAGCTGTCGACCAACTAGTTTCTATCTGTTCTCTCTCCGTTTCTCTCTCCCTCTTCCTCTCTCTCTCCCTCTTTCTCTCCCTCTCTCTCTATCTCTCTTTCTTTCTCTCAAGTCCTTTTAGCTAAGTGATTGATTTGACCCAAAGTGACCGTGGACTCTGATGTTTTGAAATAAATCACCCGATCTTTCAGTACTATTATTTTTAAGTAATTCCCAGTTTTTCAATCCATAAGCCAGAAGAACGAAGATTTACATAATAATATTTATTCCAAATGCTGACATTTCGGCGAACCTTTTACACAGCCGAGACGAATTAGGTTACTCGCAACACAGTCAGCCAAACACCTCCCTATCTTCAAGAGGAAATTCACCAAATCTAGATCTCAATCGCATCAAGCGCAAAACAATCACTTCTGTTTAATCACCGTTCTTTATTAGTCTTCTACTGAGTTGTCCAAGTGGAGACCTTTGCTTGATCTTTCTAGACTCTGAAAAAGGTGAAGTCGCCGGAACGTCAGCTGTCAGAATAAATTCTATTAGATCGTTCTATAAGTTTTGGCACCAGGAATAGACACATAATTTTATCAAGCGAGTAATCACAACTGCATGGTTTTGTAATCTTTCACTTGCGCATTTTCTTGTGAACATTTGGTCTGCAACTTGCCTATACTTGCTTTAAGATGGAGCTGTCGTAAAGACAAATTCGCTTGCTATTCTTCACAATTGGCTCGTAGGTCAAAATGCTAGGGAAGCGCAGCGCAAGGCGATGATACGGTTTCAGAAAGGACGGCTAAGAAGTGGTTCGCGAGGTTCAAAGCTGGAGAGAACAGTTTGCTGGATCAGTCGCGCTCGAGCCGTCCGCAAAAAGCTTTCATGAAACTTGCGAGCCTTTTCACTAGCATTTCCCTCTAAGCGCCATTCGTGCATGAGTTGCAAGTGAACTTGTCCGGAACTCAACTCCATCTTAGAGAAAGTATCGGCAAGTTTCATACCATAATGTTCGCAAGAAAATATGCAATTTAATGAATAATACCAAAATCTTACAATTTCAATTGCGTCTCGTTAATAAATTTGGCTTTTATTGCTCTAGTTTCAAAACTTAGGGATGACTAATTACATTTTATTTTCGACAGCTGGCAGTTCAGCGATTTTCCCTTCCTCAGAGCGTGGAGGAACAGGTTATGCATAATTCAGTCTGCCAAACAGCTTCCTAACTTCAGCTGTAGTAATCACCAAGTCTTAGATCTCAGTTGCATCATGTGCAAAACGACTTTCATTATAATCATGTTTTTATGAGTTCTCCTTAAAGTGTGTAAATGGAGATCCTTTTTCTATTGAAGTTATGGGGGTGTTTGGCTGGATGGATTATTGGGGAACCTGGTCTTTTCAGCCTCTGAAAAAGGCAAAATTGCCGACAAGTTAGCCAATAATAAATTGCATTGTGAAGATCTAATGTTTTTGGTTTTTAGAAAGAAGTCTGGGAATTTTTGAACATGCCTAGATAGATAGACACAGTTGAGACTTTTGGGAGCTTCATTTTTTAGTCGATTCTAAGTACAACCACATAAGCGATTTTCGCCTTCACGTTGTCCTTAGTTGTTCTTCTCACTCCCCAAGATTAAGTAAAAGAGATCAACGATGATCGATTTTGCTGACAGCTAATATGTCTATCGAAGTGCCCTCCAGTTTCTCATCTCAAAGACCTATTAATTCCTTCCGTTTATCTATTATCTGCGATTTTCTTTTTAATTGGTTAATCGAACGTGGTCTGGTTGCAGTTCACGCTTGCTGATGACTGCTGTATCATTCCTAAAGCTGTGTTGGATATGATTAAAAGTGGGATCTTCCAAAATGAATTGGCCGGATTGAAGTTTCTTCGTTCAAAAATTGCAGAAAGCGCCGGTTTGTTTCTTTTTCTATTCGCACTGTCTGCCTTTTTTTTTTTTTGTTCTGCTTCTGTTTTCTTTTCCAAATTCGTCTTTTTTCATTCGTTATAAGCGCAGATAAGGGCGCTTATGGCGCATTGGTTAGAGGTGCCCTGCGACACATGGCCGATGGTTCGATCGTACGCTCAAGGCTCACCAAGTCTTTCAAGCCTCCAATGTTTGGCGAATCAGAACCAGATTTAACTGGGAGGATAGCAGCACTGAATCTATGCATCATTAGGCCACCGCCAATCAATCTCAAAGGCAGATATGCCTTCAGTTTCTTCAAACGATTCCTGATGAAGTCGAATGCACGGTGCATTCTTAAGGGAATGGATCAGCGCCGATAGATTTATCTCTACATTTTTATTACAAATATATATTTTCTTGAACATATAGCTATAAGTACGAGTAATCTTGTAAGAGAAATATTGCGTACATTTCCCCACTTGAGTAGAGAACGGATAAAATTTCCAGATTCTCTTTGTCTCCATTTACACTGTTTTATAAAGGGTAAAAGGTAGAGCTCTCGGTGTTGGTCCATCTGTGAGAGGGTACGCCGTTCTTTGGGCTTCATCAGGCATCTTCAAAGGCTATTGAATGTATATTTGCCCTTTGGACTTTGTCACGGTGGCCTACAGATGTATCGAGTCAGTGCTGTTATTCTCCAGAGAAATCTCGCATCAGTTTGTCGATCCTGAAGAAGATGAAAGACTTAGTGAGCTTATGACGCGAAATCGAACCAGCGACCTTCTGTGCGTCGCGAAAGCACCTTTACCCCTGCGCCGCGTGCCCGCCTTATGTAATTCCCATATATCGTAGTATTTATTATCTATCATTCTTGGTGAGGCAGTGAATCCGAATTAGCTAACAGGTTTACGAGTTCTTCTTTGATGGATAAGTGCCCTTCAACTGCGATTTTGACGTTTGATTTTGATGAGTCGATGTTTGCCAACACGTTTGGTGTCAGGGTGGCTTATTTATAGGGTGATTGTAGAGTGCTCAACAGTGAGCTCTTCATCTCCTGAATGTTCGCATTTGAGCCACATTTGGTTTGGTTTTGTTCTGAGTGGTCACCAGAATCCTGTGTCATATAAGGACTCTTCGTTGATCCGTGTGGTAGACCTTCGTCATGTTTTTTAGTATATGCTTCTATTGATCTGATTATCTTTCGCAGTCCTGTTATGCGGGATTTAAGCGTCTTTTAATCGTTGTTTGGGTCTTTCTCAACACCTATGCTATGTTGCTTAAGCTTTTCGTCAAAAAAAAACGTACATAGCGTTTGTCTTTCTCATTTGGCGTCATCCACTTTCTTAGTTTTTGGTGGTGTCAACTTTGTATGAAGTAGATTTAGACCGAAAGAAATGGAGGATGAATAGTTTCAGATTTTTTGTTCAGAGCTTTTTTGCTCTCCTTCCAATTATATTGCACCTTATTTGACAAGGTTTTGAAACTTCCTATAGAATAGGTATATAATGGCAACACAATGAGCAATGCACTATCTAATCGGTTTGTGTAATCGGCATATTTGGCTTATCGTGCTAGAAATCAAGGGCATCGTTAGTGGAAGTGTCACAAGCGGTGTGCGATCCTGATCTCTGACGACAGAACAGAGGGTCTGAAATCTCTCACATTGATCTTCACAGCCGGTCATTTGTCGGAATATCTCGGATGTTAAGAAGGAGGAGGAATACGTCCTATCTGGGTAGGGCATTCATATCAAGATCGACACTCCTAATCTAGATATTCTATAGCATAGTGGCATCTTCTTCAATACTTTGGGGACGGTGTGCACAAGAATGCGCGCCTATTTTCGCCGAAATTCGCCTGAAAGAGCTTTTCTATTGAGCTTATGGGTGCTCTTGCGATAGCTTGAGGAACGAAGATCGTGCTTAGTTGCTAAAAAGCCCTTCTTAGTTTGGTGTAGTAATGAAACAAAACTGTTCCATCTTCATATTTGAGAATGTTCTCAACAGTCTTTTCGAGGTTTGGTTGCATTCATCCCAAGCAACAGTTTGGTAAACACGTGTTTTTCGGCCTTTTCTCCCACCAGTGCCTTTTTTTCGGCCTCGGCCACTCGCCCCTTGTAATAGGAAGTAAGCACCAAAGATTTGATGATGAACTGTAGTCATGTGAATTATCGCTGACCAATTTTCTTGAAAAAACGACTGAAAAAATGCTCACGGATTACACATGAATATTTTAACGAGGTTTGTAGTAAACAGTCGACCAGAGGAGTTGTTTCAACTTCCATTTGATTTCGTACTCGGCTGGCGTTCGTGCTGAAGTTCAAGTAGACTTCAACAGTCATTCGATAGCATGGATCTCTTTGATCTTAGAATTAGGTTTGATTTTGGGAAATGTCTTTATAGAACACTGTAAGAGCGAGGGAAACAAGATTACTTTCCACACTCGACTTATATATGCATATAGGAGCGCTATTTGCATCGAAAACACGGGGCGGTATACAGAAGGATTGGGAGCATCAAAATAACACGAGAAACGTGGATTTTTTTTCTCCAAAATGGAGAAAAAAACTTCGTGAAATAACGAAAATCGCGCGCGCTCTCAGCGATCAACTTCCGCCCCAGACGGCTCAATGTTTCACATTCAAATCCACCCAGAGCATGTGAGAATCATCGTTCTGCCTCTTTACTGACGCCGAAACCATTTTCTGAAAGAGCCGAGAGTAGGTAAGCTGCAACATACCGCGTCATACGCTCTAAAGAAAGTGTTAATAATTTTGATAGTTTGAAATTCACGTGGAAAGGGACTTCTTTGCAACGTGAGAATCTCGCGAGACTGTCCTTCTATTTGAGCCTCTATGGACAGCAGATGATGGATCGCACAGCGCAACTCGCAAGTGGCGCGCAATTTCCGTTGTTCAGTTCGACTTTTTTCCCCATTTGGAGGCTAAACCTTGGGTATTTGCGTCACTCTCAATACTCCATGATTTTCTCTACATGGTAGTATGTTTTTCGTGCATATGTAGACTTTACTGTACAATAAAAACTTTGAGTGCGAAACGTAATCTTCTATTCGCTCTTACAGTGTTCTACGATAATCTTTTGAAAAATCAATCACAGCATTGGAATTCTCGAAATTTGTGCTGTTGAATGACTTGTAAGAGTTTGTTCGGTGAGACATTTACAAGCCCTAGCCGAGCAAATGAAGCAAAATGAGTGTGGAGCGTAATTTTATTTTCGCTGCTACAACGTAATCATAAGGCTTTTATAAAATCGAGCATATTATTGAGATCGCAGAGATTTAAGCTTTCGACTGATCACCAAGTGTTCTGAAGAGAAAACTTTCGTCAGGCCGAGAAAGGCCTTCAAACAGTCGTGCATCTCAGCTGCTACACGTCGTCCCTCAGAGGTTATAGCTTCCACAAAACAGCTCTGAAGAGAGCGTAATTGTCCTAAAAGTCCACCATCGATTTGAAGAAGATATGCCAATCTTGTTAAAGCTCCAAATCAAGGGACAGCTTGTGAAAAATCTTTCATTTTTAACATTTATGTCTTTTCTTTACTGACATTATAGGATGACTGATGATTTACAGAAGATGTGAACTGCATGTCAAGACTGGGTGATATTTCTCTGATTTCTCTTCTTACACGTTTGCTCATTCGCGGTGACGACGATCTCATTGATGATGTTTCGTGGATACTGGTGAATATGTTCCGTCGCCATGAAAACAGACCATTCACCGAGGACGTCCGTGGACAGGTTCTTCCCACTTTCTGCAGTCTCATACACCGAGCAGCTTGTCCGAAAAATGGGTAATTGAACTTTTGTGCTGAGGCTTGTCTTTTTCAGTTTTTGCCAACTGCTGCAAATAAGTTTGTAGCTAGTACTTTCAGAGCACCAGTACCTATGGAGAATTCAGTACTTTCCCAACTGCTGTGGTCAGTGGCGACTTTGGTAGAAAGCTCCGTTGCGAACAAAGGTTTCGTAATTTCAAGTGGTGTGGTGCAGGACATCTTACGGATAGCTTCCAGGTGCAGTTTTGTTTATATTAACCGTTCTGAATGAAATGCCTAAAAAAGCTCTGATGAGGCATTGTCCCTACCTCGGTGTACTTGTGCTTGTAGGAACAAGAAGCTCGTGATACTTAGACACATAATGTTCCTTGCTGCAGTTCTTTTCTCGGATATCCAGGAGTTTACACCTGATTTGATTGAAGTAAGTGATGGTTATGGCCTTGTAACAGATGACTGCTATAAAGTTATTGATCACGCTATATGTTTCTTCTTCGATATTTATATGATTACATGGTCAACATGTGTGGTTTCTTTAGCTGTTTCCACTGCTAACTCTGATTTCTCGTCATTTATCCTCAGAGGATCTAACAATTCAGTCAGATGCAGTCAGAGCATGCAGATTTATGTCTGAATGTGCCGACTTCTTTGAGGTTAGACTCTACATTAGTGTTTGGAGCCTATTCTATCTCGATGTTTTCTTCTTAGTTGTTGTTTTTAGCCGATGTCAGATGCTGGTATCCAAGGAAAGCTCGTGAGTTTACTGCCTTCATCCTGTACATACGTCTTACATGGGAGCCTTCGTTCAATTGCGAACATTGTTCAAGAAACATCCCTATATACAAGAGGTACGTTCGTAGAAATCTTACCTTTTTTTTGTTTCTAGACGACCCACCAGCGTAATCTACTGAGGGGATTCTAATAGCAGCACTTCTCGCATTCGATTCGTTTCCTCGCGAGTACCATTCGCCTAAGGTCATCGAAGATTTCACGTGTTGCTTTGGTCGCATGAGGATTAAGGCTTTTTTAAGAATCACCGAGAATGCTGGTTGAAACGATGACTCCTTCAATCTTCAAGGTAGTCGAGCTAAGGCATTCCCTGAGGCGTTTAGTTGGTTGATTGCAAGAGAGTGTTAGGAGAGGAGATACGAACCAGCGTAGCGCTTACCACCTCTTTTCTAATCTCTCAGGACTTCTTTATCTTGCTAAATCCGACTTGCACTGTTTATTCTTTCCCTTCCGAACTGCATTTGGGGATCTTTCATATGTTCCAATACGCATACCATAAAGGATAAAGGATAAAGCTCTCGGCGTAGATCAATCCCTGAGGGACGCGCCGTGCATTCGTCTTCAGCTTTTGACATCCGTTGAGATGACTGATTGCATATCTGGTCTATGCAATGACTCAGGGTGGCCTAGCGCTGTATCGAGTAAGTGCTGCTTATTCTCTTAGACAAGTCTGGGAATCAGGCGCGTATCAATTTACAGACTCTATAATGATGGATGGCTTGGAGAGCCATTAGTGCGAAATTGAGCCATCGAACATGTTTGCAACGCAGAGCATCTCTGTCCACTGTGTCACAAGCGCTCCTACGATTACATAACATTGCTGTAGTGAATCGAGTGGGCATACTTCCTAATTTGGAGCAATGTTATCATGATTTTATTCTCAATTTTTCTAATTTTTCTTCTTTTTCAATTTATCTCTGACTATCAGGTAGCCTCGATATGACACTGGTCTTTTTCAAATAGTCCTTACTGTGGTAAACTTTCGCCGTCCTCGACTTCGTCAGGGTCGCAATGATTTGGATGCGGCTTTCGCAGTAGTATGTCTGTTATCCTTGTTAAGTTTTAATGATCGTTATTTTCGAAAAGTTCTATGACTTTTGTTATACGTACACCAATCTCGACCAGGGTTCCCCAAACCTTTCATCTCTCCGAGGCGGCGAGCTGGTACTTTTTATCTGAGATAATGGCAGCCCTGATTTGGTACATCGAGGGGCCACCACGAGTCATTGTAAAAGCCACATATGAGTTTCCATCTATCAAACTGCGCTGCAGAAAGTCGAATGTATGGTCGCACTTTCATCGGACTGATCACATGTCGAAAGCTTTATTCCTTATCCTTTTGATACATTTTCGGCATCATCCTGAGTGTTTGCACTGGACTTAGTGTTATATTCGGTATATTCACAGATTTTTGGGCTACTTTCTGTAAGAATATCTGCAGATATGGTGAACAGCCGTTTGCTATTCAACTTACTTCCTCTCATGTCTCGGAATACAACGATGCGTGAAGCTTGTTTCGTCATGAGCAACATCGCAGCGGAGGGAAGTGATATGTTGCAGGCGGTTCTCGACGTCGGTACACTCAAGGAGATATCAGTTTTGCTTGAGATGGCTGATTACGAAACTCGAAAGGAGGTAAGAGTCACTTCCAAGGCAAAAAATTAACCCTTTGGGCGGCAGTTGATCGGCCGCAGGACGAAACTCGCAAGAGTCGCGCGATTTTCGTTTTCAAATTGGGTTTTTTCCATTTGGAAAGTAAAATCCTAGGTTTTTTGTGTTACTCTGATACTCCATAATTTTCACTACTTGTTTATACGTTCTTCGTACATATATAAATTTTATATGCAATAAAAATCTTGAGTGCGGATCATAATCTTCTTTTCGCTGTTACAGCTTTATGTGAAAAACGTTTGTTTATGAACCTTTCAAAAAGCGGATGCAGCATCAGAATCCTCGAGATTTGGGCTATCAAATGACTACTATGAGCTTGACAAAGAGTCACATACGACGAGCAAATAAGGCAAACTGAGTGTGGAACTTATAATATTTTCGCTGCTACAACGTAATAAAGAGACTTCTCGAAAATTAATATATTGTCAAAATTGCAAATATATAAGCTTTAGAATGTTTATCAAGTGTCTAAGAGAAAACTTCTGTTCAGCGAGAAAAGCCTTCAGTCCAGTCGTGTATCTCAGTTGGTACATTAACGCAGGGGTTTTTCATAGAAAAAAATCGCTGTAATCAAGACGACAAGTATTTTCTAACTACAAAGTTTCCAGTAATTTACTGCTTTATAGAAGTGCTATGATGATGTTATTATGCGTCTGAGAATACTGACTGGTAGGGCAAAACTTCCGACTAAGCTGTAGTTGAACCCACGTTCCACCACTACCGGAGGCACGTGTTACCCATTACACCACGGGGACCACTGCTTTGCTACCACACTTTTTTCTATAAACTGTCGAAGTTGTCAGCAACTGACCGTGAAAGGGTCTCCTTTGCTAAGCACATATCGCCATCAATCCTAGAAACTTTGTTAGCTGTTGTGATGTGTGATCTACAGGAATTCGCACCGCCATAGGATATAACGAAAATTACACGGTTACCGCAATGGTTGTCAGCTAAATTAGGTTTGATGTGATATCTGCTGACCTGATCAAACGTACTAAAGGTTGGTTGCTGATAGCTTCGATAGGATATATAGAAGGAAGAGAGGTACCAAAGCAGTGACCTCGGTGATTTAGTGGTAGTACACGCTCCTAAGAAAGGTGAACGCAGGTTCAACTCCCTCTTGTGGCTGATTTTTTGCATGCCACTCAGTTTTCTTAGATGTCATATCTGTTCAGTTTCATCTCACTATATTCAAGTAATGCTGTTTAGGCATTTTACATAATGTATCATGCGGCTACATCATCTCGATCGTGTCATCTGGCGGCGATCCTCGGTGCTGACTTGCTCTCTCCACTTTGTGACTTCCTCACTGTCCTGGAACTCTCCCTTGTAGCCGATGTTATGGAGGCCCTTTCTGCTCTGCTAGCCTATGGGGAACAGCTAGCTATTGGTTTGACAGGTGAGTTTCTCAATTGATGATTATGCGAGATAGAGGGCATATGCTGTTGGTTCAAAATTTCACTCTATTTTATGTCTTCTAGACTTTCTGAATCCTGTAGCTACCCGAATGGAAGAGCTAGGAGCAAAGGAGAAACTGGAATTTCTGTGTAACAGTCACTCAATGCGCATACACGTGGCGGCTCATGAAATTTTGGAGAAGTGAGTTTTTTTCAACTAGAGGCTTATAAAGCACTTAGTATCGACTCAGTTGAGTGAGAGCTGAATAATCTGATGTGTTACAATGATCTCGTTTAACCATTTGGGCTCAAGTGCTTATTTGTGCTCGATGCAGAGGCATTTTTCGCTGATTGTACAGCTTTTCTCTAGATTTGTAGCAGTCATTCAGCTTGAGAAACGGCAATCTCAGTGCTCTGCTTTTTCTCTAGAAAAGCATTTTAGTGCGCATTAGAGGAGAATATCATAACTTTGTTTGCTTCAGCGTGCTTTGTTTGCTCGGCTAGGGCTTGTGAACGGCTATCCGCTAGTCTTTCAGTAGACTTTAGGTAGCTCAAAAAAGCGGCATTCAAATAGTGGGTCAGCTTTTTCAAGCGTCTAACACTGCGATGTAATAATAAGAAGGAGATCACGTTTCGTCTTACTAGTGATTAGCTCATGGCTTGAACTTCATGGCGGATTTGTTGGTGGAAACAAAATAAAAAATTTTTGCACATAGAACGATAGAAAAATCGGTTCTTTCTTATTATAAGGAGACAACTGAAAAACTGACCCATATGCTGGAGAAGTTTTCATAGGAGTGTTAGTAACTGCTGGAAGCTTAGATTTTTGGCTACAGCTCCACTTTGCCGGTTTTTTAGAACACCCTTTTATAATGCTGTAAAATCGACACAAAACTACGCTTCAAACTCGAATAGTTATCGGCGGACAGAGCTCTTTCTGTGGACTTTTGGTAATCATACGATAACGTAATCGTTTCTGATTCCACAGCAAAAATCTCTTTTTTCGAATACCAGCGACATGTTGCTGTAGCCTCAAGTCTCAGCTTTCGAATGGTCACTAGCACTTCTGCGAAACATTACTCTACAGCGGATGAGGTCGGTTTTTCATTTGTCCACTTGCAATCAGAAAGCACCGAAAGTCTTCTTTTGCTCCTACCTCTTTAATCTCAGTGGTTACAGTATCCAAAAACTGGCAGTCATCGCACAGGAACATAAAACATCAGCGCGTAAGATTCTAGAAGCGTTTTGGATAAATTCCGCCCAATCCAACTTTCAACCTCAGGGAGGAATGCCTTGTTATCACACGTGACATGAGACAGTATCAAGAATATTATTTTGATGCGGGAGTGCATTACGAGTCCATATGGTGTCAGCCCTTTGGTCACCATTCCAACAACTCGTGGAGAGCTCAATAAGTTCGGTGAATATATTTAAAGGTGATTTTGCATGCTTGATACGATTGAAATCTAAGTTTGGTGGTTTTGTAACGAAGTAATGGAGGTGTACGGCCGAGTGGGTTGTGGGCAATCTGAGCTTTCGAGGCTTTGAAGAATGCGAAATCGCACCGTCAAGTGCTTGAATAATCAATATTGTAAAAACCTCGTGTTTGTTTTGAAGCGGAAAACAAGGAGAGGTCTCTTCTGTAATTCTATAAAAGTCTCAGCTTTCTTCAAATACACTAATAATTCAAGATTTGCTGAGATTCTCGATGAACTGACATCTCTTACAGTGCGCAGTAACAATTTCTGACAAACTTTTAATTGAATTCTTCTCACATAGATGTTATATGTACTCCAAAAGCACACGAGTGTGTGGAGGAAATCGTAGAGTACCGAAGGAAGATGAGTAATCTTTTTCTTCTCAGTTTTTCTCGACAACCGGAGAAGAATCTCAGTACAGCGAGGATGACGAAATCGCGCGTCGCTTCCGATATGCACGCTTGCAGCGATTTCAACTGCCGTCTCCAAGAGGGTCAAGGATATTTGCTTGATACAGCTAAGTAGGAAAGAGCTATTTTGATGTATAATACAACAGTGACAATCATATTGGAGCGAGACGATTTGCACCTCATGTCCTCCCGTATTAGTCTCAGTTCTTTTGTAATCAAAACTTGATGAAGTCTCTGTTGTTATTCTGGTTTTCACGGTATTCCTTGGCACATTTCAATTTTGATTTTACTTTCAAGCTTCAAAATGATGTAGCGCGAAGTGTAAGTCAGTTATGCTACAAACATTGGAGACATGTGTGTTCTAATCGGGACAAAAAGGACCGTTGTGTTCTCATGAGAGCCAGCACTTCACGTTATACTTATGTCATTTTCTTTGCCCTTCTGTTGAGCGTGAAAACATTTGGTGTTGATTTTTTGTCAGGATACCCATATTATAAATCCGTTAAGCATCTCATGGATAAGTAAATGAGTGCGTATTCGCCTCATTTAAATGACAAATGGTGGCCGAACGATATAACTAATAAGTAATTTTGTTCTCCCCAACAACTCTAGTGCCTGTTTGTTATCGCCTGAGGAATTGAGAGTTTTGCTAGCTCAGGGAGCAATGATGGGTTCATTTTGGGCAACCGAGGACATGAATATTCGACCTCATTCATTGAACGAGAATTTTATATAAGAGTGTTAACAGTCATTCGAAGCATTAATCTTTGGCTAGAGCCGTATGTGGCCGGTATTTGAAAAGCCTTATAACGCTGTGGTATTCAGAATAAAATAGTTTTCATACTCTCTGGTTGTTTTCTTTTCTCTCATTCGTATAATCCGCGGGAAGCACGAAAAGCATATGAGCGTGTAGGGGAAGTCTCGTAGTATTTTAGGCAATCATCCTAACTGACGTTTCTTTCAAAGTGGTGAAAAAATTCCTAATTAAAAATAAGTTACACCCCACATGTTTAACCCGTCGGAGCATCGATCAATGGCCCCGCCCACCAGCCCGCAAGGGGCCGGTAATAAGCTCGCCGAATATGTGAAATTCGATCTGTTGTCCCTACTATACCTCATTGAAATACGGTCTTTCCAGAAAAAAAGCACAGCTTTGGAATCACTGAAACTTCGCTATTGAATGATTTCTATTAGTTTAAAAAAAGAACTATGTATGGCGAGATGTAAAGCACAAATATTTTCTTTCTAAGATACACCCAGTAATGTAGAGTGATGTGCAAAACTTTCGCGTTAGGCGGGACTAGAACGCGCACCTCACTCTGTCCGGGTGCGCCTGCTCTAACCCGTTGCACTACTGACGCCCATTTCGCACACCACTCTTTCTACGCTACAGTTTATTTTCTTTCTCCCAAAGTGCTATCCAAAAAGTTTTTTCAAAAAGCAAGTACATTTTTGAGTTCTTCGTAACTTGTGCTATCCAAAGAGTACTAGCAGTCTAAGGAGTTTACTCCAGCGAAATATAAGCGAGATAAGAAAAAAAGCACGTGGTCATGTGAAACATCATTTTATTTTGAATGTTGCAGCATTATGAAAATGATTCTTTTGTTCTTTCAGATATTTCTACTCAATCGATGATTTCGATTTAACAACACAGCATGCAGTTTCGATGCAGCCTTATCCCGGGGAACGTGATGCAATGGATGAGACAATCGATATGATTGTCAGGAGCGTTTGTTTGTAGGAAGAAATATTTTTTTCGTTACGAGAAAAAGATCCAGTTAGAGAGCTTAATAACTTTTTCTTGAACTTGTTAATACTACTCATTATTTGCGAAGATGGTATAGATTCATTCTTTTGAACGTTAAAGTCAGCTACTGATATAATTCCTCACATATCAATCGATTCTTCGCTAATGCTTCATGTACTTGGCACCTTTCATAATTTGATCCTCACTTTAATCTTTGGATAAGCCTATTCAGTACTAGCCACATTTGCTTGTAGCTCAAGCAAAGTTCCGCATATTTCAGAGATCAACCCCTCAGGCATATTTTAACGTCATATAAGTATTTTAGCGGGTAGATAAACTAATATTTAACTATTCCAGCCGTGATTTGTGCCATTAATGTGCTTCCTAGGAACGGTCTGACGAGTTTTCTTGTGCGGTCCTTTTTACTGGTAGCTGTAAATGTAACTTGAGATGTCTAAATAGAATATTGTAAAGAAAAAGTGTATGTCAAAGTGAGGATTAAATAAAGCTTTTGATCGATAGAGAATACAGCTAGAAGTAGTTCCATTCAATTACAATTCTATACAGATTGTTATGTTCTTAGGAACATACGTGCAGTAAATTTGCCTTTCTCGAAACACAAATCTCTTTTGCGTTCCTTGCAAATTCACTCTTAGCGGTTTATCTACAGTACTAAGGAAGGGGTACTGCATAGTCCTGGAGCAATGTGCGATCTATGCATCGTAGTTTGACATTCAGGAACATTTTTTAGCGACGATGCGCTGCTGTAGAAGCGCCGATAGGGATATGCATCAGGAAGCGTAGCATACTGAAAGTGGTAATAGATGGCAAATATTTTTCCTGGTCAACGACGATGTCCCAGTCACTTGTGGGATAGTGGGCGGTAATCCTTCTTAGACTATCTCTAGCAATTCAATGACTGAAGCCTATTTTCCTTGTATGGGACGCATCAGCGGTACTTGGCCATGAAACATTAGAATGTCTCACTTTTCCCTTTCTACCACGACTTGAGCGAGTCTCCAGTCCCTTCTTACGCTTTTATACCTATCGCTGGTAGAGACACTGATTGGCACATATCGCCACCCGCTTTTGATAGCCGTAACATTGGAAATTCCCGTCTATACCTATGCACTATCGGCCTCGCATATGCTATCTATAAAAAAGAAGTATGAGGCATTCGTTATGTTTTCGAACGGAAAGCTAGTTGACGGAGTTTTCGACAGACTTTTTTATCCGACCGCTCTTTAGCGCTGGTATGATGTTGCAGATCTACCTAATGATGTTGGGTGTTGTGTTAAACTTTGACGCGACTCGAACTCGCATTTCACCCTTTTTGGGGGCGCGTGCTTAACCAGTTGCACTATATACGTCTATCTCGAACACCACTCTTTGTCTTGCAAATGATCTAAGTACGCGGCCCAGGAAATGTGAAATACGAGTTCGAGTCCGTCTGACGCAAATGCTCTCATTTAACATCATTAGGTAGATATGTAACATCATACGGCCGCTAAAAAGCGGTTACATAGAAAGAACTGTCGATCACTTATATTCACTATCTGTCAGCGTAACCGAGATCAAGTGCCGATATGGCTTGCCAGGCCAAACCATTGGCGGTTGGTTGCTGACAGATTGATGCGTTGTAGCGTAGAGTGGTGGTTAGTGCAACTGGTCAAGCACGGGCCTCCGGAAAATTCTCGTCTTTGGGTACCATTGGTCAAGTTCGTGTTCTTAGGTTTTCCATTGAACCTTTGAAAATCTCCATCTGGAATCTGCAAATGGGCATCGCACTAGGATCTCAAAGCTACACGCCTCTCATAAACCACAAAATAATTAAGCAGCTGCATTTATCAAGTTCCATACTGCTCACAGAAAGTTACACAAATGAGTCGCTCCATACCGTTCGTTCCGTGTTTCTTGAGACCACGCTCACATTTCAATGTATCTGATAACTGTTATTTGAGGCAGCATGCCATGTGGTCTGCTTATGGGGCTCTTGTACAGCCTGATACACTCGGCCTCGACAACCTTGTCGGTTAAGGAAACATTGCTCTAGTCATTTCTTTCAATTGACGGTAGTGTAAATCGTGAGTCGTCGCCTACTATTTGGAATGGGATGGAGCACCTTTGAGAGGATTGACCAAAGACGACGAGTTCTGCCTGACCTTTTGCGTGACTACATTCTCCGAAACCCAGTTACCAACGGCTCTTGTCGATAAGTTGCTGTTTAGAAGCATCATACGTCCAGACCTTCCAATTTTTTAGATGGAAGCATCCACGACGACAAAAAACTCGTGTATTCGAAATGAATTCAAGAAAAAAGGAGTTGTTATTGCTTACT
The DNA here is from genome assembly GCA_019055375.1 of Parelaphostrongylus tenuis. Taxonomy (NCBI): domain Eukaryota; kingdom Metazoa; phylum Nematoda; class Chromadorea; order Rhabditida; family Metastrongylidae; genus Parelaphostrongylus; species Parelaphostrongylus tenuis. The sequence goes on from JAHQIW010002101.1 coordinate 145,640, forward strand.
CTTTGTGAGCTATCATTTTTATTTTCTCACAACGACACAGCAAGTAGGTTGATCCATTTGTCGACCACATTCCATGTTAGCAGTTGGTAAGACAGTTTTCGGATTTAAGAGCTTAGTACGGGTTTATTTAGTGCTCTAACATGGTTGGTTTTTTGAGACACTAACTATAATATGTAGATCAAAGTATAATACCGGATTAGTCAAGACTTTAAAAAGTGAAATTCAGCAGGAAATTCAAACTTCAATGTCGAATGAGACTAAGATAGACAGTAAAGCTGACCAGTTGATTGAGACACGAAGAGATGGTGCAGTTGATCAACTCGATAATGCTTTAGATGAATATTTGGAATCTATAACACAAAAGTGAGTTCTCGTTATTTTCTGATGAATAAGAGGTGCCGTGTCATCGATGTGTTTGAGACTAACATCAAAAATTCTTTTCATCCCAAGGGGTCGCTCCGCTAGAAAAAAAACCGACGCTTATAAGGGAAAGGAAACCTTTGAATGCCCAAGCGTGTATAAGCAATATTTTTAAGAATGGTCCGCTCGAGCCGATATTTATCGACATTCATGACATAACCCCACACCGCCAGTAATCAGAAGTCATTCGTGAACAACAGATGCTAGAAATCAAGGGATGGGAGATCTCCTGGAATTAGCCTACTATGCCAGCTCATGTAAAAATAATAGACGAAATTACAAAGTGGTCCTCGTGGCGCAATCTGGCCATATGCGTTTCATTTTAACACTATCAAGACTTTTATAAAATATGGCCTAAAACATTCTCTGACAATGTCACATGTTATCGTCGTCGCCAAAGATACTCTCGAGGTCTCACCTCTCTACGTGGATGAATTAAACTTTGAGTGTTCAGGTGGTGTATATAATCACAGACTTCTTACCTCCTATATCGCCACCATAGCATATGCACTGGACATGAAAAATCTTCTGTAAGGTGAAATATAAGCATAAATGCAATCTTTCCGTGAATTGCATATGATTTTTCCACTTCCCAGTCTTTGATGTTGCTAAACACTATTGCCTCCAGAGTTCTCGAGATAATCGCTTAGATTTTATACAAGTACGTTGATGCCCTTGTATCGCCTCTGAGAATTATTTAGGCATTTTTCGAGGTTGTTACATCGCATTTCGATCGTGGCTTACTTACGTTTCGGTGTTATCGCCATAATCAGAGCAACGCTGCTCCTGTGATAGAGATGGGAACGTTCAAAGAGTAGTACGCCTCTCGTCAAGAGAAATCTTGGCTGCCAGCATACCTATAGTCGAATGAGCTCATCAGAAAGCTCGTTTTCTTAGGCATCGAACTATATTTATTTGTCCACTCAGCCTTTAGAATGGAACTGTCCAGGGAAGAGATTCGTCTGCTGTCCCTTCTCCGCCACAAATTGGATGTCAACGCTCCCGAGGTTCATTGACAAATGGCAAGGCTTATGGTGACGGAATTTGCACTGTTCGTACAGCTCAGCGTTGTTCACGACATTCCGTGAAGGGAAACCGATTAACTGACAAGCCAACAGAGGAACGAGAAGCCGATTGCCAAGCGGTTGTCAGTCGAATTGAAGATCCAACGATGAGTTGCCGGATATTGTTCGAGTTTGACAGTGATCCAATGACGAGCTGGCACATTGTCCATGAGACCGGATATGTGGCTGAATTGTCTTGATGTGGAAGGAGACTACCCCGACCATTGATATCTATGTTTTAGCATAACTGTACACATAAATTTTTTCTGTGCATCTTGAAATTACGTCAGAACTTCTCCTAGAACCTACGCATACATACAGTACATACACGTATTTACACATACATGCGTATATATATATATATATATATATATATATACATGATATGTCTATATATGTAAATATATATGTATATATGTGTAAATATGTACGTATATACATGTACATATATATATATACATATATATATAATATATATATATATATATATGTACGTACATATATGTGCATCCATATAGTCTCTGAAGAACAGCGTTTGTTTCGAGTGTTTTCGTATCTTCTGTGTGATCTTTTGATTCTCTACTACTAACCCTCAACACCTTTTACAATCAGTTCGTTAACTTGCACACCCCTTCCTTCCTATTAACGAACGTCTCTCAACGTCTACTTGTGAATTCGGCTGAATTGAGGACTTCCCGTTTCCGTTACGAATATCGTCGACTGCTGACCGATTCGATCCTCCGTGTTGTTCTCGGTAACCGTGATGCAGCGTTTCCATATTAACTAGAGGAAATTAACTTCTCCAAGACAAGTCGGGTATTAATTTCCATACTCCGGATAGATTTGAGGCCAAGTGTGCGCGCACGTGTCGGGCCAGCGTCCAGGTCGGATAGGTTGAGCTGTCCGTGTAATGGACGAATTCCTCACCCTCTCTGATACGCGCTACATGTATGTGATATTTGAATTGGATTTTGCACCATGTGTTGAAGGTTATTTACTAACAATGTACTTTGTTTCTTCAATGTTTAAAATCTTAGTATAACTAAGCTATACTCTCAACACTAGGTCTCATTGAGAAACTTCAACATTGTCTATTAAATCTTTTGTAACTTTCCAGGAAGGGTATGCATGGGTTCTTTACAGCCTTTGGTGCTGTGTTGATAACTGCGCTTGTTCTTGAAATAGTGGCGATCTACTATTCAAGTAAACTCGCACGATCAGAGAAGGAGGCGGAACATCACCGTTCACAGCAAACACAGCCCGCAGAAGAAAGTTTGTCGGAGAATTCGAATCAGCGTTACAAAATGTTAAAGCGAGCAGTTTAGTATATATAACAAAGAAACCTTGACGAAATAATCTTTCCACTCAAATTACAACATTGTGACTTCGTATTTAAAGTTAACAGAATAAATTACTTAACAAGAGTACACATCAGATCTGCTACTGCTTCTTATCCGAATTCATTTTCTACCCCGATAGACGCGATAACCCACATATATTCCAAGAGAAATGACTGCTAGACCAATGGATACGTAGAGCACTTCGGTTACAAGTGACGGACTGAAACAAAAAAACAATCAAATTAGGAGATTATTCAATAAATCAGTTTCGACACGTATCTCTATAATTAAAAAATGAGCCACAGGCAAAGCGTAGAGATGATAGGTGATTTCCTGATTTTTAGTCGAAATTATAGCTTTGAATACATTTTATACGGTGTTCGAAGCTAACAATATTTCGTAATAAATCAGAAAATCGGCTAACTTGGTATGAAAAACGAAAATCACCTTACAAATCGTCCTTTTCCATATGAAATTTGAACAAGGTCGGTATTTCTCCTGACTCGCCTACCTCAGAGCCGTTCAGCTATTTCAATAGGAGAAATAGAAGAGTGAGTTGTCACACACTATGAGTAATTTCCTCTTTCATAGTTGGTGACAATAAAGCGGTAAACTTCCCCATGCAAGTAGCTCTGAGGCAGACGAAGCCATCGAAACGTTAGTCATCGATTTTGAGAGAAGAAATGCCAACCTCGCGCAAGTTTGATCTGAAACGTCAGTTCGTGATATATTTTGCGATATTTATGTCTAGGCTTAGTGAGAGTCGGTCTTTCGAAAAAGTTACAAGTTGTTTATTAACGTGCTTCAAGAGCTGGTACCTAAGAAGATTCGCCCCCAAAACGTTATATACTTCCCAAAATACTTTTTTTCCTATCTAGCTTGCGATACAAGCTCAAAAATTTTGGAAACCTAATGACTTGAAAACTTCAGAAAATAAGATTGTGGCAATTAGCGATGCAATTGCGACAACAGGTACCGTACCCTTCTGTTCAGTCTTTTCGTTGTTTGAGATTTGTCGAAAAAAAAAGTGATGTGTAATTTCTCAATTTCAACTAATTGCAAACTTATCGTAATTAACTTACAAAACAAGCATCTTAGTGGAAAAAAAAACTGCGGCCCTAGGCTAAAACTGCTCTAAACAATTCCTATCCTCACTAAATAACATGGACCCAATGAGCCGATATTTGCTTCGAGTTGAAAAACTGGATATTTTGGTCACATACAAGAATTTCCTTAGTAAACATATGAAGGCAATGTTCATTACGAGGTCCTCTATGATATTTTCTCTAAGAGGAAAAGACAAGTCAGTTATAAATCAAGCATTAACATTGTTGAAATTTTATAGTGCTTTGGAAAGTCGAATTTGATTAGGAACATATTCGCTGGAGAAGATTCTTCTGGGTAAAAACTCGTATTCATCAGCATAAAGGATGGTAAACTGAATGTTTGATCTGCAATGTTGCAAATGATAGCCTGATCAGGAAAAACCTTCGGATCTACATTAATGGGCGGACCGTTCTTATTCATGACAAAAGTAACAATACCTTCAAATCGACTATCTTGAGAGACTTCGCTTGGACTTTCAGTATAGTCTGGTAGAATGTTTTAAGCCTTTCAAAGAAGTCTAGTATGGCATCTTGGTGGTATGGATACGTTTCGGAGTTCTCGCTCCCCCTTCTCTCGATGGTAGAACGCAACATCAAGTGATAATTTCACTTAACGTAGTGTGATACTTCTTCAGCATTGATTGTTAATAAAATCAAGGGTGAGCCATGTGGTATGTGCTACTGATGAGGCGTGCGAGAACGCCGAAACGTACTTATACCACTGCGATGCCATGTCAACCTCTTGAAAGGCTTGAAACACTCACCCAGATATCTCAACAGACTTCAAATTGAAGTTCGAAGTCATTAATATACGATCAACAAGTATTTCACTTCCAGGCACTTTTCGCAAAATTATGATGTTGATTTTGAATTAAATTATGTTGAGTGATATGCAAAACTCTTATCTCAGGTGCGAGTTGAACCCGCGTTTCCCTATACAGGGGGAGCGTGTTATCACTACACTAAGGAGGCCAGCGCTTTGCTGTTACTCTTTCTTCGATGTAAGGCATCGAGGTATCTGCAAACAACCACCTACCACAGAAAACAGTGGCAGCAATGCGGTGGCCATTGTCTATCACTCAACTTCCGGATTCATAATTGAGGCAATTAATATCATCAGATTGAGCATCACAAGTTCGATTGGAAGAGTGCTTACTTGCGAGGATCCAAGTAACTCATTGGCCTTTTCGGAGTACGCGGCACGTCATCCAAATAAGAATGCACCGATGGAGCACAGCTGCTAACCGATCCATCGTCTTCTTCACGATTCAAATCGTTCACATTTGAGGGTGACAGGCTTGAAGAAGGCGGGAACCCGTTACCTAAAAACAAAGCATTAGCGAAAGATGCCTCAGAGTTCCTTGAGAAGAGTAAAAAAACTACTGCGACTGAACTGACCTTTAGTCTGTCGGACACGCGATCGCAAAGAGCTATTCGTGCTGTCAGAAATCTCCGTAATGGGTGAATTTCTAGCGCCGAAATTTGTGTCAGTAATCATATGCTCCTAGGACGTATAGGATTAAATAATGGTAATAAACAAGAAAATAACTTCCACATTCCCAAACATCACACTCAAGCTACCAATTGGAGCAAACTTACGTTCAAAATTCTATTTTCGGCACCGATTTCTACAAGTAATTCGACAGAACCCGTCTGTGAACGAAAAATAGAAACAACTTCATCGTGTGTTTTATTTACAATGTCAATTCCATTAACCTGAAGAAGATTTACAACAGATAAATTTAGATCAAATTTCAAGCAATCGAATTCTGCAGATATATTTACAAAATTCGTAGCAGTACGCATCGATTTCAACAATTTAGAGATATACCCATACTGAGTGATGTGCAAAACTCTGACGTCAGGCAGGACTCGAAAACGAATTCCATCTTTTTCGAGGGTGTGTGCTAACCAATCGTCTATCGACGCCTGCTTTGCACCACTCCTACGCTACAACGTGTCAATCTGTAAGCAACCAACCGTCAACGGTTTGGCTTGGCAAGTCTTTTCGGTATTGATCCCAGATATACTGACAAATATTTGATAAATATTTATCAACAAGAATCAATTTCTATTTCAAGGCTCGACAGGCCAAACCGTTGACGGTTGGTTGCTGACAAACACATGTGCTATAGTGTAATGTCAAAACAGGCGTTGGTAGTGCAACGGTTCAAGCACGCGTCCCTACATCAGGTGAGATGTGGGTTCATGTCCCATTTGACACACAAGTTTTGCACATCACTCAACATCATTGGTTATATCTGTAACACCATAACATCGCAAAAAAGTGGTTTATTGGAAAGGACTTCAAAAAATAGTCGTGCCTTGATCGCTGTACCAACCGTCCTTTTTTTCTAATAGCAAAATATATTGACTGAAATGGAAATCGGTGAACGAAATGAAGAGTATTGAACACACAAAGTGAATCTATTTAGATTCTTTATTTTACGTTTCATCAGTGGTATGATAAATCAATAAAATACAGAACTTATATAGATTATAAATACTCGACAGCCATCAGCCTTAGCTAGGTTTAACGCCGCTTTGTGCCTCCCAGACCAAAGCGTTGAAGGTTGGTTGCTAACGGCTACGAAAGTTCATATCAAAAAAAGAATGATAACACAATGGTAGTTTCTGTGGTGCACTGTTGACACGCGTCCTCTATAAAGGTGCAACGCAGGTTCAAATCCCGCCTGAGGCCAACTTTTCTTACCACCCAACATCATACATAAAGTTGAATCCTTTTAGAATGCCTTAAGACAACTGCCTTCAAGGACATATTTGTGACAATTTTCACCTCAAAAGCTCGTTGTACTCTCATATATGTACATTTAAGGTAGTAATTAATCACGCTATTCTTTTATCACAGCAAGGCACGATGAAAGTCAGAAATGAAAATGGGAACTCTTTCGTTATGGGAAAGTATTTTTTAGTCTGATGTACAGGGTCTTTTCCAATTTTCCTCGAACTTTTAGTAATCACTGGATAGCTCAATCTCAGAGATTTAAAACTGTATGTTTAGCGAAAAGCCTTCTCAGTGTGCTGTGGCAGCGAAAATAACATCAAGTATTGCACTCGACGCGCATCCTTACCTGGCCATTAGGCATAATAGCGGATTTGTTTGGCAATGTAAATCGAAAATAAATGCCCAAACTCATAGAACGACAGAACAAGTTCTCTTCTACAGTTATGGTACGAGAAACGTACAGATATTTACAAAGCAAAGAAAAAATTCGTAAATGAATAACGAGATCGCGTCTTCTTGGGGCAGCTTTGAGATATCTGAGCGCACCCGCGATAAAGAGACAAGCGATAGTGCGCGCCAAAGGTAAAGGTGAAAATTCGCTGATATCCACTAAATAATATCAATAACACCTCGGAGCGGCTGAACAGAAGAAGATACTCATTTATTCAAACTATGCCGAGGTCAACAGATAGTCGGTCCTGGGTTTTCTTTTAGTTGCTACAGCGCACTAAAGGGGCTTTTGCAGAAACCAGCAGAAAAGCTCTGGCTATCGAAGAACACTTACTGAAAATTTAGCAAAAAATCACTGTCCAATAAAAAATGTCTCCACAAGAGAAAAATGGGTTCTTACTGATTAGGAGTGTACAAATGAAGAACCGATTTCATTCGCTGGAAGAAACTTGCCATAGAAGTGTTAGTAATCATTGGAAAGTTGAGTGAGACTTGGGGTTACAACCCCACGCCGCCGGTTTTTCAAAATACCGTTTTATAATGTTGTAGCATCCAGATCAAAAATTATGTTTCACACTCGCCTTTTGCCTTGATTTTCAACAGCGTATAATTCGTTGAAAGTCGAAAATCATTTCAATGTAAAGTGAAATTTTCGTGGTATCTTAGCCAATCGCTTTATATCTGGAGTTTCTTCTAAAGCGGAGGAGAAATTTCCAATTGAATAACATCATATCGACCGTCCCCTGTCTCGCCCCCTGCCACGACCTCTGCTAAGGTCCTCGCCTTGTCGAATAGCCCGGTAAACAACATTGCCAAAGCATGACTAAACCATTATTTTCCCTGTTAAACCTTATCTCCAGAAAATAAGCACATCGCTAGAATCAGGAAACATTACGCTATCAGATGATTACCACTAGACTTAAAAAAAGTCTGCTGGCGAGGTGTAAGACACAAATCAAAAAACCAGAGGAGATCAAAAGAGCCTTTCAAAAAGCAGACATATTTTTGAGTTCTTTAAAGCTTCTGCTATAGTTTGAGTACTAGCACTCTAAGAAAGGAGCTTTGTCCAGCAAAATAAGAGAAAAAGTGGTGTTTCGAACATGATCTTATTTTGATTGCTACAGCGTTACTACGAGGTGTTTTGAAGAACCGGCGATGTGGAGCTGTAGCCTTAAGTTTCAGCATTCGAATGGCTGCTAACATTCCTATGAAAAGTTCCTCTTCAGCGAATGAGATCGGGCTTTCTTTGTTCACTCCTAATGAGGAGAGAACCAAAAAATGTTGTTCCCAATAACGGAAAGGTAGCTGAAAAGGTCTCGAACAAAACTCACAGCCAGTATAAGATCACCAACAGAGAGCCTTCCGTCTTTGAAAGCTGAAGAGTCGGGTTTTACGATAGATACAAAAATTCCACTATGTCCTGGAATGTGTGGGCTATCGCTTCCTCCCACTATGTTGAAACCAAGCCCTAAATTGTAGAACTTTAGACATTCATACTGAGACTATAAGCAAAAAAGAAACTACGCTTAAAACTACAATGCCGCTCAGATGTACCAATTATTCAGTTATTTATAAACGGAAAAAGATGTAGCGCAGTGGCTAGGGAAGAGGTCTGACAAGAAGCTGTAAGAGAAACAAAGTGCCGTTCCAATCTTCTCCACCAACGCTCTTTTTCAATCGGTCGACGACTGCATTAGGAAACGCTTCTGTTCGGCCACACCCATAGATGTAACATATCGGAATGAAAGGAGGCGAAATGTTCAAGCAGCGGCCGAAGCAACACGTGAAATATTCGATGACCTTTGCGGAATTTAAGAATCAAGTGCAAGAAGAACTGGGACCGCTCGAATGGGGCGACGGATCGGGTAAAATGAAATGAAAGAAAATAAGCTAAGAAGCTCTCGTGCCGAACCGCTCATCCTCAATTTTAATTTCGTTTGAAATGACTGGGCGTGGTGGCCGAGTGGTTGTGATGCTTGCCGCGGCGCGCGCGGGTTAACTCTCCGCCAGTCAATAATGAGCATCCTGTGGAACACCACAGCCAGGCTATCCTCGAGATTGCAAGGGACGTGCTCAACCAGTATTCTACGACGTACAAGAAGACGAAAAAACCAACTGAATACTGAAAGCACTGGGATCAGCACAGTGGAAAAAAAAATGTGAAGATAGATCGACAAAGTGCCAGAGTTTGAGATAACTGAATGCATAACCTTCCACACAACTGTGGAACTAGTCTTGTAGCAATTTACCAACCCCGAAGGGATGGATGGCTTGATGAGCGATGAGAGCGATGTCGAATCATTGAACTTGTGTGCAACGCAAAGCACCTCTAATCTCCGCGCCGCAACTCTCCTTAACAAAGATAATTAACAAAAATGAAACAACCTGACCTTGTGGCCCCTGTTCCAAGTCTATCTTCACAAGATTCGGAGCATTCTTTCCCGTACCAAAGATTGTACCTCGCTCAGTAGTCGCTTTGTCCGCCAGTTCTAACGAACTTAGCGGTGACCCATCTGCAAAAAGAAAAACACAAATGCTGAAAGGACATACTTGACCCCTTCGCAACCGTGGACCCTCGGCATCCGTATCTCTAACTGGACTCTCGACGATCTGCTCCATCTCCTCTACATCTCTAACCCCCAGCGCGCTGCGTCTAGCAGTGGGACGCTGGAAATTAGAGATGCAGAGGACGTGAGACAGACTGTCCAGAATCGTCACTTAGAGATACAGAAGCCGTAGGTCCACGGTCCCGAAAGTGTTCGTGATCGAACGACACCACTAGCATCTCTATAGCATCGCCTACAACATGCAACTTTCCCCCCAGTCCTCATGAAATCGCCCTAAGTCAAGAAAGAAAACAACGAACGTACCACTTTGAGCAACAGTTCCATCGATAACAACAGGATTTTCCGAAATGGAAACCATTTAGTGATTCCGATGGGAGTTACCCACTGAAACAATACTTTATAGAACACTCAGAAGAGCGGAAATTTCGGACAACAAAGTGGGCTGGGCAGATAAGAACACTGAGAACCGGATGGATACAAATGAACCACATTGTAAGAATGCTTCAGAGACTGCTAGAAAAAGCCTGTCAGCTGTGGCGCCGCATGAGGCGGAAAGGCGCTCCGAGCCTCTTAATGACCAAGGAAGTTTTTCCACTTAGCATCATGGAAAAGGATCGGAAACTTTCTTGAGAAGACGCTGGCCATCTTCGTCGATTTACTGGAATCGTTCGAGTTCAAAAAAATAATAAATATGATAATAAAAAGGGGCTCTCGGTGCTGATCAATCCCTGAAGGATGCGCCACGCAATCAACTTTATCAAGCGTCGTTTGAGGTGATTAAGTGCACCATCTGGTTTTGCAATGGCTCGCAATGGCCTACCGATGTGTCGAGTCAATGCCGCTATCCTTCCAACGAGTCTGGTGCCAATTCATCAAGCCCGGATCGATGGAAAACTTGATGAGCCTTGAAAGCGGATCGAACCATCGACATGTGTGCCGCAGACACCTCCTAACCACTCCGACGCACGCGTTTCGGACTTGTGCTCCCATTCGGCCACACGGGAAAAAAAACGAGAGAAAGATGGAAAGGAAAGGAAAAACTGGAAGGGGTAGAAAAGGAAAAAGAAAGGAACGGAGAAGAGCGGGAATACCAAGGACAGCGAACCCATATGAAAGGACGTCGGGAGAGGAGATGATCACAAGTCGCGGACGAGGAGATCAGACAGACGAGAGGACCAGAGCAAGATACAGGGGAACTGTAATCCCAGCCCGTAGATGACAGGAGCACTTACAAGCAAACTGAAGAAACGCAGCGCAGTGTTTGAAATATTGGTAAAATACAAACATTAAAAAATTGGTACAAATTTGAAAATGATATGGGAAACAGAATAAAAGAACCAATCAGAGTAGAGAGACAGAAAGAAAAACAACCATGGAAAATCTATGAAGCGACGACGGTAATGGCCCACCCGGTGTCACTTTTCTGGTGATGTTGATGCGGTGTTTTTGTTTGGGGGGGCTGTTGTTGGTGTTGGTCATTAGAGTCGCTTAGTAAGTCCTTGGGTGCATGTAGTCGAATTATATTATATTGGAAGTTTTCCTCTATACTAATAGTGTTGTTCATTTCAATGTGGATATAACTTTTGTAATCTAAGTAAGCTTTATATTATAAATAGGTTTTGTTTCCGCCTCTTCCGTACCTTTAAGTTTTTGTTGTTTTTAGTTCTCGCCCCGCTTAGAAGAGAAGAACGAGGATATGTGATGAGAAAGAAGAATAGTAGGATAAGTAATGTGAAAAAGGGATGAGGATAGGAAGATGTGAATTCGGAGGGGGGGTAAGATTCTCAAATAGGTAGGGAAGAAGGAAGAGAAGTATAAGATCATGAAGAGGAGAGAGTGTAGAAGAGAGTGTCTATCCTGCTAGCTGGTAGCGTGACCAGACAACTTACCTCTCCCTGTCCCCCCCTCCAAGCCGCTTCTAGAAGACAAGAAGCGAAGAAACTGTACCCCAGGGAGAAATTAATGTTTTTGTTATTCTTATTTCAAAGGCGAAGGGCAAAATCCGTCGGAAGGGCGAGGGGGGGGGGGTCGCCCCTAGGAAAGAACAAAAACGGACTCGGGTACAGATAAAGAAAAGGCATGGAAACCGGTCGTAACCAGAAGGCGGGAGTACGAGATCGGGAAAGCTATCATCATTGGCAAGGATTAAGAGAACATGTAGAAGAAATAAAAAAAGCTCCCAGGAATAGTAGTATTGAAATATTGTTTGTGTTTATTTTTCAGAACAAAATCTAAATAAAAATATTAATTTTTTTATATTATATTATATATAACAAAATTATTTTATTATATTATCAATTTTTTGTTTTCTTTCTTCTAATTATATATATAAAAACTACATTATTTCACAAATTTATAATATACAAAAAAAGCCACACCTGTTTTTAAAATTCCTCAAGGCTGGCGATTACTTCAGTTAGGTTCTTTATTTTTTTACCTATTTTTAAATTTTATTTAATATTTGTTTTTTTAATAACAAGAAAAGCCCAGCCGCCGGACTTATTATTTTTTGCCGCACTAACGAACCGTAATAACATAACTGTATGTTCATCACGTAAACTGGGAGAAAATTTTGTTTTTCACCTTTGGACAAAAATCCCAACAAATACAAAACATATACCAATTATCGATACACAATGAAACAAAACAATTATATATTGTATTTGGATTTATTATGCGAATGAACTAATTGTTTTTTTATTAATAATTCTACTATGTGCCGCCATTGTTTCGAATTTTAATGCGACGCTCCGCAGTAGGTTATGTTGTTTGGATTGTATTTGAGGTGGATTGGATTTTTGTTTTTGTGTTTTTATTTGTTTTTGGAAGAAGATGTTTGGTTGTGTTTGAGTAACTTGTATGGTAAAAACACACAAATAATTTTTTGAGGAGCAAAGGTGAATTCAGAACGATCACAGTGCAAAGCAACGTGGCTCCATCGGAAAACAGGAAGGGCGAATGTAGTCCGGCGTCTTTCACCGTTTTGTTCTGGCTTCGTGTCCGTTCCCTTTGTCTACAAACTTACCTTTGGGTGTTTACGTCGTCGTTGTGTGGCTGGCGAATATGCTTTCGAACGGCGGTGGTATGTGACAACATAATTTTTGATTCTGGGGATTTGCTCGCACAAAGTACCAAACTCAATATCCATATTTTTTATTGTTATTTTGTTTTTTTTTAACCCGATTTTTTTTTTTTGTTTTTTTGTGTTTATTTTTTTTTTTTTTTTATAAAACGGGGGATATTATTATTTGAGAGTAACCCCCAAACGAACAACCACAAATAAAAAAGGAAAAAGTACCGCCGCCCCATGGACCAGCCACGACTGTTCTGGGAGGCAGGAATACAGCACCAAGCCAATTTGACTGCTGGTTAGGCTTTTCTTGTTCTTTTTTTTATCGGTGGAGTGCACTGTCTTTTTTTTGTTGTTTTTTTCTTTTTCTTTTTTTACTTTTTCATGGAGTTGTCTCGGGTTACCCGCTTTTCTTGAGTGGCCAGAGGTTCACTCGGCGACATTGGCCTACCGCGTCTCCTGGGCGGACTCCACGAGTCCCTACCCCGCTCGTGTACAGAGTGCATTGGTCGAAAGGGCCAGATTATATGGCATCTGCAATCACCTTTCAAAGAACTTACGTTTTTAAAAAATTTAATTTCAAAACAAAAAAAGAAAAATGAAGGCAACCACCCCACGTGGAATGGATAGTCTTTTTGGAGGGGAGTAAGGGGATGAGCGATGTAGTCTTCGTTAACCGCATTTATTTTGTTGTTTTTTTGTTTGACCGCATCTCTTCATGGGAGTCTTGCGATCAACTCCCCATTGATACAAAACACCGAACGAAGAAGCAGAGCTTTTGATTACTATTCATTGTGGCGACTGCGCAGTGTGTCTGTTTCAGCCAAGATACTTACGCTGGAACCTCTAGGCAAACAAGAAGAAGGAAAAACCAACTAAGAGTTATCAAACGACGTTTTTACACCCGTCATGATTACTAACAATTTCCATTTGCAAAGGTTCTTCCAGCCGGAATAAAAATCGGTTTTCACATTTGTTTTTTTCCACTCATTAATCCAGTACAACGGAAAAAGAGAACCCATCTTTTTTTCTCTTTTGTGGTAAGAACATACGCACTCATTTTTTGTTGGACCGGGAAAGTGATTTTGCTACCCCTAAAAATTTTGAGGTGGAGGGGTGTTTGTGTGTCAGTAGGTGTAGTTATGGGGTTTACTAATCTGCGAGCACAAGTTTAACCGTGCTCGTTCTT
>JAHQIW010002102.1:0-11554 GCA_019055375.1 Parelaphostrongylus tenuis
ATATGGCCCTCTTCCCCTGTCCCCGAAAGAGCCCCTGGTGCGGCAGCGCCAGGTCAAACGAGTACGGAGGGGCCGCTAAATTCTCAGGGTCAAACTAGGCTGCTAAGATCGAAACGTACTAAGATGACGATCTGTACCTACAATGCAAGAGTCCTTGCTCACGAATCCGCTGAAGAAGATCTATTGGTTCAAGCAAGAAGGATAAGGTACGACGTCATTGGCCTGGCTCAGACGAGATGACGCTTCCCTTTTCACGCTATATATGACACCGGAGAAGAACTGTTTCTTGGAGCATGCTATCGCAGAAGTGTCGGCGGCGTTGACGTCCTCGTCAAATCGAATTTGACCGTGAACATCTAATCATTCGAACAATTAATAACCCGCATCGGACGATTGCGGTTGAAACGATGTGGATCAGTGCCGGCTTCGAACATCTCGTTGCTTACGCACCAACATCAAGCTATGACGAAGACCATGTTGAAGTGTTCTATATGGGCCTCGAACAATTCTTCAGAGAAGATCTTACATTTTTCAAGGTCATTGCCGAAGATTTTAACGTGAAAATTGGACCTAGAAGAACGTCACATTGGGACACACGGACTAGAAAGGAATTTACAGAGTGAGAGGCTATTGAGTTTATCATGACGACCCAAACCATTTATGGTAACTCACAATTCCGAAAGCTTCACTTTCAGAAATGGGTGTGGAAGTCTCTCAATGGACGGTACCATAACGAAATAGACCACATCTTAGTAAGTCGAAGGTTTTGCCTAACCGATGTCGCTGTTGTCTCTAAGTTCTGCACGGGATCAGACCATCGCCTCCTTCGAGCAACGTTCCGTTTTTCGCGAAAAGGAAGGAAAGCCGCCAAATTCAAGCAACGAAGTCCCAGAACTACCATAAACTGGGATGTATTCAAATCATTAGTCGGCTCCTGGGGAGATTTCGTTATCGACGAAGCGAAGAGATTAGCTAGCTATATCCTCTTACCGTCATGTAAATAGAAAGAAGACGAATATGTCGTTCCACCGGTCCTCCCTTCTGAAATCCGACATGCATATCGTCGGTGAAGAACAGAACAACACGCGGTCCAAACAGGATTAGACCAGAACACCTGAAGAACCTACCACCAGTTTTCATCAACGCCCTAGCTTGGCTCTTCACTCGCTACCTGTCCTAATGCAATGTTCCCATTCAATGGAAAAACAGCAGGAATGTCTTGTTGTTCAAAAAGGGAGACCTCCACGACATAAGTAACTATCGCCCAATCTGCTTGCTGTCCGTTATATATAAACTCTTCGCTGGAGTTATCCTAAACAGGATTGACAGAACACTGGACGAAGGGCAGCCATGCGAAAAGCAGGGTTCCGAAAAGGATTTACCATAGACAACATTCACACGATCACATGACATTAAAGTTTCACGAGAGGACAAGCAACCACTCTGTCTCACTTTCATCGATTTGAAGAAAGCTTTTGTTTCAGTGGAAACAGAAGCGGTTGTAGAGGCTCTGGTTAACCAGGGCGTCCCTACTCGGTACATAATGATGCTCCGTGAGCTTTATGAAGATCTCACGACCAAAATATCTCCATTCTACAACAATATCACCATTGACCTAAGAAGGAGCGTTCGACAAGGCGATACAATTTCGCCAAAATTATTTACTGCCACCCCCTAAAACGTCTTGCGAGCATTGGAATGGGACGATCACCTGTATCACGTGTCGTCCCGATCGTCGAGTGACTCGAGCGGATATCAGCAACACTTCCATTTTCCCTATCGCGTGCAAGAGTAGCCCAGTGGGTCCTTCTCGCTCTAGGGATTTGCTGAGCAATTGCATGGAACGATATGGGAGTGAAAAATGATGTTCGACAGTTGGACCATCTTCGCTTTGCTGATAATTTCGTCGTCATAACACCAAGCATCAGCCAAGCGGAACGAATGTTGACGGATTTCGACAACGCCTGTGGAAAGCTTGTTCTTCAACTGAATCCAACGGAAACTTTGTTCATGAGGAACGGATGGGTTTTGAATGATCCATTCGCGCTCAACGGAAAGAAACTCTCCGAATACTCCGGTTACGTCTATCTAGATCGTGAAATCAACATGATAAACGACCTAGCTCCAGAGTTGAGCACGAGGAAACGAGAGGCTTAGGTAACGTTCAAGAGCATCAAAGATATAGTGAGGAGATCAACGAACATCCAACTCCGTGCCCACCTTTTCGACTCTACGGTTGTCTCTGCTCTAAGGTATGCAGCAGAATTCTGGCCGCAATATAAGCAGGATGAAAGATCACTTGGCGTTATTGAACGCGCAGTCGAAAGGTCGATGCGGAGTATCCCGTATCTTGTCAGTGAGTGAAAGGATTTGAAGTTCCGACCTACGCTAACGATCGAAGATCAGAGACGCCGTTCTACACGCCAGGATATCGAAAATAAGGTGGGCCGGGCACGTGATGCGCTTCGAGGACAACCGATGGACGAGAGCCGTTACTGACTGGATTCCTCGGGATATTAAGCGCTCTACAGGAAGACCACCGACCCGTTGGTGCGGTTTCTTTACCAAGGATTTAGAAGAAAAATATGATGCTCAGCGAATCCCTAGATCCAGGAGGACCCACTGGGCTACTCCTGTATGCTATAGGGAAAAATGGAAGTGTTGCTGGTACCCGCTCGAGTCACTCGACGATCAACGGAACGACAGGTGATACAGGTGATTATACCGTTCGTTTGGAGAACGAAGTGAAAGCTCAAATCTTGAAAATATAGATGATGTAATTGGTTTTTGGAAGGTTATCACCGAAAGCTATAAGAGTAAAAAGAACATCACATTTCACGCTCAAAATGTTACCCCTCCGCTCAAACGTTATAGATGGTTTATTGGTAATTATAGGTGAAGTTTATGCGTTGAAGATATCTTATCGTTACATAAAGAATGGTATATCACAAATGAATTTTCTGCAAAGGTTTTTTGATACAAAAAGTGATTAGTTCTCTTGAAATCCTTCATTTTTCGGCGATAAACCACGTCCTTATAAAAAAGTAAACACAATTCCGACCCTACTGTGCATTTGTATCACCTGAGTTGCGAAAACGTAGCTTGAAAAAGCACATTTTCTACAACTAAACATCTCTAACACAAGTCATGGAGGTAGATCTAATATGTAGCCCGAGCAAGTGTAGGAAGAGAGCGCGTTCATCATTGCGTATGGTACGTTACTTCCCCTATCAGCACTCATATTAAAAAAAAGGGTTTTCCGCTCTTCCTAGATATTTTAGTAGTTATTCGATACTGATACCTCAAATCTTGAATTTTTTAAAGGTATTTTTACTTTTTGAAAGATCCTTATCTGACACTCAAGCATCTTTCGATGAGCAGAGCTTTTCTTCATAAAGTTCACCAGTTCTTCAAAAACACAAATCTCTGAAAATTTAATAGTGTTTGGTTTTCCAACAAATCTGTTTTTGCGCTGCAGCACTAAAATTAAGATTGAATTTCACATGCGGCGCGTTTGCTTTCCACCGATATGTGAATGAAACTGCAACATTGGCATCAAGCAGTTGCCGTTCAATAACCAGTCAAAAGCACAAATCTCAATCGTTCCAACGGTGTGCTTTCCTTTTGTAAAAAAGTCTCCTTACGAGATGTAGCAATAAGTATAAAACTGTGTTGCACATCTAAGCATTTTTTGCTATACACGGCTTTTCTCGCAGGCTTTCACACCCATTCGGCAACGCACCTCTTAACAATTTCAAAAATATGCTTAGTTTTTGAGGAAGACCTCTTAATTCGTCGTTACAGCTGAAAAAATTTTGGGTTTCAACTCGGTGCACACCGCACGCCACATGTAGATTGCGCTGCACTATCGACACGATGCTGAGTGTGGAAGTCGTAGTCTTTTAGCTGTAACAACTCATTAAACCGTCCTTTTCAAAACCAGGCTTATCATTGAGATCGCGTTGGATATGTGCTACAGAATGGTTATTGAAAGTCAATGAAAACATCTGTCCAGCGAAAGATGCTTGAGTGTTAACGATAAAATTTTGCTTCATCTTTACAGTATAATATAAGAACCATATGAACAATAAAGCACACCCTACGATTCTCGATATTCAAGCTGTCGAATAATTAGTAAAAGCTCAAAAAGGAATGAAAAAAAAAATACTTTTTTCGAATATGGATGCGGATAGTGGAAAAGTAACGAGATGACTTCTCTGGAGGCACATATTTCTTACCAAAATTTTGCATGATACCGATGTTCCGAGTCTTTTATCAAAACACGGTTGTCCCTTCTCGCCCAGAATTCTTCCGCTTTCCATAAGTACTCCATATTAACATTTTCTTACGTGCGTCAATTTTGAATAATTGGAAATGAACGAATAATTGACATAAACTCAGTTATAGTAAAGGTTTCCCATGAATAGGCATTGAATACAGCACGCATAATCATTAGTGATAAATTACTTGCTGTTTTCTCATTTATACTTAATATGACGATTCTTGGGTATTGTATAAGACTAGAGAAGAGCAAAGCTTAAAATTTTCCTTGTGTTCCCTTTGTATAATGCAATACAATTAATTGAATATCAAATCCAGTGTGATTGCGTAGTGAACCAGCGTTTTCTCTGCATAAGACAAGTATGACTAAATCATCAAAGTAATACAAGAATTCAAAAAGTTTTTGTCAAGAAGAAAACCTTAACCAAACAACGAAAATCGCGCAATTTTTATTTCTACGCACATCGATCTCTATAGCCGTCCGTTAGGTTTGAGCACTCGGCACAACGGACTGCTCGTCGTGCACTGGGCTAGCGCTGTGATTCTGCCGTACTCAAAGTGTTAAAGACTACGATCGACTCAAAAGTGACCTCACCGATGTTTTTGATCGCCACCCTCATTTCTTCTAAAGAGGAAAGCATCCTGTATTCTTCTAGTAAATGGTAGCATATCATTGATCATGATGGTGATTATGTTGTTGGTTAATCGATTTCTTTTTTTGAATAAGTAATCAAGTTAACAAAAGTGTCGAAATGCGGAAGAAATTCTGTGAAAACTTAATGCAGCTTATACGCAAAACTTTTCGAAAAAGTGAAATGTACAATCGCATCGTAAAACATAAATTTCGTTTTTGACCAGCTACTGAGTGTTTTATTGTTCATTAGAAAGCATTGAGGTTTTTCCACCTACAGTAGCCTTTTTGGAGCTTCTTCAGTCACATTCTATTTTTTGCTGATCAAAAAATCTATAGTGACGAAAAGAAATCTAAATTTTAATAGAAATTTACCACATTGTGAATCGAACGCGCCTTACCAGCCGGTCGACCGAACCGCGTGTCAGGCGAAATGACGTGGCACCGAAAGCGTAAATGATGATTGAGCCAGTCCTCTTATAATTCTGTTATAGCCGTACTATTCGGCCCAGATCTCCTTCACAGTCGCCGCTCCCCTGAGGCCTACTGCGTAGAATAGCGAGCCGGTCGACCGCGCCGCGTGCAAAGCGAAAAATCAACGCGGTACTAATGGGACTAGAAGCTAACTCATTGACTGCTCGCTTTACTCAACGGAGCAAGTCAAGTTACACTTTTAGTATAAAGACATTTAGTACTTCGTTCTAAATCTGTTATTCTAGATTTTCGAACTACACCTAAAAGAGGGTTAGTCTCGCGACGGCTATCCGGGCGTTTTGAAAAAGGTGAGGCGCCGAGTGTGACGAGTTTGGTCTATTCAAATGAACATACTCTTGTTTCCGGCTCCTCGAACGCAAAGAGGTTGGCATGCATTTCCCTGTTCCATTAACTATGTTGTCGAGGCGGTGTAGACTTTAAGATTGAGCACTTATCTTCAATCGTCAGTTGAAAAAGAGCCTAGAGAAGGATTTTTATGTGTTTGAGTTATTCACGAGAAATCCTTCAGCGGCTTGCGACTATGGGACATTCGAAAATTTTCTGTGAAGGACGAGGGCCACGTTTTACTTCGGCAATTTGATTTAACGCTGGTGCCTTCAATCCTTTTATCCTTTGCAGCTTGTCGTAAAGACCTTACTTGCTGGTATTGCTTCAACTATTAGGTTTTAAGGAAGACAATCCCTTACATATTCGTTTGATGGAAATTCAATTTATACATAAATTAAAATTAGAAACAGCAGAACAAGTGATTATTGTGTGCGTGTGATATAGACCCCCTCCGCGAGCCGTGCCGGGATCATTGCTGAACTAACGATATTGCGATCTTCCCGATCTATTCAAATGCTGCCGCCGTTTTCCTTGGCCTTCGGCCCTCAAACGAATCTCGGCTGACAATGCACGTGCGGTGGCTTGCAAAAGTCAATGTCCGCTTAAATCGGTGGCGTTTGTTCGAACGAACGGGAAAAAATTCCATAAAACCGGCGGAAACTAAGGACTAGTAGTCCGGACGGCGGCAGCACCTGGACCTGTAGCTGGGTGCGGCAGGACCTGCATCCCCTGGCAGTTATCAAACATTTTTGTTTCGCCTTCCTTTGCGGGGTCGGGTTGGTGGGCATTCGTGGGGGGGGGTTTGATTTGCTGAAACGGTCGGATTAGCAGATATGCCGCTAGGGGTGTTCAAAGCACGTAGAATCGGGCAAGTGTGGGGGTACTTACCCTTATACGCATCATAGACTCGGGTCATTGTCCGAAAGCATTCACTTACAGCAATAGCGTAATCCAAAACTCTACATTCAATTTTTTGTCCCCATCTTCATCCATTCTGGTATCCGAATGATTAAAATTCAAAATTTCGGATGCCTCTATAACTAGCGGCTCTGCATTCCCTGAAATTCCCCCATGAAAATTCACAATAACCGATACTGTATGAAAAAAAATAAAACCATACGACTTTGGATTTTTTTCGCGAGGGTGTTAGCAACTTTTCCTTAACCTAGTAATTTTTTTCATCTGTTTTATAAAAAACACTTTCCATTTCGCGCAGTTTTACTGGTTCCCCCAGGCTATTTGCGTCATTCTATGTGCCAACGTAAAGTATCACTGTCCTTGGGTAATCAAAAACCTTGAAAACTTATAGAGCTTTTTACCTTAGGTACGAGCTTCAACCTTTAATGACTTTCTACTACATGTGGATGCCTCAGATACAACAAGCAATAGGCAGGTAAGTGTGGGGGGGACTTACAAGTTTAGTTTCCCTTTTGGTATTTATACAAACAAACCAAAAAAACTTTGTATTGGGGTGGCGTTTTTGGTGTGGTAGGCCTTTCAGGTATTAACGCGGGAATTTTATGTTTTGTAGTTATGTACGGTGGTATTGTTAATATGTATATAATGTGTGGTATATATTGTATATTAGTGTGTATTGGCTTAATGGAATCTGGGAGTCCCCCTGTTCACCAATACTTTTCTGGTACTGTATTTTTACTGGGACCCACGGATTTTGGGAAATATCAGGGTGGGGGGACCTGTATTGTCATATTGTTTTCGTAACGGGGAATGGCCTTCGGACGATTGGAACGTTTTCAGCGGTCCGTTTCCCCCCTCTTCTCTCCCCGGAAATTCACACACTTGGAAACGACGGGCATGCATTTTTCGGGAGGGGTGTTGCCTTGTGTTGGATTGTGGGAGGGTCGGAAAGTGGAATAGTAAGGGTGTAGGTCAATTCATTTTTCAACTTATGGATTGTTAATCCAGTAGGGGCCTTGAGCCGGGAGAGTTTGAAACCCGGTGGTCCTTGCCACCTTCTTTTTTTGGGGGAACAATCTAATGTCTTTAAAAGGGGAATGAAAATTACCATTGTATATTTATGTGGAAAATCCAGGTACAGCTGTTCAGCCGTAATTTTGGAGGGTTTCCAATCAGCGGGTATATTTTTGGTGTTTATTAATCAGGTTTAAAACCCCGTTGGCAAGTTGGTGTTGCTGGGGGACCAGGTCTCCGGGATACTTTTGTGATTGTGCAAGAAGGTAGGTTTAGGCTAGAAAAAACCAGGGGGCCTCAAGTAAGGTGGGCCATTGGTTTTTTTACACGCGGCCGGCCCCAGCGCAAAAAGGTGTTAGGGGGGACGCGAAGGTTTTTAGGTTTTCCCGGACTGAGGGTTGGAGATCTCTTCTGCAAAAATCCATTGCAACATTCTGGGTGGGATGCTTGTAATTCTGATTTCATAATTTGCGTACCGCTTTGTTATCGGAAAAATTTCTTGGAAGGACCGTTTTGCTTGAAGAGATTTTTCCATTTAGGTCTTTAATAATCACCTTGGAAGCTCAAAATTCGATCATTTGAAAGTGGGCATTAGTTTTTTTTCTGAAAGGCCTTTTTACAGCGTTGTAAAGTGAAGATTAAAGTTTCTTTGCCACACGGCTCGCGGCGCACTTTTTATTTCATTTGAAAGTTCTTTTTTCTTTGTCTTAGAGACTCCATTAAGATTTTTTTGTGTTTGTAAGTTGTAGAAGAAAACTTTGTTTCTGTCGTTCAGCACGCTTACGTTTTTCACCTTTCCTTTTTATATTTCCATGTAAAAGCGTTGAAAAAGCCAATCCTATGCACGAAAAATCATTATAAACATGTAACACGAGATCTTGGATTGTCAGGGTTAGTCATTGGGTTGTTATCTTGGAGTTTTTGTTCAAGGCAGAGGAAAAATTTCATTCTGACAAACAAAATCTACCAGGGCCACATGTGAGCTACGCTTGCGCGATCGATACACACAGCCATTCACACCTTAGCCGACAAGAAATGCTTCGCCTTGTGTGGAATCGCAATGTTATTTCAAACTACTACAGCCTAATAAACGAGTCTTTTTTCCAGAAAAACAAGCATAGTTTCAAAATCGTCGAGATTTACGCTATCTAATGATTAACTATTAGTCCGGATAAAAAGCTCTGTTCAGCTAAAAAAAAAACTTAGTTTCAAATTTTCCTGAAACTCAGGTTTTATTTTCGCTGCTTACAACACAGCAAAAAAAGCTTTTGATTGGAGAAAAAAAGAAGACCACAGTTTTTGTAAGTGCCAAGATTCAAGCTTTTGAGTCATCACTCATAGTCTAGTGGGACGTCTCCGTCCAGCATTAAAAAAGGCTTTTCCGGGTAAAGAAAACCTACCTTCCAATTGCGACTAAAAGCGGTAAGATAAAGTGAATTATCACATCATGGATTTGGATCTATTATGCGGGACAGGTTTCTATTATTAACCAAGTTGCATTGTGTGATGACGTTTGTCCTGAATTCTTCGTTACCTTAGGTTACATCGTTTCAATGGATGACGAACATTTCCGCGTCTGGAGCGCTGACAAGCTTGAGGAAAATCTTTTGGAAAAAGTTGCCCAGTTCTAACAAAGAAACATTTACTGTTTACGAACCAAGTGAATCTGAAAAAATCTACGCTTCTAGTCAATCGGTAAGCTGGAAGTTCAAATTCTATGGCGCCTTTTTTCTATAGTAGATATAACTTAATTTTCTTTCAGAACAGCGCTGAGATATTGGCAAAATGATCAGACATCGCTGTTGGCTTCGGACGACTACTCCTTCTCGTAAAAGGAAAAGAACGCTTGACGAGTCCTATTAAGCCTACTATCAGTCCCACCAAAGTCACCCGCGTTGAAAATGACAAAGTGGGGGTGTGTTGTGGTGTATACAATATTTACGAATAAACTGCAGTTTTAACCCTTTTGCTACGGTGTGCATCGAAATCGATACACGCGGGTCTGCGCTAACTCGGAAGGCTTACGAAGGTTGATGCGGCTTCCCATTGAAAATCTGATACTTATTTGGTAATTCCAGGTTTTCAAAGAAAACTTTATTTCTTGGTTACAGGGTCTTTACTGAGAATAAAATTTCATTGTAAAGTATCACTAGAGTACGTTCTTGCCATCCACCTCTTCAACCACCCGGACCGCCCGCCTCGTCGAAGACGGCTGCCGTAGCGAAAGAGTTTAACTGCAACTTATCTTGATTTGTATTATGGTATTCGAATGTTCGATCACTATGAACTTATGAACAATTCCTATCTCTTTTAGGATGAATCTCACGGTTTTAGCCACTTTCCAACATAACAAACGTTTGACTCTGGAACTCCGGCTGGTCTAGATCTGGATAATATGCTTACGCCACGTACAGTTGACGTAAGCCATAAAAAAAGGACCATTTCACTACCAGGTTCAAATTTTTTTTTTCGCTCAGGTTTTGTTCGATAATAATGGCAAAAAATTAGGTACCCAACGGAGAATCTGCCGAATAGGGTGTATGAGCGATTTGTTGCCAATTACAAAGAGAAGCCGCCGTGGAAAAATGCAAGAATTTGGAAATAGTACTCTGAGTTCGCAAACCACAAAGTGTAAGTTTTAGAAAGAGAATTAAGTGCTTCAGAGTAGAGAGTAGGGTAGAAGGCCATTGGACATCTGTGGTGTGTAGTGGTAGCTTGAGCGTCCAATATGAGTAAAAAAGCGCGGGTTCAATTCCCATTTAGGATCAAAAGTTAGCAAAGCATATTTTTTATTTTGTTTAGATTTTATTCAGTGTGTTCCTCGCATGCAGATTCAGGAATTTCATAAAAACTTTCGTCATAAAAATACAATCCATCTATCTTTTACAGGACAGCTAGAAGAGTATGAATGATTACTACTGTGCTGGTCAGTTATAGTCATTTGGAAGCGGCGAAGACTGGAGGTCACACGGTATGTTTTTTTCTTTTTCAAAGGATTTTTCGTGATCCAGTCTTACGATTTACGTTAAGGTCGTTTTTTTTTGCTTGAGATTCGTCTTCTAACTGATGATGTCACTTGATTGCAGGCTACCAAGCGTTTACTGAATTTCGAGACTCAGTTATGCTCTAAAATGCTCTCTGAGCAGGACCGAGCACTACGAATTCTCCACGAAAATTGACTTTGAAACTGACTCCTCTCAAAATTCGACCTGCCCCACAATTAAGAGGTAATCTTACACGTTTTTACTGTTAAATTTCCCTACGTTTTGGTGATCAGCCTTATTAAATTTTTACTTAAGTTTCTTCCTTTTGAATAAAACTCTACACGATAGTGGTATTTCTCCTTTCAAATTCGATGGCCTGACATTTCGGCCATTTCGATTCCTCAGAGGCACTGAGAGTGCCTATGTGCGGAGGTCGCCGATGTGTGTGTAGAACATTGTGAAAAAGCGTCAGGGCCCTCTCCATATTGATTTATCAATTCAACGATATTCATTTACCTCTATGATTTATTCAGTCATTGAAAATATGGTTAATTTTGATAATTTTGGTCTTTATTGCCAAATATTAATTCTCGCGCTTTACACCTTAACTTTCCATCGCTTAGATCTTAACTTGTTCGTTATGTTCGATTTACCCTATAAACTTCCTTCTTGCCTAATGACTACGCGAAATTTACCAAACACGTGATTTAGTTGTTTATCTATATCTCGTGCAGAAAATGTTGTTACTTAACGTTTGTTATCATTATCCTGCTCAACACCTGTAATTGTGTGACGTTCAGGAAAGAGGGCGTAAAACGAAGTACTAGGGTCGCACTCTAAAAAGAAGAGAAAAAAAAAGCTGGTGAGACGGACCAAATAAAGTGATGAAGAGAGTAAAGTTAAA
>JAHQIW010002103.1:0-31570 GCA_019055375.1 Parelaphostrongylus tenuis
AAATACCGTGCATAGCGGAACCGACGACGGAATACTTACAGATGCTGTCAGGTAATAAAGTCACCGAACGGACAGTGATGCATACTCGATCGACTGCTTAAGCATGCACAATACTACAATGAACGTGTACAACACTGCCCGCTCGGTGATTTTATCACCTGACGGCTCGTGTATTTCGGCGGTTACTTCTATATGCAGCAGATGTGTCCCCACTGAACTGACTAAATCGAAAGGCACCGTGCAATTGATGAGGCTGTAGTGTCGAAACACGTGTCCTGCATTGTGTAAGTGCCATAACAGGCCTCATGAAAGGCTCTAAAAAATGTTATCAAAATCATGTCTCCCACTTGTCCTGTTTACGCTCACGACTAGAGTTTGTATATGACTTTTCGCTAAACTTTTGAAGTTATATGATAGTTCAAATTTTGGCGACTAAAACTAAAAGTGATTCGAGAAGATTCCACAAAGTTCTGTAAGAGCGGAAAAAGATTACGTTCCACATCCGAAGTAATTAGCCTGTAGCTTGTAGCTCACAGCAGAATTATTGAAGAAATAAAAAAAATGTTATTTCAGGGGTTCTGGAAGAATGTTTTTCGTACAATCTCTTAACGGTTTTACCCTCTAAAGTATGGTAATAATATAAGATGTTGAGAGACCCCGCCGAATTGACACCACATGCAATGCGCACTATCATTTTTGACAAACCACTCATTATTATCTAATCTTTATTGTTTTTTTTGCATTGAAGAGTTATATATGCACCAAGAGCATATAAGCGTGCAGAGGAAGTTGTGTTATGTCAAAATTATACTGGGAACCTAGAAATTTTCGTGGAGCGGAGAAAATTCTCAAAAATCGTGAACTTTTTCTTTGTTCCTACCTTTTTCGCTGTACTAAGCTCGAACTTGAGCCCGTTAAATCAAATAGGTTGATATTGATAATGAGATGAGGAAAGGGGGAGCCGTGGTCGAGTGGTTGTAATGCTAGTCGAGGCGCGCTTGAAATCCAGCTTTGGCCCTTGACCTTCTCCTGCAGTCAAGAACAGTGCTTTATGAAACGCCACAGCCAGGTTCTTCTCGAGATTGTGAGGAGACGCGCTCAAGCAGTATTCTACGACGGTCAAGAAGAAGACGAAACAATGAACTGTGCTAAGAATGCTGAGATCCGCAAATTGAGAAAAAACTATTGGATACTTTTCCTTGAACGCCTGGAAGACTCGGTCCAGCTGCTTTCTTATGGGAATATTTTTAAGCTATGCCCCTGAATTTTTAAGAACCGATACTGTGTGAAACAAACATAAAATCTGTATTTTTGCGGGTGATGAAGAACTTTTCGCTCAACCTTCTATCTCGCATCCCAATTCAAATCACCAAAATACGGCTGCAACGTCATTCAAGGTGAGATAGAACTGATGCGAAAATGAGTTTTATTTGAGCACTTGGAAGTCCCGTGTTCACTGATGGTGCAAACCCCACCATAGTTTCCGTTGTTCCTCTCTCGCACAATTGCCGACCATAGGTGTGGTCTGTTTCGAGCTTAGTGACGTATGCGAGACCCATTTCGTTATTCTAACTCGTATGATCTGACTTAATCTGACACAATGTAAAAGAAATATTTCGATGTGAAAGGTGCATTGGCAGTCCATGTCAATCGTGCACAATAGGTCACCACATGGAGAACTTGGTTGGAGGCTCAAAGAAGTGGTAGTGTGTGAAAAACTAATTTTCTTCAAAGCAAAAGACAGTTAACCGAGTGAGTTGTAGACGATCTCCTTTCTCGCTCTGAGAAAGGTGTAATCCGACAAAACGCCTTCTCTTAATAAAAATTGTATTGTAACTAGTTTACGTTTCGCTTGCATAAAACTGTGAACTAATGAACAATGAAGAGGTTGGAAGGTATTCATTTTTTAGGAAAATTAGGTTATTCGTGCCATAGAATTTTTAAGCGAAATCAGAATAATTTCTTAAAATGCTAGTGAAGAGACGTCCGGTTCAAATGCTTACACAGGCTTGAAAAATACTTGTTACTGCATTAATCTTTCTGATTTTACTATTTTTTCTCACTGTAGGGCTGTGAAACTGAGACTTGCATAGATCTAATCTGAGACCCTATTTCTACCGCGATGTTAGGAATAAGTGAACCGAACAAGGTGATGAGCTGTAAAGTCATTCGTAGTCTTGCTAGCTACTTGGTTCACGAAGCTCTTCTATTCGTTCTTCTACAAATAATTCTGATATAAAATGGTTTCAGGTGTTCGGCCATGAAGAAAACATATAAAACCTATGTAATCTTTCACGTGAGAATATTTAAAAGTTATCTACTCCGATAAGAATTCCTGCAATAGTTTTTTTTTTTGGAGAGCCAAATGAGCGTCTAACAAAGCAAACGTAATCCCTTGCAGATACGTGTCGCCTAAATGACTGAGGCAAGCGGTTGCTAATGTCGTCACGCACACGTTTGTACTTCGTGGCGCCAACCGATGCAGGATGGAACAGCCACGAATGAAAAGTTTATGAGAGCGAAAAGACCAAGTTGAATTGAAAAAACCGAAAACTGAACGTACAGAGTGCAGCAGGTCGCCTAAGGCCCATTTCGGTTTGCTCGCGCTCCAGTTCAACAAGTTCCTCTATAACATCGAGATAGGAAGTTTGCATCCAGAGTTTTCTCAAAGCAATGAGGAACGGTGGTGCACGACAAGTGACCGTGATCTACTGTATATGCCCGGTATGCAGGCAACTATCTCCACAATATTTTTCAGAGCTTTGTTATCCATAAAAGATGAATCAACATTCTCCCTTCTCCAATTTTCTCAACAACTGCGCTGATTGATTTGAATGCGTCACCTTAATTTCAATTATTCCCCCTGCTGCAAAGTTTTTTTTTGCTAAGTCACCACTTCCTCAGCAACATGCGGTCTCTATGGTCTAAGCCAAGCTATTTTTCTCACATGAATACCCATAATAGGAGGATGCTGAGATGAATTGTTCACGCAAATGCAGCTAATTTAGAGTGAAAACTTTTCAATGTAGTCTGGGGAAAAGTTTAAAGTCTTCTCGAGATTGGTACGTCAGAGTCATACGTCCGTTTTGGCGGTGTCTCCCGTTTTATTAGTGGCGCACGCTCTTCACTGAATCCTACTTTATAGCAGGGATGAGGAGACGTTGCTAGTGATAATAACACGTGACATTGTGCTATCACCATTTTGTCCTCATTTTTGCCCATTTTATCCTTTTTCCATGAAAAACTATTCACAAACAATATTTTCATAATAAAATCAATTCATCAAGTAAGAAAAGTGATTTGATCACATTACCAGTGTATATAAAACAAGTTCTCGAAATACTATATAGCGCAAACAAAATTGGGAAGTCTTGTCTTAACCTATCATAGATATCGAATACAGGGTGCGGAAAAAGTTGCGATGATTTTCTATTTTGATAATTAAGCACCGATATAATATATTCTTATAAATTGATAATTTAATTGAATTCTTGTTCACTGTTTATCTAAATTTTGTTTTATTTATTTGCCTATTTTCAGGTATGCTCAAGTCATGGATCATAAACATCAATGCATAGAGGGGCACAAGGAGGGAATGAAAACAGGTGACATTGTTAAAATCGGCTGATCTGAAACCAGCAATTGTCTACAGAATCGTGAAACGTTTCAAAGGACTGGAGGGATTGAGAACCGTCCTCGAAAAGATCGTCCAATCCTGGGTTTATTACTGAAACATTCGAAGATTCGCTGCTAGATACAGCAAAATCCGGAGCGCTCAATGCCCAAATTGGCTGGAGAAGCTTGGGATCAGCGAGAGGAGCGTCCAAAATATTATCAAAACAAGCTGAAACTGCGCGTTTACAATATCGCTCGTGTTCACTTTCTGGTGCAAAAAAATAAAAGAAAACGACTTTCAAAGGCTCGCCGAATAGTTCGTTTGATAGCTGTTGCTTGTTTGTTGAATATGCTTTTCACGGATGAAAAAATGTTTACGGTCGAACCACTCCACAATCGCCAGAGTCGACGTCAACCTTTCAGAAAGGGTCAGCAGAAGTCTGCAGGAAAACCTATGGGCAGCACTCATTTTCCGGCCTCTATCATGGTCTGAGCCGCCATTTGCGCCACTGGAAAGATGTCGTTGGTCTTCATCAACAGCAATCTCGACATCAACCCTGCTAGCCACTGGGAGCAACTTTTGCGAGGGCTATTAGGTTACTCCACAAGTTTTTGCATTAGAACAATAAGCATTAAATTTACTAACGAAAAGTAAGCAAAAATTTTATGGTTTTGGTATCGCTAATTGCATAATTTTTGCGAAGATTTTGATATACAACTTGTCTTTACTTGTTCTAAGATGTAGCAGTCTTGGGAACAAATACGCTGCTTTTGTGGACTGCTCAAAGGCAACTGATCCTTCATACTGTTCTTTCCCAATTCTAACTATGAACACCACTTCCTAGCCGTCATCTTTGCAGCCTTATCATCGCCCCTGCTCCATTATTCTTGCGCACGCTTCACTACTATTTTCTTCTACGCTCAATTCGTGCATGAGTTGAGCGAATTTGCTGCCATAACAGCTTCATCTTATTGCAAATACAGTTAAGTTTGTAAACTAAAATATTCGCAAGAAAATACGCAGTTCAACTATGCCAAAGTCATGGAATTTTGAATAATTGTGGTCAAGAAAATTTCGTATTTATTGCTCGGTGTCGAAATTTAAAGAATCATCTAATAACATGTATTAAGTTGGTACAAACTTGATTGCAATTTCGGAGAGTGAATTTCAAAACATTGTATATCAGAAGATTTTCTTAAATATATGTGATCACGTTGGACGTAACTATAATACACAAATCTAGTTTTATGTTCTGTTACTAATGACGTATTACGTGTTATTTATTTTATACTTATTTCAAACAATGAAAGGATATTAGACAAGAAATAAATTTGAATGATTTCCTTCTATAAATTCGATTAGATAAATTTGAATGATTCCCTTTTATAGATTCTTTTTCTATAGAAGGCAACAACAATCCTAGAGGGTCTAGACCTAGTCAGTATATAACGATTCGTCGCGATTTTACAAAGCTTTCATCACCAAGTTCACATTTTTGATACTATCGAAGTAGGGAAAGAGGCTTGCTGAGGCTATAGTCTCATCAAAATTTTTCGCTATCATCGCTCAAAACGCCATGCGAGCACTAGAATGGGAAAGAGTGAATCGACGAATGACAATTTCACCACCTTCGCTTCTCTCATTACGTTTGTTGTTGTGCCAGTAAGCATCGACAAGGCGGAATGAGTGGTGAGCGATTCTGGCCACGTCTTTGAAAGATTTGTCTCTGACTGAATCTAATGAAAACGATGTTAATGAGGAACGGATTGGTCGCAAACGCTCCATTCAAGCTCGACGAAGTGATTACTTCCAAATGTTCCAATTATGTTTAGAACGTCTAGAATTCTAAGAAAAATCGGTCAACTCAATAAAGTTTTTTTACATTGCTATATTCAATACAGCGATTTATCTCTGGCGATAGACTTTTTCAACAAACATTATTGCAAATAATAGAGGAATAGAGAATTTAGAGAACTTGTGCTCACTTTAAACGTTATAAGCTACCTTAGGGGAAGGTGCACGCTGATTATTGCGATTTAACGAACGATTTACGGTCAGTATCCTAAAATGTTGTTTCTGGAGCACTTATGTAAACTGTTGTAGTTGAGGATCCTCGAACAGGAATCAAGAACATCTGCGCGTAGAACTTTAGAAGCCTTTTGGATACATAGAAAAGGCCCAAAAATGAACCGAAAAGAGGAGTGCCTCGTAATCACGCGTGGCCTCGAACCATACCTCAGGCTGCGTGTTTTAAAATGAAGTTATTACTATGCTAACCGAAATTCATTTCCAACGTTTTCTGCTAAGGTTTTGGAGGTTTTGGCTTAGTGAATTGTGGATCAATGTGATCTTTCCAGGCTCTAAAGAAGGCGACTCGCTGAAACGTTAGCTATGCGATATTGTCCTGCATTAGTACTACTGAGTACCATTGCTACTACTCAGTAAGCACCATTGCTACTTCCACCACTGCGGAACAGCTTAACAAGTAAAACTACTTGGTAGGTTTCTTCATTGATCCGGAGAGTCTTAAATTTTAAGATCAA
Source organism: Parelaphostrongylus tenuis (assembly GCA_019055375.1). Taxonomy (NCBI): domain Eukaryota; kingdom Metazoa; phylum Nematoda; class Chromadorea; order Rhabditida; family Metastrongylidae; genus Parelaphostrongylus; species Parelaphostrongylus tenuis. The sequence goes on from JAHQIW010002103.1 coordinate 6,160, forward strand.
CGATGGTTATTACCTGAGTAGAAGTACCATGATAGTCAAGTGGATAAACAATGTCGATTTTGACTTCGAGATACAGGAAAATGGTCAAATTCGTGTGAACGGCAAGACTTAAGATTACTAGATGATCGATGAGTTCGGCAAAGCAGCGAGGAATGAAATTCTATGCCATTTGTAATAGAACTCAGTGTTCTGGCTGATTTGCTCTTGAATCTTGTTGAGGATGAGAGAGGTTGGTTTTTCCTCTTCTCTCCTTTTTTCTTCGTTCTTTCTTTCTCTCCCATTTTTTTTGAGATTCTTAAAATGACATTTGTACATGGTTTCAATAGTGGTTTACTTGCTAATACTGTATTCTTCTACTGCCGTGCAACAACAAGATCTATTGATAGCGATACTAACAATTTTTGTAGCCTATATCAAAACGAGGCGAGCAATATTTCTCTGTGTCGATGGCAATGTACCGAATGAGCATCTCCATATTGGAATTCTTCAAGCATTTCTCGATTTTTTTCACACCACCGCAGATAAAAAGAATAAAGGATAAAACTCTCAGCATTGATCTATCCCTGAGGGATGCACCATGCATTCTTTCTCAATTTTTAACTTCGTTTGAGGTGATTGAATGCATATCTGGCCTTTACAATGACTCGCAGTGGCCTCCCGCTGAACCGAGTCAGTGCTGCTTATCTTCTCAGTCAAGTCGGAAACCAGTCTCCTACTAGTTTCACCGACCACGAAAGGATGAATGGCTTGGTGAGCCATGAGCGCGAGATCGAACCATTGACCTCGTGTGCGAGACAGAGCATCTCTAACCACTGCGCCACATGCGCTATACTAGCTTGGATATACTAGTTTAAATCTTTAAAGGCAATGTGCACAATTTGAGTAAAACAGCCGAAGACAATAAGTCACATGAAGAAAAAATAGACAAATTCGACATGAGAGCGTTGTCATGTGGGTGGTCGTTACATAAGGATTTGACAACCACTGGAAGCCGATAAAGCTTAAAAGCATAATTCTAAGCACCCATTAATGATGTAAGGTGAATGCTTTCGCATGTAATAGGAGATTTTTCACCAAGAGAATAGAGATTAGCTCACTTTAACATCTACAGGGGCAACCTCGTAAGATGTACTACATACATTTCAGATCACTGCTGCTTCGTGTCCGCTGAATTTTCGGTATTCTAGATTGGTGATTTCTTGTTGACCAAAAATGATTGTTTACGAGGACGATGCGTTTAAGTTGTGAGGGCTAATAGAACTATTATAACATTAAGATCTGATCATTGCCCGCAATTATTGCATTAAGTGATTGATTCTGCAATGCAGCATGACTGTGGATAAATCAAATATACTATCAAACAGATCTCAGTCGAGGTTTAATGCTACAAATCAGAGTGCACAATAATTTATACGGAAGCACAAAATCTTCGACTTCAAATGTTGTCATTGAAGAGTGAACTATACTTGAATTTTCCCATAACATTCTAAAAATTACTTACTGCAGACCGGCTTATATATAATCATTAACGGAGGCTTATTTATGTATCAGGTCATCATTTTCGCTACACAGAAAGTATGGCACTTATTTTTAGGCCACACGAGGGTAGAGAGAATGGTTTGTTCAGTAGACAGAGACAAATTCAACGAGTATGAACATCTTGAATGACAGCTAATCACATTGCACGTGTATTTTAAACAATAACATACTGCAGTTGTTTACAGATTCTAGTCTACCATATCAGCGTGTGGTGCATTGCGCTGTAAGAACCAGTGGCAAGGTGCGAAATTCGTTTTTCTTTAGCCTAGCGGATGAACTTCCACGATAAGCGACCCCACCTATTGCACCGACAAATACCAGCTGAATCACCGAAATGTTAAACAACGGATATCAATGTTTTTATGAGAAATAAGAAAGTTAAAAGCAAGCCCACCTCTCATTGGAATCCTAGAGTGCATTGCAGATTACTCGTATAGCAAAATAGATCCAGAACGTTTCCACGGTGGCTCAAAATGGGTAAAAAGTTGAAGATAAAAATCTCACTAACTGAAGCATAGAGTGTACTCACAACGCTGACTGAGCTATCATCGTTGTTTATGAAAAGCATTTGTAGAGTGATGAAAACAACCAGCGCGACAGGAATTACGTTAAGAATAGACTGAATTAACAAATTGATGTTGACTTTGTGTATGACAAGTAGAGCTTTTGTGTGACACACAAAAAGGTTGGGCAGTTTATAAAAAAAGGTCGTTCCAACTCTACTGTGTGCTGCTTGCAAAGATTTGAAACGATTACACTTAATACTTAGCTAAAGTGATTTTACGAAATGTCAAAAGAGATATGGTTTCTGCGTGATGTGATCCGTTACATATGATAAATATCACCACTACTCTTCGAAAGTTTATCTCAAGTATCACTACTTCTTCAGCTCCTCTTAAATTCTTAATCTTCAAAATATGAGATGCGCCAGCGTAACCTTTTTGCCATTTTCAAACATTGTTACTGTGAAGCTGTTCATATCCTTCTTAGAATGGGTGATTTTGAGGTCTCTCGATTAAAATATGGGCAATAAATGAAACCAGCCGTCTTCAGCAATATTGAATATTGAGTGTCCTTCAGTGGTGAAGCAATCACGATCATAAGGGGATGCTCCGTCACGAGAACCAAAGGTTTCATGAGCTCAGCCAAGATGAGACGACTTTGGGTGCGTGAATGGCAATTACGATGATTGTTCCTCGCCTGTCATTTCTCTACAATGAGTAGGCGACAAGATGGAGTGAAATATGGATCATGATGCGAGAATATGCTCAGGTAGTCACCCACCACGTACATCAAAGGCGCCGACGAGAATATGGAAATATGTCAGAGATTACGGGGCAGCATAACGAATGAGCGATTCTAGAAAGCTTCAAGAGTTTTAAGCGTGGATGTGCTTGATTCATGAGCTGGAGTCCTGACAAACACTCGAAAATTAATATCCGTCATCACTTCGAAACTTTTGTGTACGAGGAGTATTTCGTCAAATAATGAGGCTACAGTGTTGATGCTCTTAATAGAGAGGCACAAATTTTACCCGTTCTGCCATTGTGTTCATCCCCGGATGCCTTACATGATATCGAATATATTGAGTTCAAGCTGCCAAAATCGCAATCCTCCTATTTCCAAAGTATTACGAATATTTACTTAAAACGGAGCGTAAAATATTGTTCTACTTGCAAATGGTAAACTAAAAGAACAGTCAGCAGCTTAGGATTTGTAATCCTTCCAAGGAAAAAGTGCCATGTAAAGCTGATTGGGGCAGTTTCGTGCTGCTTTAATTGAAATGCTAAAAGACGATCTTTTCTGTCGGACATGTTCTTTGCGTTTTCATTTGGTCAGTGGCTAGTCAGTGAATTCCAACAAATCAAGGAAATTCACCTTGTTACCTCTTTCACCATTTGCGGCCGACTTGCAGTGTTTTCAATGTACGTACGACCTCGTTGTTCGGAAAGTGCTGAGTATTGGTGGCATTTCGAAACAAATCTGAATGAATAAGGTTCTAAGGCGATGAAGCCTTCAATATGTGCCCGAATGTGACTGAGAATATCGAAAGTGACTTAGTAGCCTAGTAACTGACTGGTGTTTATAAAATATCACACCGCTCGTTTCAGTTGTTTTCTGGAGACTACGTTCACCTTACAATATGTCCGATAATTATTTTTGAGCCATGCAGCCATGAAAGGCACAGTGCAACTGACGACGTTGCAAGGCCGAAATACGTGTATTGCACTGTATAAGTGCACATAACAGACCACATTCATGACTCAAAAATAATCATCAGGCACATTGAGATTTGAGCGTAATTCCAAGAAAACATTCGGAACGAATTTGGTATGAAATTTGGGAAATAGATTTATCGTAGAAGGGGCACTAATCCTATGCTGCTAAGTACGCTTCTACTTTTCACTGCAAGCAGATTATTTCATGCTCCAATTTGAAGAGTTATTCCAAACACATTGGGTGCAGTCGCGGCGAGTAGAGTCGGCACAGCTGTATGACTGTTGGAACAAAACTGCATTAATCTCATTGCAGTTACTTCTTAAGAAAACTGTCGAGCTAAGCAGGAGACTCATAGTCCACAGCTAAAGGTAAGCACCCGTTAATGGGTTGTCTGATGGAAAATGTATATCTACGGAACGTATCTAAAGTACAAAACTATATAACATGCCTTCCAAATTTGTTGCTGACGGGAAATTCAATTATCTGCTCAACATCATAACAATGCGAAATGGATTGAAAAAATACTATCAATGTCGAGTATTAGTAATTATAATAGCTGTCTGCTCGGCTGGGTTTATAAAGCGAAATCGCATACCCAACCAAACTTGTCAAAGGTTGGTGGTTGATAGCTGACATTGAGATGTTGAAGAATGAGTGCACTGGCAAATGTGCCTCAGTGGTGTAGTGGTAGAGCGCGTGTCCCCGGATAGGATGAAACGTGGGTTCGATTCCCGCGTGAGGCCACATTTTTGCTCACCACTCAATTCTCTCAATTATCTGTTTTGATCAAAACTAAATCAAAAGATCGGCTGTTTTTGAAACCCCGCAAAAAAACATTCAATATAATTCCAAAAACAGTTCAAAAACATCGATCTTTTGATTTGGTTTTGATCTAACAGCAAAAAAAATTCATCGACTGAGGGGTGGTGATGGACCAGTGTCATTGTACACTGTTCCATCACCACATAACGCCTCCCTCCTTGCTTCAATGCAGGGCTGAATGTGGGGCGGGGGTCACTGACGAGGAGGGACGTACCTCCGAAACACCGGTGTATGACCCTGGCGTAACAACCTCGTTTTTGAGCTTAAATAATTCTTTTTTGGAATTATATCTGTTTTGAAGCGTATATAATATTTTAATGGAAGCCCTATTTTGAATATCGGTGCTTGCCATAAAAATCAATTTCACAATTTTCGAAAAGTCATTTATAGCACGGAGCAAATAAAAATATTTTACAATAGATAGAGCTCTCGTAGTCAATCAGCCTTTGGAGAAAGCGCCACGCATTCAACATTGAACATCCTCGAGGTCAGTGATTACTTTGCTGGCTTATTGAATGACATTCTGCAGCCTGCAACAGTGTATCAAATCAGCGAATATGCTCTCCCAGATGAATTAATTATTTTTCCTACCCTGAAGGAATGAACGTGGTCAAATCAGCGGACACGGTGTGTGACTGAGCACCTATAACCGCCCTCACCTACATGTCAGCTATGTAAGTAACTTATTTGACAGACTACACCCTGATTAGATACTGTGCTTTACGAATTTGGCATATCCTGCTCAGTGTGCTGGGATGACTGAGAAATTGCGTTATTTGAAGAAATCAATTGGTAGAACTCACGACTCTATTAACCGCTCCATCTCATGGCCCTTAAACATAGCGCTTCCGTCGCTAAAAATGAAAACAGTTATCCGCTTCTTCCATATTATATCACTCCACAACATGTAAAGACGCAATGTTTGCACGTGGCTCGTGTTTCAATACAAAGATCCCAAAATGCGCTGAATGCAACCCATACGTGAGCTCAGGAGCTTATAACATGCTGTTCAGTATGTTCAATGATTCACAAGGAAACCTTTTTCTAGATGGCAGCGTATTACCTCCTAGAGCCGTCCGACGAGTACAGACAGTTGTAAGTCAAAAGGTACTTCAATATTGCTCAAACATGGAAAATCTTTTTACATGATGGGCAAAAGGCTTTCAGAGACGCATCTGCAGAGGGGTTTGCTGGCCACGGAAGAAGCTCCAGCGACAGATCTCAAAAAAGTTACTCTCTAAGAACATCTATTAAGCATTATCACCACACTTGCTACTAATGCTCTATCAATACGTTTATCACCATTCACTTTATAGCCGCAATACGTATCATATAAGCTCACTTAACACTTTATTTTACACAATTCGGTATCACATGCTCTCAGTTTTGGCTCATATTCACTTCCTCGATCACGCCATCCAAAAATGTCTTCGATCTTTCAGCGTACAAGTTTCGCTAGTGATTGAAGGCTTTGCTTCCTTTTCAAGATTAGGTTGAACAGTTGTGGTTAATTAATCTGATTTAGAAGTATTTAATGTTGAATAACTTGAACATAGTGATTATAATGTATCCGCGCAGGTGACGGCACTAATTGGCTTGTCTTCAAGCAATAATTTATATACATTGGAGCAGCATTAATAGAGTTTAAAAATTATTCCTTGGATTGCTTTGGCTTGGGATAGTATATTATTAGTGTTGTCCGTCGAATTCGATGGTTCTGTGCAGTCCATCGACTACTTCTCAACTGTGTCCGCGATTAGATCCGACGTTTCAACCAGCACTTGCTGATCGAACACACCAGATGATGTCGAGTAGGTAATCCAATGTTGCCTCGCAAAGCTGAGATGACCACCTCTTCCAAACTACTCATTCATTCTTCAACTTTGATCATGTTAAATACAGATCGTTCGTTGGGGAAGGCTTGACAACACTGAATCATGACAGGTTTATGGAACATTAAGTGAAGCGAAGATTGCGCAAATTATGTGAAAACCAAGTTTGATGTTGGGTAAAAGCTCAATTTTCCAGATAATGATGATTGGTTGTCATCAGATGCATGAGTAACACTAACGTGAGTAATTTCGGCTGGATAAGGTAATGTGTTGTTCCGAAGACAATAGGTAATCGTGCAAGATTAGCAGAATTACCTGAATTTTTGCAATGCTCAAGTCGCAGCGTAGTAGGCGACGTTGTCGCACGATCATATCACTACGCATTGTAGGCTGACGTTTCTACCCGTTCCTTCGGTGGAACAAGTTCGACGCTCGAGAATATCATAGACTGGTTTCAAGTGGTTTAGATAAATTGTAAATCTTTCAAGAAGTTACATGTGGACGAAATGGTGCTAAAATGTTTGTATGGACGGACAAAAGATAAAGCTCGCGGCGTTGATCAATCCGCCATCCATACCCTGCTTCGACTCTTCAGAAAAGACTCACTTTTGAGTCGTTTTCAGCAACCCATTAGTTATTTGGTAGCTTATATCAAAAGAATTCAAATGGCATATATCGTTTTCAAAATCGCTTCATTATTATGGTGGGAAAGCAAGATAAAATTTTTTCTCTCATTCAAACATTTCGCGCTGACCAAAACTTTTTTTTAGACTTCGGATAAACAATCGATAGATTCGAATAGCACATATTTTTCTTTTCAATTTTCAAGGACTCCAATGATGTTCTTGGTTTTTGAAACAGACTTCGCCTTGCCCTCTGACAGCCAGAAGGAGAGTGGGTTTCGCAAAAGTGAATCATTTCCAATATCGGCATCCTGTTCCGACCCCTTATAAAAAGGATATCTTTCAGTTGTTCTTAACGTTTAAGTAATCCGATAGCCTATATTAAAAAAATTTGGAAAACTTTTTTATTTATGAAAGAATCTATTACTGCGCTGAAAGAGCAAAAATAATATTTTGCTTCTTAATCAGAATTGCTCGCTGCCATTAGTAACTAATCGGTAGAGGAAATATCAAGGATTCTAAAGATGCTTTTGTTTTCGAAAAGGACATTTTACTGCGCTGTAACAGCCAAAAGATTACTAAGTAAGGAGCAGCACGACCTGAGTCAAAGCCACCAACTATTGGCGGTATGAGGATAAGATTCCGCGAAACTGGCGCCAAGACGCTTTTACCTGTGTGTGAATAAGATTTTGCAAAAAACGGCAACAGCTCGCTGCACATCGATTGCTTTTCAAATCTTTTCTGCTGATTTTTAACAATCTGCCGCAATTATGAGCTTTTATCCTCTACCAAGTACTGAAAACAGCACAGTCATGTTCCAGCAAGAACCGAATGTCTGTGCAGGAAGCGTTGCGAATGAAGCTGACTTTTTGGCGTGGTACAAGTATAACTTCCTTTGTTAGGACACACCGAGCCGAATGTGAAACCCAATGTTTTTTTGGTTGTTACATCGAACTAGGTAGTTCTTTCTAAAAACCGATTACATTGTTGGAATTCCAAAAAGTTGATCTATCGATTGTTTATCGAAAGTCTAAAGACAAAGCTTTCGTCATCGAGAATTGCTAGAATCAGGGACAAAATCTTATTTTTGCTTTTCCAGCAAAATAATGAAGCGATTTTGAATGCAGTATATGCCATTCCAATTTTTTTGATCTGAGTAAGCTATCAAATGACTATTGGAATACCGGAAACGAGTAAAATGTAAGCTTTTCTGAAGGGTCAAAGTAGGGTGTGGATAGCGGAAATGATCCAGTTATGTGAAACCCAATCTTCTTTTGGATTTCACAGCACACTGAGAAGTCTGTTAAAAAAACAAATACATCATTGGAATTCCTAAGAATTGGTCTATCGATTATTTATTAAAAGGCCGGCGAAAAAGCTTCGGTCAGTGCAAGTGTTTTGGATAAGATAGAAGATTTCATTCTTGCCCTTTCAACCCTGTAATAGAGCTCCTTCGAAAATTAAATCATTACTCAAATTATTTGATTGAAGCTACCGAATGATTGCTCAAGAATGAAAACGAGAGGGAAATCCTTTTTTCAAGGATACGAAACACCATACGGATAACGGAAAAGTACAAAAGTATTAAGTCGTCTTTGCCTTCGAAAGCAATACTAGATTCCTTCCCCTATATAAAAGGTAAACACAGAGTTTAGGAGTCGCAATGTGATTGGTAAGATCATGGGGTGGGGGGGAGGGGGCGGAGGTCGAAGGTCAACTCAAACAGATATACCTTGAATCGAGGAATTTGTCGTGCTGTTTTGAGTTCTCCTTTCTCATTCGTAAACTTCCTTGCTAGTCCGAAATCAAGAATATGCACTTAAAATGTATACATCATTGGGTATATTGTGATATCATAACATCGCAAGAAGCGGTCAAATAAAATGAATTCTGATTGATTATTGACATATTAAATTTTTTTATTGAAATTCGTAAAAATCACAATTTTGCTCGTGAGTTCTGCAGCGGTCAAAGGTCTTCCTTGAAAACCAAAAACACCGTTAAAATTCCCAAGCAAAAGCTCCGTTCAGCGAGAAATGTTTGAATGAAAAACAAAATTTTATTTTTGCTCCCTCAGCGCAACGATAATTAATAATGAAGAGTTTTTAAAAATAAAAAAACCATCCAATTCTTTTGATTTGAACTATCTATGATTACTTGAACATCAAGAATGGCTGAAAAATGTGCTTTTTTGAAGGATCGAAACAGCGCACGGACAGCTGAGAAGTACCGAAGTTCTTATCTAAAAAATCATACGAGTAAAAGAACTCACCCCGCGCTACATAGGGCACTCAACTTTGTGGCCGACCTCTGCAAAACAATATTTCAAAAAGAGAAACAAAAAAGTGAGGACAAGAATTTGTCGCTAACTCATTCATTTCATGCAGGGAATCCTGCCCGTTCGCATTTTAGTAAATGATCTAGAAACAATAGAAATATTTGAGACTGCCATAGTTTCTATAAAGTGCGGAAATAGTGAAAGATCAGCAGAAACTTCAGATTCTACCAGCTGTAGAATAATCATCAGCAGATGTTTCCTGGAAGCACCTGGCGCCATCGCTGTCGTTTTATAGTTTAGGTTATGATCAGATTAGGAGATAATGCAGACATATGTGAAATGTAAAATCTGATTAAGAATACTTTAGTAGGATATCAAAACTTTCAATTCGATGAGGAACGATCAGTAGATAATGAGAAGCTTTCTAACACAACGCCGTTTCATTCTGGTTCTGTAACCATTTCGGAAAAAAAGTAGCCATGAAAAATGCAGAGAAATGTCGGCCAGCATGAAAATCTTTGTGTGATTATTATAGCTCGATAAACGCCAACAGAATCTTGTGTATTCGCTATTATGCATTGCCAATTTATTTCTTATTCTTACCAGACTCTCTGCGTTTGTGGATTTTGTTCAATATGAGATTGCTGATCAATGACGATTACTAGCAAATAAATATAGAGTATAAAGCGCAGAAGATTCAGAGAAAGAAAAAGATAGGAGCTGCATGGCGAATTTTGCTCTCTTGGGTGTCAAGTCACACGAAATCGTTTGTTCGATACAGTTGTAGCTCTTATGCAGTAGCGGAATATGACTGAACTTTGCTAAGTTTCAAGGGAATCATGGAGATTGAGAAAAAGCGAAGACCACAACAACCACATGAAGTACTGTAATTTACACTCACATCAACTTGTATATCAGCGAGTAGTAATCACCTATTTGAAACTCTTCGTTATAGAACTTCACTCTTTATTACACCTTTTTCGAGGTAAGTTTCGACGGTTTCATTCGTCTCATCAGTACCACACGCTACGACACGTACGCAGACCATAAAAGCAGCAGCAATCATTTGCATTCCGACACAAGGTATTCAGTGCGTTGATCGATGGACATGACAGTCATAATATTGAAGTCTGACTAATTTCACCAACACTTTACCTCATATGGATACTTATTCAACAAACCACGCCTGGGCGAAATAGTATGCTTCACTAATTTGCCATATAACGCTTAGCGTTCTTGTGTTGGTAAGGAAGATGTCTTCAATCCAAAGATTGATAGAACTCACGAATTCATGGGACTGCTGTATATCATGGCTGCCAGATATTGTGATTCGGTGGCTAAAAATGAAAGTTAACAGTTATCTGCTGCTTCCATATCATATCACTTCACAACTTATCAAGTACCCAGTGTTTTCAGGTGATTCGTGTTTTGACACATAGATTCCAAAATGCACTGAGTGCAATGCATACGTGAGCAGTATAGGGCGAAATATGATATGCTCACTGAGCAGAGTAGATCTTATTCTATCACGCTTTTTGTAATACTTCATTCGCATTGAAAGCTTGTCAAGGGCAGATATTGCGTTAACAGGATCTTGTAGGAAGTCATTCTGTTTGCTCAGTGATTCACGCAAGAAACTTGCTACTCATATGTTAGGCGGCAACAAATAAAAAATCGATCTCATTTGCTGTACAGGAACTCTTCTAGGAGTGTTACCAATCATTGGAAAGCTTAGATATCTGACTACAGTCAAACATAGCTGGTTTGAAAAAAACTTTTATAACGCTGCAAAATCTAAAATAACATTATGTTTCACATTCCTTGCTTGCTACTCATGCATGAATGGCGCGTGAGGGAAATGTTAGTGAAGCGGCACGCAAGATCAATGAAGCTTGGAGTGATGATACGGTCGCGATAAGGAAAACTATAGAAAGTGATTTGTGAAGTTTGAAGCGGGAGAGAACAGACTGCAGAATTAGTCGCACTCGAGCTATCCACAGAAAGTTGATCTTTAAACTTTTGTTGCAATGGTCGAATGGAAGACCTTAATAATATGCCGAATTCCAAATCAGTCGAATTCTATACTCGAGGTAACGATTTCTTATCCCAAAAATGGCAGAAATTTATCGAAGTTAATGGTCGAGGATTTTTGCCAACCTAATAATTGATACTCGATTTCAATTCCTCACATTTCGCTTGAGGTGAGTATATGAGCATTTGTAATGAAAATTTGGCAAATCATGAAAATAAGGCAGAACGAGCCTCCTAATGCAAGAACTGAAGAGTGCAAGGATTTCTCAACCCTTTGGATACGAGGGACACGGCCTTAGTCTCGCCTCACTCGCGGCCGGAAAATGGTCCGTAGCACCGAAAGGTAGGTGATGCTTCTGTCCATTCGAGAAAAAATTGCTGATTTGAACCTCCACTTGCTACGCTTTACAACAGAGTTTCTGGTAGCATTTTAGGGTGTCTGATACTATGAAGTTCAATTTCGAACTTTCGAACCATTTTTAAGTGACTGTGAGGACCATAACGTCAGAAACTCCAACGCGCAAAACCCGTGAAGCGTGTTGGATAATTGCTAGAAATCCAAAAATAAGCCGGTAAGACGAGTGCTTCAGTATCCCGCGAAACATGATGACTTTTCTAGGTGTGACCTTTTTGACTAGACTTTGAAGTGGTACAAAAAGCAGCGAATTTCGACTGCTTCATTCAAATAGTTGAAAACAAGGTACGTTCATGGATGGAATGAAACTGATTTGACAAAATGCCTAAAGAGATATGGCGTCGGTTTGATGTGATATACCACACGCAATGAAAAATTATAACATGCCAAAGGAAGTTTTTTGAACAAGACATACAAATTTTAATTCCTCTTACTGACAATTTCCTCACTGCAATGAACTCACACAAATCTTCAGCCACAATTTCTGATGGGCCTACGTAGTTATGCTATCGTTCCACGCGTTGCTGCTGAAGTGCTGCCCTTAGTTTTCCTGAAATCATCGCTTCGGTGAGCCATTGACTAAAATACAGAGAATGAAAAAAAGGTAATCGTTCTCACCCCTAAGCGACGGCTAGAGATATCGATGCGCGCAGAGCTAATTGAGTAGCGGTGCACAATTATTCGATGTTTGATTAATTTTCTCTCCTCTGTTTTGCAAAAATTTTTGGAAATCTAGTATTAAACCTCTACTATCGACCGCTTCTTATACAGACCCGCTCTACTATCGACCGCTCTTATATAGACCCCGCTCAAAAAGTATAATCTGATAAGGATATGACATGTTTTGTGCCGTTAGGTTTAGTGCTTATAGGCACCTATTTTGTCATACTGCGACTCATCAGTGCCACCCTCCCTCGATTCAGCTGATCGATCCCTGAGGCTAAACAATCCTCTGTAAAGGAATAGACGTCGAGTAAAAAAATTCACCCCATTCAGGTAATAGAATTACCTGACGCTGTGTAAACGTGACGATTTCAATTGCCGCTCCCAAAGAGTACGATTTTCGTTCTTTATTTGGAATATTTTTTCTCCCAGAAGAATTTTCAAGTTCGACGTATTTGTAGAAAAGACTTTGCTGCATCGTCCTTGCAGGTATTTGCTCGTCAACTTGATCTTATTTAGCAAATAAACACGTTTCGAATTTCTAATCAGTAGTTAGTTCTGTGAACGCAAAACGTAATAATTTTCGCTCTTACAGCGCTCTATGAGGAGTTTTTTTAGATTCGAACCGGAACTCGGGACTAATGACCGCTTGCTGCTCATACATCAGGAAGATAAGTAAATGGTGACTGCATCTAGCCGCTATATTGTTTCTCAATGTCTAATTTCACAGTTTGGGCACATCTGCTTGTATTTCCACCTGGTGAAGCATATTTACCTGATAAACACGAGGAAAATCTACAGATACTGTGTGGAGAAAACGTCACTTAACAATTTTGAGGTGAAAGTTTATGTCAGATACTTGCAGGGACAATATCGCGCCACAATCGACATTCAGGCGTATTCTCAAGATCACTTTACCAAGTCCTGGAAATTTTATTGATGTTATAGAAAAATGGTATTACGTGTAAATACTGCATATGCTCTAAAAATGAGCGAGTACACACGAAGTAAGCAGTATCTTTGTTTACCTTTTTCAATACCTCTCAATGGAGCCGTGTTCTTAGGCGTTCTGGCGTTCGACAAAGAGTTGTATAATTAAGATCGAAAAGTCATATTGCTTAATACTACAGACAGTTATGAGTAAGAACTGATATTTTAGGATTTGGTGTTTATTGCTTGAAAACGCGCAAATTGTTGAATATAACAAGCAGAATTCTATGCAATGCAGAGAAATTGTTGACCGACATCGCTAAGGAATAATTTATCATATTCGGTGCTAGTTGTATATGTTATTAATTGCTGAATAAATATCTAAACAAAAGCAAGATTACTGAAAGGTCTGAAAATTTGCTTCACGATATGCAATTTCTTCAAGGAAGTACTCTACAATTGATGGCAGTGCTCTATGAAGCTTATTCCTACAGCGCACTAAAAGTTACTCTGCACCAGCTTCTGGAAAAAACCACACACGAAAGACAACTTGTTTTTGATATAATTTTTTACGAATCATCAAAAATTTAGAAGAAATGGAGATAAGCGTTTCTTTGTTGACGTGACCTTTGTATTGGAAAATGGGAAATTTGAGACAGGTTGACGTTATTTTTACTATAAAGTCCTTATAAAAAGCGTTCAGTAACTTATCAGTCCTTCTGACTAAGAACTGTCGCCAGTGTATGAATATTACTATACAAATACCATTACACCCACTACGAAGTTTGAGCGATACGATAAACTACTCAGAGTGTGAAACGTGACATTTATTCCCTTACTATAGCGCATTAAGAGGCCAGTTCGAAAAATAACAAGTTATTCTTTAGAATCTACATTTTTAAGCTATCAAATGACTGTCAAAATTCTATGTATGCGATGCGTAGCAGGTAAAGCACTCTGAAGGCGAAACGTTATACTCTGTTCCGCCGTTCTTCACAACGCATTAAAAATTTATTTTCCAGACTCAAACATAAGAATGAAGTTGGTACTTGGAGCTGTCGTTTCTCAAGCTGACGAACGATTATTAAAACTTCAGAGAAAAAGCTTTTTGGGTGATAAAGCCAATCAAACACGAGGTGCAAAATACACAAAACTCTCCGGAGAAAAACGTGATTTTCTCCTCGTTGCTACAGCTCAAAAGAAGAGCGCTTTCCCCAAAACCAAAGCATACTACCCGAGCCACAATTTGTTCAGCTATCGATTGACTAATTAAAGTTGGATGGAAAATCTGTGCTCGACAAGAAAATTACGAAAAGTTGCATGTACCATAGTTTCGAAAGGGTTGAAATCCCTTGATAGGTGGTACAGCAGTCCAGTGGCCTGGAAAAACTCTGTCAGAATCATAGAAATTCCACCCAATAACTTACGAGACCGATTGGTTCGCGGCACCGCGTGAATGACACCGTCTATGTAAGAGAGACCCATTGCGTTGGGAGCCATAGTGGTAGGGACGGGAGACTGCATGAGTTCGGGTAAAATATGCCATCTCTGCACGACATTTGAAAGAAGAGTATATTCGCGAAAGGGGATCACCACTTTGGACCTGCATCAAAGAACACCGATACGAAAAATCGAATAGCCAAACAGCAAGCCTTTAGGGCGCACTGGGCAGAAGAAGATTTCGATGTGGTAGTAAGAATCTTGGGACAACTATTCAAGTCACCAGTGCGGGAAAACTCTTGAAAGCTTTTGCTTAAACTGCAAAAGCTCAAGGATGAATGGAAAAAGAGAGTACCTGAGCACAACCCAAATGATATGGTGCCTCATCTCAGATTCATTCATAGTCTGGATATAATTCATTTTCTGTAGTGCGTGACATAAGAGCGGTAACCTCTCTCTATAAATATGAGGAGGAGAGTTTTTCAAATTAAACCATACCGCTGAATTATTTTGTATTGTTCTTCATGCATACGATATGTTATCCGGAGAATCACTTATGGTATGAAATATTATGCTGCTCAAATCATGTGGATTTGAGCGATGTATTCTATTTATGAATGACCTTTATATACGTTGTAGCAGTGAAAATGATATTTTGTTTCACACTCAAAAATTTTTTTCTTGAGCAGATGTTTTCCCAAACAAAGTTGAGGACTTATTCAATAGTACAAATTTCGACTAATATTGCTTTTGATTATTCAAAGAAGATTTTTTGCTTTGTTGCAAACACTAAAAATTAAGATTAAATATGATATAGTGCACCCTCATCGTTTATGTAAAAGAATTCGCAAACATTGTCATCAAGCCATCGCCCATTCAATAACCAGTTAATTGCTTAAATCTAGAACTATTTCAATGGTTTGCTTGCTTTTCAAACAAACATCTCTTAGAGCGCTGTAGCAGTAAGAATAAGTTTGTGTTCGCACCATTTGAGTACTTTTCGCTGGTTACAACCTCATCTCACACTTTCAGCGACCTTCGATAGCACAAATCTCAAAGATTACAATGATGTACTTGGTTTTTGAAAAAAGAATTCTCAATGCGTACACCTGAAAGAACAGGGGTTTTGCAGTGGGTGTAAATTGCGCTGCACGATCAAAATGTCACCGAGTTTGAAACTCAATATTCTTTCAGCTATAAACAATGCACTAAAAGTCATTCTCAAAAACCAGCATCATTGAAATCGTTGAGATTGTGCTATCGTATGAATGTGTATTTTTAAAAGTCTGAATGAAAAGTTTGTGATCAGAGAAGGATGCTTGAGTCTGAGATGAAATTTTATTTTACTGCCACAGCACATATAAAAACCATTTAATAGCCAAATACACCGTTTGAACTTTTCCAGATTCAAGATATTGAATGACTCCTGAAATTTCACTACTAGCATTCGATTCGTTTTTTCGTCTCCTTCTTGAACGTCGTTACGAATTCTAGTTGTGTGAATCTCCTTGCAGTCTCGAGAATAGTATGGCAGTTGGCGTACTATAGGGTCATTATGTTGACTGCCGGAGAGAGTTTGCGAGTTGAGCTCGGCTCCCGCGGGCCGCGATGAACATTCACAATCACTCGGCCACGGCGCCCCCCATAAGATATACAGAAAGAGCAAAACTGTATTTTTTGGATAAATTGATATTTATAGCATCTGGAGAGGGTATGCCAATAAATTTGAATGGGATGAGATGGGAGTGAAATTCGAAGTCACCTACATTGTCTACTTTTCCTTGTTAACATAACCCTTTTATGATCAGGTATTGATGAGGCGGAAAAAATGTCGTCATTGGTCTACTGAACGTATTGTAGGACAAGCATTCGCTCAGTTTACTTTTGCCTATGAAAGTCCTCATGAAAGGGTCAAGCATATATTGCCAGAATAAGCAGAAGTAGCTTAAATTGCTTGATCTTGTTATCGCCTCAGTTTGCACACCTTCCTTGCAAACATTTTGGCATGCGCAACTTTGTTTGAATTTGCTTTAAAATGGCTTATAGCGCAAAGTGAGAGAAAAAAGAGTTTGCACTCATAAAACGATAAAAAAGTACTCGTTCGCAGTATCATTACAAAGCGTAAAAGTTCTTCCAAAAGAGAAGAAAATCTCTATATGAATAACGAAAATCGCGCTTCTTGGATGGCACACCTTTTCGAGGCGGTAGTTGAAATCGGTGTATAGCAGCGTCATTCAAAAGGCGCGATTTTCGTTATTCATCTAGAGGTTTTTCTCCGTTCTAGAGAAACTTTTAGGTTTTCTGTATTGATTGTAAGCGAGATTTGTTCTAGCCGTTCTATGGATACAAATCTTTTTGAATCTCACTTTGCCAAGAAGTCCGTTATGGAGTTTATGGAGACTAGCTCTTTTATGGATCAGTGTAAAACGTCGTCTTGTTTTCCGCTCTGACGACGCTTTTTGTAAGTCTTATGGAATCTTATCTACGTAGGCGTAAGTCTTAAAGTGAAAAGTTGTTGAGATTTGGGCTTTCGTAATCTACTCACATATATCGTCAAGAGATTTCTCAGTACCATTTCCGATGCACAGAATGTTTAGGCAAGACATCCTCAATAGGAATGACAAACACTATGAAAACTTGTGGCCACTGCAGAAAGTGTGGCTAGAGTACGTGAAGCTACTTCTTGAATGTGTGCTTATAAATTGGCTTCTTTGTGTCATGATAGAAACATCGGAAATGCCTGGAAAACTGGAGACTTCTAGTCGAAATGTTGAAAACCTTAAGGCTTTTCTGAATCTTTAATAACTTCGCAAGAGGACTGAGTGATACTTTACATTTTCTTTATTGCATATCGATTTTCCACAGTGATGTGAAAATATCCTTACGGGAAAACAGATTTATTCATGATAATTTCCCAGCGCTCCAAAAATGGGTATTTTTTGACTTTGGTTCAATTAATTTAATTTCAATTAAATTACATGATTTTAACACGTTCAATTGCCTAATTTCTTTTTAAGCATTTTGGTACACACTTTGCCTAATTTGCTCCTAAAATGGAGGTATCGTGGGAAAAATTGCTGTGTTACTCATGAGACGAATGGTGCCTAAAAATGCTGGTGAAGCTATGCGCAAGGCTAACGAGCTTGGATCGATGATACGGCTGCAGAAGGAATGGCAAGTGGTTTGAGAAGTTTATAGCTGGAGAGTAGAGTCTAGCACGCGACTTTCTTATCACGACATGTCCATCTCAAGACAATTACAGGCAAGTTGCATGTCAAAATATTTGCAAGAAAATGCGTGATTGAACGATACCAAAATTCTGCGGTTCTAATTAGTTCTGGTTAATAGACTTGATAATTGTTATTCTAGTGCCAAAATTCATGGAACTACCTAATAGAAAGCGCAACAAAGGAGAGAAAGGCGAAGTAGCACATAATGCGGAGGAGGATCGACTTAACCAAAAACTCACAGTGCCATGTGAACAAAATCGAACTGGTTGTTCTTTCAATTACAATCAGCGCAGAAGCAGAAAGAGCCGACAATCAGCGTGCACTGAGCGTTCATTCAACATGCAAAAAAAATTTGTAACAAGAAAGTAGAGCAGCACATGGACCGCATCATTAGTTTTTTGAACCAGGAGAGAAACTAGCCAATGAATTGTGAAATGCAAGCTCAGCTGTTCGACTTAGTTAACGTCTTAACGTTCTGTTACGCAAAAGAGATGAGCGCTGATAATTACTTCACACCACGAGAGACTCTGCGCAGCACTCACAAAACGCTTAACCGTTCTCTTCTAGAATTTTGTTATCACCCACAACAGCAAACCACAATGAGCAATCTAGATCTCAAGACCGCTCTTATAGCCAGATTCCAAGAATATATAAGTAACGAAATATGTTTGGAGCGCACACATTATAAGAAGAACAACTAAAAAATCGAGCAACACATATGCTGAAATACGGCCTATACCTTCAAACAAAGGTATCCACTTTGGATTCCAAGTTTCTCATGTATCTCAGAACTATTTTGATTATATTCATACTAAATTCTGTAGTATATAAAAATCAAGAAACAAAGAAAGGTAAAAAATTGAAAAGACAGGAGGGCGAAAAAATTGCACGAGTGGATTTCGAAGAATGTTAATTCTTCACGGACAATCACCTAGGCGATATGGGGACGTGTTCAACACTGAAGTTAATCATCAGTAAGTTTGCGACTATAAATGGTCGCCGCGAATATCACCGTGTTCGAAGCAAACCACCACCATGGACGACAATTTCGCAATAGAGAAGCGAATGGAACTTAGTCTGGGGTTGATAATATCTATGAACCGGACCTTCAAAGTCAGTATGGATTACTTTCAAAGCACTCGGAAATTCTACGAGAGGCAAAATATTCTGAAACTTTCTTTTCATGCTTAAACCGCTTCCGAATGATAACATGAGATGATTCTCGTAGTGGAACTAAAGAGATTTGATTTTCCTAGATACTCTTATTCGTTATCACTGCACTCTGAAGATCACGCGCGAAAAGATGGAAACTTATTGTCCATTGCTAGCTCATCGCCAACAGCTACTTTCTTGCATTACAGTGGTTCGTAACATATCCGAACTCTAAGCTGACCCAAAATGGCCGAGATTATTGCATTAGGAAGGAGAGCTCTGCGACCTTGTTGTTCGACAACATCGAACACTTAAGATTCAAAGTTTTTGCTCATTGGTTAGTGTACTTAAAATCGTTGTAAAATTATTTTGAGCTATACAACTTTGCTACTATGAGGAGATTAGTGCATTGTCAGAAATATATGCCTGACAAATTGCCAAAAAATTGATGTTTATTTCGAACGCCTTTCGGAAGCTTGCAAAAGAAGATCAAGAACCGAGCAGTTGAAAACTAACTGTTTGCATTAGAAGGCGTGATACTAATGTATGAGTTACGTCCTTGCCTGCTGCAATTCCAAAACCTTTGCACGAGTACTGGATCAGTACTATAAATCATGTTGACAGGCAATGTGAAGCCAGTGGCGGTGAAGTTCTAGTTCTCGCAGCAACGAGATTTCGTGGCTTTCGCAGTGGGAAGCGAAGAGACAAATCATTCTGCTAATGTTCCGAATCTTTTTGTTGTTTTTTTTCTCTTTTCGAAATACGAGGTCTCTCACGATAAAGGACAGTATCGACACCTTTCTCCTATTGGTGGAGCGATATAAATATTCACTACTAATTGAAGTTTAAAATTTTATGTTTGAAATTGCAACTGCTTGCGTGACCGTAGTAAGTTAGTTATGATTACCTTGACCTGGTGTCATCACTCCACATCCCAACACTGTCGCAACAGTTATTACCAAAGTCATAAGCGGATCGGTCAGAAATATCGTCATGTTTGCAAGCCTTCGATGCGAGCTCTTAACAAATTATTCAAATCTTGTACACTCGATAGAGCAAGGATCATCTTTTACACTAGAACATTCAAAAGCAACAACGAATTCGGCTCACGCCACGTGTATGTCGCTGCGCCCAGAGTACCAGAAGTTCTTGTAACTCTATAAATCTCAAACAACTTTAGAGGTATCCAAAGCAATAAATTCAAGGCAAAATCTTTTCGAAGTGACCTCTATGATAGATATACTGATAAAGCAACAAAAATTTTTCGCGGGAAGAGATTTATCCCAAATTTTGAATGTAAATGAGCAGCGCGGAAGCGCTTGTTCGAAAAAAAGATTCACTGAATGCACCAACTTTTCAGGTGCCATGGCCTATGTTGGATTCCCAGCGTCTGAATTGTGTTTCTATCATAAAATCCTCACTATCCCACGAAGAAAGAATGTCTCAATCGATATATTGCCATCGTTTAAAATGCCTCTCAAGAAAACATTTGTAGAAAATATATTGATTGATAAAGAGAAAGCCTTACTTTTAATGGTGAAAGTTTTGCTAGGAAATCTCAAAGCAGTAAAAATCACTTTCATCATGCTATGTCTCCTTCTTAGTGTAGCTATGAAATTTCTTTCACAAGTGGAGAGGTCGATGAAAAGAAGGACTTATGTATCTATTGGAGGACTAAACATGATTGCGACAATGTGGTTTGAGAAATCATTAGTAAGAGCAGCGGAAAAGGTAATCGCATCAAAAGAGCCCACATAAAAAGCAAATACACTGAGCTTCTTCCGCTTTGCTGATGATATCAACGTGATGAAATGAGAAGGAAAAGTAGACCTTTCTGAAAACGTGATAAAAGTGACACTGAGCAAAAGTTTGCTTAGTCGCCATTTTCGACATCCAAGTTTTCAATATAGATGGATGTTTACGGCACGTCCTCAATTCTATGAGCCTCTCCACCATTAGCAGAGAGAACAAAATTGTTGCTATACATCCCGTATAGTGATATCTCATTCTTTTTGTACAACACTTACGAACTTCTTCTCCGATAAGCTTATTGCTGGAGATGGTACAAAAAAGTCATCCGAAAATACAAATTGCTGATATGTAATAGTTGGTCCACTCTATTTTATGAATATTTTGCGTTTTTAAAGTCCGAAATAAACGACATTCCAGATGTAGAACAGTGGAGAACTGTGTCTAATGCTACCATTATGTTTTATCCTTTAATATGAATATAATTCCTTTTTTGAATCACAGAGTGTCCCAAAAGTCGTACTTCAAAGAACTATCAGCTGATGGCTGCACTTCAAGAAAGCAATATTTGCCCTTTGCCCTTTAAAACATTTCTTTAATTACCTAAGTCAGATTGCAGTCTCAGCAAAGCATGCACTTGATAATTAAACTTGTTTCCATTAAACTGACAAAAATCTTCAAATTTGAACTCTGTAAACTGTGCTTTTCCTGTCGGGCTGACGAGAAATTAAAGAAACCATTAGCTAAATCGATCTAATGACTCCGTTATGATTTCTTTATGAATGCCGAATCGCCGTGAATTCGCGTTCCGTATACTGATAGTCACTCATTTGATTGGCTTGCTGAGCGGTGAGCATTTTTTTTCACATCATGCTAAAAGCTCAGTCAATGCGATACTATTAACTAGATGTTTTCAACTAGTGAAGAAAAAACTATTACACTTAGCAAGTTCCACAGTCAGTTAAAAAAGTAACAGATCAATTTTATATTAATTTGCCTCAAGAACTCCTTAGCATTTAAACGATTACTTTAGTGACACTTCAAACAGCACACATTGTCCCCTCATTCGTACCAAAATTAGAATTATTCCCTAGCTTTTCTTCAGCAAACACTGCTCGGCCGGCGCTACATAGGTCAAAAAGTCCTTTGAAAAAATTGAGATGTTGTGATCTAAATGAATTTTTACTGGTTCATAGCAGAGGTATGATGTTACAATCATATCAACTGTATCACCTGTCGTCCCGTTGATCGTCGAGTGACTCGAGCGGGTACTAGCAACTCTTCCATTTTTCCCTATCGCGTGCAAGAGCAGCCCAGTGATTCCTCCTCGCTCTAGGGATTCGCTGAGCATCACATCTTTCGTGTCCGGCCCACCTTATTTTCGATATCCTGGACGTGTAGAACGGCGTCTTCGATCTTCAGATCGTTGACGTATGTCGGAACTTCGGATCCTTTCTCTCATTTGCGAAATACGGGGTACTCTTAGCATCGACTTTTCGACCGCGCGTTCAATAACGCCAAGTGATCTTTTATTCTGCTTACGTAGTGGACAGTTTTCTGTTGTATACGTTAGAGCAGGATAATCGTCGAGACGAAAAGGTGGGCACGGAGGCGGATGTTCTTTGTCCTCTTCACTACATCCTCGATGCTCTTAAACGTTCCTCAAGCCGCTTGTTTCTTCCTGCTCAACTCTGGAGCTAGATCGTTCATTATGTTGATTCCACGACCTAGATACTAGACAGAAGTGACTGAAGCATTCGGAGATTTTCGTTCCGTTGAGCGTGGATGGGACATCTAAAGTCCATCCGTTCCTCATGAACATGGCTTTCGTTAGATTTAGTTAGGAACCAATCTTTCTACAGGCGCTGTCGAGACTGGTCAACATTCGTTCCGCTTGGCTGTTGTTTAGTCTTACAAAGACGATATTATCAGCAAAGCGAGATGGCTTGAATGTCGACCGTCAATTTTGACTCCCCTATCGTCCCATACTAATGTTCGCATGACGTGTTAAAGGGTGGCACTGAATAATTCCGCGGAAACTGTATCGCCTTGTTGACCCCCTCTTTCTATGTCGCTGGTTAAATTGTTGTAGAAAGAAAATACTTCGGTCGTGAAATCTTTAAGTAGCTCATGAAGGATCATGATGTTCCGAATAGGAACGCCTTGGTTATGCAAAGCCTCCATAACCGCTTCAGTTTTTACTAAATCTAAGGTTTTCTTCAATCGATAAAATCATACAAGAGTGTCAAATCGCGTGTAAAACACACGGCATCACATGATAGTTGAACAAGAACCATATATACATTTATAATACCTTTCAACTACTTATATGATAGACGGCGAAAATGGAAATACCAATCTCATTCGCTAG
Source organism: Parelaphostrongylus tenuis (assembly GCA_019055375.1). NCBI lineage: Eukaryota > Metazoa > Nematoda > Chromadorea > Rhabditida > Metastrongylidae > Parelaphostrongylus > Parelaphostrongylus tenuis. Next base: position 29,455 of record JAHQIW010002103.1, read on the forward strand.
ACAGGATTTTTTCGTGGGATTGTTAGTAATTATTTGAAAGAATGAATCTTTGAGTAGAGCTTTACCTTAATCGGTTTTGCCGAACACCCTTTCATAGCGCTGTGAAATCCAAAACAAAATTTGCTTAACACAATCACGCGTTTTTTTTTTAACTAGCTTATATTTCGCTGAACAGAATTTCTTTCAAAAGTGCTAATACTCATTCATTAACACAAATTTCGAAAAACTCAAAAATGTGTTTGCTTTCCGGAAAAGCTTTTCTGATAGAGCTGTAAGAGAAAGAAAAGATTTGTGCTCTACATCTCGCTGGGCAGAGCTCTTTCTTTAGAATATTAGTAACCATTCGATAGCATAAGTTGCAATAATTCCCAAGCTGTGTTTGTTTTCCGCAAATATCGTTAGCAGGAAGAAATAATGTCGTGTTTTACATTTTCAGTAACCCTGTTTATCTCATGGGGTCCATAGCACGGGGTCGAAGGAGGAGGAGGTGGGGGCTGGGATGGGGGACAGCTACATTGTGCGATGCAACTTGTTATCAATCAAAGATTTGTTCTCCGCTTTGAAAGAAATTCAAAAAAAAATGGATCGGATACTACAACACTTTATCTCACGTTAATATGTTTTTCGTGGTTATAGCGAATTATACGCGTGATAAAAATAGAAAAGCCTTTTCGGCAGCGCTGTAGGAGAAAGGCGTGATAAAAACGAAGGCGGACGACGGGTGAGAAACATAATATCATTTAGATGCTATAGCGTTATAAAAGAGTGTTCTTAAGAAAATACTTGACGTGTAGCTATAGCCGGATATTCAAGCTTTCGAATTATTACTAACATTAATATGGAAAGTTCCTACAGCAATGAGATCGATTTCTCATTTGTCGCCGTCTCATTATAGGCACGCCTTTTTTTTATTAATTCTGATAACTTTTCCTTCTCGACTCAAGACCATGGTTCAAACTTCGATATGCCCGATAATCATTTTTGAGCCCCGCCTGTCATGTGGTCTGTTAAGATGTCTCAAAAATGATTATCAGACGTATTGAAATTTGGGCTGTGGTCTCAAGAAAACACTCAAAACGAAAGATCTTGATATATTAAATATAGTAGTCAAGAGCAGCCGAGTGTAACACATTATCTATTCAGTGATAATTTTACTGGACTTACAGTGTAAAATGTTCGCCCTCGCTAACTCTTAGTGTGAGGACTGGAGCACCCAGAGAGGACTAGCAAAAGATGAGAAAGGGTAAGTACCCGACTGACGAGACCGCAAGGTCGGAACACGTGCATCGCGCTCTATAAATCAGCGCGTCTTAACAGACCACATGAAATGCGTGGCTTAAAAATGACTATCAGGCACCTGATAACTGCCGTAAAAAATAACGTGTCGGCAGTAATTCACTTGCACAAGGTGGGCATAAAAACGACCAAAGCTGTTAAAATCGACTGCTGTCAAGCCAGCAAATGTCTGCAGAGTCGTGAAGCGGAGGACAACGAGAGTGGAGGGACTAAGGACCGATATTCGGATAGGTCGTCCTGTCACTTGGTCTAGTCGGGAAAACATTCCAGAAATTAGTTGGCAAGTTTAGCGGAATCCGGAACGTTCGATGCCTGAAAACTTGGGAAGCACAGGATTAGCGATTATAAAGCTCGAAACATTGTCAAAAATAAGGTGAAGCTGCGCAGCAACAAAATTTTTCGTGATAACTTATGGGCAGAAAGATGAAAGAAAAGGGCTTTTGAAGGCTTGCCGAATGATCCGTTTGATAGGTGTTGCTCGTCTGTCAAAGGTGCTTTTCACGAAAGGGAAGACGCTCACGGTCGAACTACTCCACTATCGCCAGAATTGACATCAACCCTCTCGAGAAATGTTAGCAGAGTTCAAAATTGCAAGAACCATTAGCGGCAGTTATCTTCCGTTCTCTGTGATAGTCTGAGCCGGTATTTCGGCCACTGGAAAGAAGTCGTCGGTCTTCAACAATAGGAACGTAAAGATCAACGCTGCTACTTATCAGCAGATGATTTGCGAGGTGTACTGGAACCATGGACTATTCAACACTTCGCGTTGAAGGACTTAAGCTACACAGAGAAAAACCAACAATAGTAGTGGGGACGCGCT
>JAHQIW010002109.1:0-14501 GCA_019055375.1 Parelaphostrongylus tenuis
ATCCAATAAACAGCATTTGTTCGGAACATGTACCGAATGGCTAAAATTGTTTTACTGTTAGGTAAAGACAGAGAGGAGTCACTACTTAGCACGACAGGCACGGCAAATAGTATTTTAAATGGTTCGAAAAAGCACCCACTGAAGCGAGGCCATAATGAGACTTAGCCCCATCACATAAATAATGGTAAGAATGTTGTTGCGAACCCAGACGGAAAGATACATTTGAAATTACTTTTCATAACGAATGAGGGAAGCGCTGCTACCAAAGGATGTGTGAGGGAGAGTGGTCTGGCAGACCCTGTAAAAAATCATAAATATCCACCCAATATATTACTTGCCAATTGGTTCGGAATCGCTTGTGCGACCGTCTATATAAGGCAGACAATTGCGTAGCATGCCCTGATAGTAGAGTGGCGAAACGGGAAGACCACTACGGACAATGTGGACTTCGATGTGATAGTAAGCATCCTGGAGCGAGAACGTCGGCGCGAAAAACCTTAAGGACCAAAGGATGGATGAAGCCTGGAAGTTCAAGAATGAATAGAAATGGAGAATTTCTGTGTATAACAAATCGTATGGCACCTTATCTTAGACTCATTTTCTACTGCGAGTATAGTTAATTTCTCACAATTCTCACAAAACACTGGTGCGTTCTAGTATAAGTATTTAAAAGGTGGGGTTTTTTTTAAACTATCGCCGACTTTTTCGTATTGGATTCTTGATACATTCAAATTTCAACCACATAATTAAATATGATAGGATATAATACGTTTAGGCTTTGACGAATGCTGGATCGTCGAAATGTTAGCCACCAGAAATTGAGTGAATAAAGACTAGGACAATATGCCTGATAATCAATTTTTTGCCATGCATGTGGTCTGTTCTGGGCAGTTGTACAGCCCTATACGCTTGTCTATACCTTGACGGTCTCGTCAATCGGGCATCTACCCTTCGTCTTTAACCAATGCTTTCGGAACGCTCAGTCCCCTATACTAAGAGTATGTGACGACGAACATTTTACATTCTATGTCTGGTGAAATTGTCACTGACCCAACACACAATGTTGTGCACTCGATTCTTAGTATAGGAGACTGAGCGTGGTCGAAACACGTCTATCGAGCTCTATAAGTTGGCCCATTCAACAGACCAGATGACATGCGTGGCTCAAAAAATGATTATCTGGCATATTCAAAAGCATGATATATTTGAAGACACCAAGCTAAGAGCAGCCGGCTGTACAGCACTGTCGATCTAGCGATTTCTTCCATCTGAAGACACCTGAAAATGGTACGAGTGCGCCTTCTCTGTGTAAGGTGCTGGGTTTCCCTCAAGAAGGTTGGCCAACGGAGAAAGGCCTGCCCAACTAAGTAGCTCAGTGTCGGTCTCTGTATGAAGGGGAAATCTCCCGCGGAAGCGAGAACCGGAAAGATACAGTGCAACTGGAGAAGCTGTAATGCCGAGACACGTGCTTTGCACTGTACAAGTGTCCATAACAGACCTCATGGAAGATCCAAAATATGTTATCTGAGTTGCAAAATAAACGAGTGTAAGAAAATTTCAGGAACGGAAAGACACTTTTGAATGGCGAAATTCTGAACGACTGCGATGAGTGAGAGCACCCACAACACATTTAGCGACATTAATCTTACACTATATTCTTCATAGTGCAAACTAAAATGAAAACTTCACCTTATTTTCAGGTTCCGCGTCAGAATTTCTACAGGATAACTCCTAAAGAATTTGAGATTGCTGCCACTGGAATGGAAATGAATGAACAGGGTAAGAGTTATTCGATTTTCTGCGGTTGAAATAACTAATGAAGGTACATTCGCATTCTTTAGAGGTTGCGGATTTCTCAGATTGCTCGCTATCCATTACTTTATTTTTTTTAAACAAGTCCATACGCTCTTGACACATGGGAATTATCTACAAGTATGCATATATTCTTGATTTTTTTACTGCCTTAAACAGATATCAAATGAAGGTCTAATGTTGTGTTCTCCAATAGATTCAATACTGATATGTACATCCCACATCGATCGCGTTGAAGGGCTATTGCTGGGCATCGCCTATACGCTCAATACATTACTTAAAAGAGAAATGTAGACCGAGAGACTCGCATAGGCAAGTGCGTAATACGTAAATCCCTGAAAACGATATTGCGAGTCAGAATTATATTGGATTTTGACGATTTTCTCGTATCTCAGCATTCTTATGAATCTCAAAACAATATTTCTCAATGCAAAGTGTTTTTAAGCAATGATAACATGTATATCTCATTAATATTTGGTGATATTAAAGCATAGGCGATGATTTTTTTCTCTCACTCACTATGACCGCTATGACTCACTGTAGTAACGCTCAATGGAAGTAAAACTTACTTCCCTCAAACTTCTGCGCACTGAACTCATTCGAGTCACTTTCTTTATACGTTATCAAGCGTGTAATAAAAGTTTCCGCAGCCAATCTTTAGCACAATATCTAAGATCTACAAGCTACAAACTCACTATATGAATTTTGAACTAAAAGCTTTGTGTTGCGAAGCAAGCTATTGAATGCGTATCAAAAACTTCATGCATATTCGCGAAATATAAGAGCTACTGTTACCAAGAACATGTGAATAAAAAAAGTTATGATAATTCTGATAGTGCGATAACATGTTATGAGTCTTTTATGAAGTCATAGAATGGCATTTACAAGGTACTCGGCAGGCGCCTCTTCTGCTTTTCCAGCTCCGCAGTAGTACGGTCACTTTCGTTTCGGTTCAACCGTTCCCCCGTATTGGGATATACTCATAGTATGTATGAAGCATGTTCATGTGCCCACATACATGCAATGCGTACATACTTTTTCATATTTTCGTATATTCATGAGAGGGAGGAGGAGGGAGTGTGGTTGAGAGGCCTACAATCAATCAATAAGCGCACTAACGTGGCTATCATCGAGGGTGTAGGGAACTCTGCCGAACCAATGTCCTACGATGTTTGCGAGGAATTTTGAAGCGGGAAGACCGACAAGGGCCCTGCTGAAAAGGGATAAGTCTTGATCGAGTTTGCAATCATCATTCCGTGAAGCACTTTTTCTTTCAGAGTGCATTTACTCCATCCAAATCTACGAAACTTTCTACTGGTGCTGTAGAATCTCTACTCATAAACAGGCCTTTTTAGTGTACCATACCGAGTGCTAAAATATGCTTAACTTTTAGCCCGTTGTTTGGAATTCACAGCGGGTTTTGTTGACATTATATGGTAGATGGTCGCAGCACTTCATCGTCACGAAAAACAAGATTTTAAGAGAAGATTTTTACGAGTATTTTTACTAAGGCTAGCTCTCATACGTTCTGACAATCAGTATCCTTTATTTCGGAAACGAAATCCTTTACAAATGAACATATTATCAACTCTTCTGCTCATTCTTGTCATGAATCATCTAAACATGAGACCGTGTTCTCTCGTACTGATCACTTGTCCGATGGCCATAGAGATGATAGTTCTGTATTCGACTCTCAGATATTGGGCATGTAAAGTCTCAAGAAGCCGGCTGACTACGTGCAGCTGAATTATACGCTTCCTTGAACATCTCTCATCCCCATCAGATAGGGCAGGATTCTGAGCGACACTACCTTTTTCGACCGCTCACCAATTATCTTTTCATCAGTCCTCTTGAGATGACCTAGTGCATTACAGTGCAATAGTGACCAAATTATGAGGGTTCCCTTTAATCGAGGCTTAGGTTTAATGCGCGATTCCCTTAATCGATCACCTCCAAAGGCGCACCTCCGAAGACAATGAGCGTCGAATTATCTGATTCTCCCTGAATAAGCGTGTGGCATTTCACAGAATGTTGTTCGGGACGTAAAAGTATTTGATTCTCCTTTGCGAATAAAACTATAAATATTTCGTATAAATCAACAGCGTGTATGCCCGCTGATTAGTTTTGAGCTATGCATGTGGTCTGCTATGGGCGCTTATACAGTGGAATACACGTGTTTCGCCATTTCCAGTCTCCTCAGTTGCACAGTGCCTTTCGTCTCAGCTAACCCTCCTGACAGGAATTCAAACCCTTGCATAGAGAAGACGCAGACGTACTATTTACACAGACCATCAAGTGAAAGAAATCATTAAATAGGCAGTTTTGTACACTTCCTCTTGGTTGGTATTTATAAAATGTCAGGCCTTTCGTTTCAAGTGTTTTCTAAACACTACGCTCAAATTTCAATATGCCTGATAATTAATTTGTAGCCATTCATGTCTATATAGTAAAGTATGCACAAGTGGAGACGATATCCGCAGGAAACAGCTGAGCCAATCAGATCTGTGGTTTACTTGTGGGGTCACATTCACTTGTACAAGGTCATGCTAAAGTTATTTTAAGAGGCTGGAACTAATGGGAACTACAGAGGAAATGTCTGGGGGGTAGTTAATTAAAAAGTACGTAGAATATGCGAAATAAGTGGAGAAGGTGTAGTGTCAAAGGTTGCAATGGTGGATAGTGGGTAGAACTCGGTTGCATGGCGACAAATATTTGAGCCGATCATAATCGCTGGACAGGAATTTTTCATGAATGTCTTAGCAATTATCTTATACAAAGACCTAAACCTCTGACAAGAGCCCAACGGGGTTGTTTTTCAAAACACCCTTTTATAGCGCTGTAATACCTGAAATAAAATTATGTTTCATGAAACCACGTGTTCTCTTTTTCCTATGTTGCTTATATCTCGCTAAACAAAACTTCTTCCTCGAAGTGCTAGTACTCGTTCAATAGCACTGGCTCCAAAATAGTGAAAAATGAGTTTGTTTTTTGAAAAAGCTCTTCTAATCTTTGAATTCTATTGATTTTTTGATTTGAGCTTTAAATATTGCCTGACAGAGCTCTCTCTTTAAAATATTGGCAGTCATCCGATAGAGTAATGTAGCCCAATTTTACCGATGTGCTTACTTTCTGGAACAACGGGTCAGGAGGGTAGATAATATCGAGATTACATTTATGGCAGGTTGTTTACTGGCTATTCGACAATGCGACGGTCATGGCAGAGAACGAGGCAGGCGGGACGATCGACATATTGTTATTCAATTAGGAATTGTTTCATTGCTTTAGAATATATTTTTGATAAAACGATTGATCCAGATACTACGAAAGTCCCTCTACACACTAATGTGTTTTTCGGCTTTATAACGCTGTGATCTCCACAGAAAGCTACGTCTCAGACGCGCATGTTTCCCGCCGGATAGAGCTTTTTCTTGGGACTGTTTTGTATCATTAGATAACGTAAGCGAATCTGATTCCAACGCTGTGCATATATACTAAAAGACCGTTTCTCTGAAACGCAGCAGGTATAATAAGTTGACTTCCCATTTGCAGTCAATAGCTTCATTCCCCATTTCACGTGTGTGCGTGTGTGTGTGTGTGTGTGTGGGTGGGTGGCTGGCGAAGGCCACGTTCAATGACGTGATGACCATCGAATTTCGGGTATATGAACGCGTAAAGAAGTATGACTTCAGCAGTTCACGTGGCCACCTCGGGCACCCACATGTGAGCTGGCGAGAGAGGTTTCTGATCAAAGATTTTACTTTGTGTGTTTCACAGTAACAGTCCATTCAGGATATATGCACGGGGCTGAAGTCAAATTTGATTACGCTACTGAATGATTGCTAATAGTCGAAAGAAGGAGCTCTGTCCAGCAAGAAATACGCTTATTTGAAGCCAATAAATCTTCTCTTGTAGCACCATCAGAAAAGTCTTTTTTGGAAATCAACGACGTGGGGTTGTAGCTTCAAGTGTAAGCTTTTCAGTGATTACTAACACTCCTATGAAAAGCTCCTTTTCGGCGAATGAGATTGCATTTTGATTTGTCCCTTTCTAATTGAAAAGAACCGATCAACTAACAGCGAATACAGTGAGTAAATTTAGATCTAAAAAGAGCAACGAGCTATGAAAAGCTCCTCTGCAATCAAACTATGATGTCAAGGGCGAATAATTCTAGACAGCAGAGATTAGAAAATCAAAAACTTCAAAAATATCAGAATCCATTTTATTTGACCGCTTATTAAGGTGGCATGATGTTACAATAAACCCAATAGTGTAGAGTGTATGCAAAAAACATTTGCGCCAGCCGGGATTTGAACCAGATCTCACTGTTTCAGGGAGCGTAAGCTGAATCATTGCACCACCGACGATCTGGGTTCGAATCCCGGCCGATGCGAATGTTTTTTCATGACACTTTGCACTATTTAGTTTATTGTGATGCCAGAAATAATTTTTCACATTCAAAACGTACAAACTTTTAAGGAAAAACGAGTACAAACTTCCTCGACCATCTGTCGCAACCGCTGGCTGAAGCGATCCGAATCGACCGATTGGGGTCGAATCGGGGAGACACCTCCGATGTGGGGCACTCTCGAATGAGAAGTTCACTCGAGAGCACCCCTTTTATAGGAGGTTTCATAAGAGGAGGGTGTAGTCGTGCATTGATTGACGTCCGACAGAAAACGATGACGGCTCGAAGACGCGCATAAAGAGGGAGCGGCATCCTCACCGAAGCACGGTTTCCTCTACCTTATTGATTTTTGGTTAACAAACTGATTGGCAGGATTGCGGATGCAGTGTAGCCCGAACAAAGTGAAAAGGCGTGAAAATGAAAGACCAATTCATGTAACCCAGGAGTGTAACATGTTGTGATAGTTCTGGAATGCCATACCTTTCCTCAAACGGTAAGTGTAAATAGATCGGAGTCGATATCTGCTTAAAGACGAATTCTCCCTGCGGAACCGTGAAGCAAAAGATACCGTAGAAGTTTCGATGCTGCAATGCTGAGAAACGCGTCTTGCAATGTATAAGTGTCCATAACATAAGCAGAATATGTTATCTGAGTTTTAGAATAAACGAGTGTGGAAAAGTTTTAGGAGCAGAAAGCATTTTTGAGTTGCGAAATTCTGAACGACTATGATGGGTGAGGGCACCTAAAGCACATCTGACGACATTGATCTTACACTATGTTCTTCATAGTGCAAACTAAAATGATCAATTTATGCTACTTTCAAGTTCGACGTTAAAAATTCGAGTAGGATGACTCCTAAAGGATGTGAGATTGGTGCCATTAAAATGGAAATAAATGAGCAGGGTAAGAGTTTTCGATTTTTTGAGGTTGAAATACCTGATGGGGGCACATTAACATACTTTGGAGCTTGCGGATTTCTCAGATTGCTCGTTATCTATTACTTTTTTTTTGAAAAAGTCTATGCGCTTCTGACAAACGAGACTTATCTACAAGTATGCATATAATCTAATTTTTTACTGCCTTAAACAGATGCCAAATGAAGGTCTAATGTTGTGTTCTCCAATAGATTCAATACTGATATGTACTTCCCACATCGATCGCGTTGAAGGGCTATTGCTGGGCATCGCCTATACGCTCAATACATTGCTGAAAAGAGAAAAGTAGGCCGAGAGGCTAGTATAAGCGAGTGCGTAACATGTAAGTCCCTGAAAACGATATTCGCGAGTTCGAGATTATATGAGATCTTACGATTTTATCGTATCTCAGCATTCTTGTGAGTCTCAAAACCAAACTTCACAATGTAAAGTGTTTTTCACAATAATAACATGTATATCACATTGATATTAGGTGATACTAAAGCGAAGAAGGTCTGCTTTTGCTCACTTAACTGATTCGAATCACTTTCTTTTCATATTACCAGGCGTGGAATAATGATAATGTTATCATGTTCTAAACAAACGTGCCAAAACGTCGTCGTGCAAGCCAACCATAAACTACTTGTAGAAAGTGGAAGAAAAATATTTATGTACGTCTTCTTGGCTCAGCAGCTCATGACTCTTGTGAAGATATGCTCAGGCTGCTCAATCTTCAGATGGTGAAGAAGATAAATTGCGAAGAAGGTAGGACTTGTGGCGAAAAAACTATTAACACCAAATCTGCCATTGTCTTTATTATTAAGATAAAAGCCTCGCTTTTCAGTCGTTGTTAAATCTCTACTGTCGATACACAGATTGTCAGTTATATAGTCCACAGAAGAAGATACAGAATAGTGATTTGAACTTTCCCGTAAACAGTCAGATTATGTGCATTTTTTGAATGAACGAGGATCACCTAGAGAGAAGTAGCTTCTTTCTTGAACCTTTTTTTCAAAAGTCCCTACGTCACGAAATGATATCAAAAGCATATAAAGAAGAGCCTACTACTACCCTACCACTCTCCTCTTCATTTCCAACAAAAAAAAAGCACCTGCCCGCAACATGTGCCAAACAGCTACAATTTCTCGCACAAAAGGCAAAAAAGAAATTGATAATCTTAATTGTCACGAGGAATAGCAAAATCAAGAGGTTTTAAAAGAATAGCCACTGACTTCAGATTGAGAGGGAGACCTAGACTCTATAAAGAAAGCGCTAGCTTGTCAGGCCCCAATGAGATGATACCCCGAAACTGCCGTCTAGTGTATACAACGTAAATACCGCTACAGAATAACTCTTTGAGCAAGGTCCAAAAAACTCTGTAAGAACTGTGCAATTTCCACCGAACACATTACCCCACCAATTGGTGGAACAGCTTATATGACTGTCTATGTAGAACACAGAACCACGTGCCCATTTTATTTATTGCAAGACATGTGTTGATTATTACATATGTTGAACGATTGAACACTTTGTGCCAGCAGTAAAGAGCATCTAGATGAAAAATCAGGAAGACAGGCAATTATTAGGTCAATGTAAACGTGAGCGGTTTCAGATTGTATTGAGAAGACAATTATTTTTGGCATCTGTTCCAAATGGCGAAAAAGTAGAATGGGTCGAGGTTTTCTTCTGGAGCGCCTCACGTAGTCTTCAAAGGTTTATCTTCGATGATTGCTTTTCCCATGCTTTCTGACGACTTTCTGAGGTCCACTATCAACGTTTCTTATCTGAAAGGCTTCCGTCTCCTTACGAATCTTCTTGAACCTCGACTGCATCGTATGTCCGTTAGCGACTCTTGGGCCAAATGCGTTATTGATGTTGCTACCTGCCTTTGCTGCTTAACGAACCATTTTGAGCTCGATTAAAAAATTTTCTTGATTTTCTTCTTTGTCTAGCATTTGATTCACACCCTTCTTTTTGAGTGTTTCAAAGTGTCGCTCAATACAACATAATGTGATGATTTATTTGAGCCTTCCATGAAGTCTTTTATGGCACTTCTACCGTGCAAGACACGTGTTTCGGCATTGAATTCTCGTCAGTTGTACGTTGCCTTTCGGTTTACTCAGTTCTGCGGAGAGATATCATGTACATAGAGGAGCGATGCCAAAAGCTTACAAGCGCCTTTATGTGATAAAATCAACTAAATGACAGTGTTGTACACTCGATTGCTCGTGGCTGGTACAACATGATTGTCACACCTTTCTTTTCATGTGTTTATGGAAACTCACCCAAAGGAACATAATCTGATAACATATCTGCCCGCAAACCTGACTGAACCAAAAGACATCGTTAAGTTGACGACGCTGTAGTACCGGAACACGTGTCTTGGTCTGTATAAGTGTAATAAAAGACCTCATGAAGGGCTCAGAATATGTTATTAGATCATATTCACCCCACAGTTTGAAATAATTCTAAAATAAACAACTGTGTCAGTGGGCGTTCAAGCTCTGAAAAAGGCCGAAACGTCAGTGTACGATTTGTACCGGTATTTGCGCTAACTCAACAACACCAAATGCTGAACTAGCGTCGGCTAGAAAAAGATAAGCATTCCTTGCTACATATTCTTAGTAACAGCAGTTTTCAACCACTTTGAGATCATGCATAATAATTTTTGATATGACTGGCAATGACTTGTTCGCAACACGGAACTTCTAGTTCGAAATTGTTACAGACAATTTGCAGCTTATAGACAGGTATTGTGCTAAACAATGGCTACGGAAATCATTATTCCACGCCTGGTAATATGAAAAGAAAGTGATTCGAATCAGTTAAATGAGCAAAAGCAGACCTTCTTCGCTTTAGTATCACCTAATATCAATGTGATATACATGTTATTATTGTGAAAAACACTTTACATTGTGAAGTTTGGTTTTGAGACTCACAAGAATGCTGAGATACGATAAAATCGTAAGATCTCATATAATCTCGAACTCGCGAATATCGTTTTCAGGGACTTACATGTTACGCACTCGCTTATACTAGCCTCTCGGCCTACTTTTCTCTTTTCAGCAATGTATTGAGCGTATAGGCGATGCCCAGCAATAGCCCTTCAACGCGATCGATGTGGGAAGTACATATCAGTATTGAATCTATTGGAGAACACAACATTAGACCTTCATTTGGCATCTGTTTAAGGCAGTAAAAAATTAGATTATATGCATACTTGTAGATAAGTCTCGTTTGTCAGAAGCGCATAGACTTTTTCAAAAAAAAAGTAATAGATAACGAGCAATCTGAGAAATCCGCAAGCTCCAAAGTATGTTAATGTGCCCCCATCAGGTATTTCAACCTCAAAAAATCGAAAACTCTTACCCTGCTCATTTATTTCCATTTTAATGGCACCAATCTCACATCCTTTAGGAGTCATCCTACTCGAATTTTTAACGTCGAACTTGAAAGTAGCATAAATTGATCATTTTAGTTTGCACTATGAAGAACATAGTGTAAGATCAATGTCGTCAGATGTGCTTTAGGTGCCCTCACCCATCATAGTCGTTCAGAATTTCGCAACTCAAAAATGCTTTCTGCTCCTAAAACTTTTCCACACTCGTTTATTCTAAAACTCAGATAACATATTCTGCTTATGTTATGGACACTTATACATTGCAAGACGCGTTTCTCAGCATTGCAGCATCGAAACTTCTACGGTATCTTTTGCTTCACGGTTCCGCAGGGAGAATTCGTCTTTAAGCAGATATCGACTCCGATCTATTTACACTTACCGTTTGAGGAAAGGTATGGCATTCCAGAACTATCACAACATGTTACACTCCTGGGTTACATGAATTGGTCTTTCATTTTCACGCCTTTTCACTTTGTTCGGGCTACACTGCATCCGCAATCCTGCCAATCAGTTTGTTAACCAAAAATCAATAAGGTAGAGGAAACCGTGCTTCGGTGAGGATGCCGCTCCCTCTTTATGCGCGTCTTCGAGCCGTCATCGTTTTCTGTCGGACGTCAATCAATGCACGACTACACCCTCCTCTTATGAAACCTCCTATAAAAGGGGTGCTCTCGAGTGAACTTCTCATTCGAGAGTGCCCCACATCGGAGGAGTCTCCCCGATTCGACCCCAATCGGTCGATTCGGATCGCTTCAGCCAGCGGTTGCGACAGATGGTCGAGGAAGTTTGTACTCGTTTTTCCTTAAAAGTTTGTATGTTTTGAATGTGAAAAATTATTTCTGGCATCACAATAAACTAAATAGTGCAAAGTGTCATGAAAAAACATTCGCATCGGCCGGGATTCGAACCCAGATCGTCGGTGGTGCAATGATTCAGCTTACGCTCCCTGAAACAGTGAGATCTGGTTCAAATCCCGGCTGGCGCAAATGTTTTTTGCATACACTCTACACTATTGGGTTTATTGTAACATCATGCCACCTTAATAAGCGGTCAAATAAAATGGATTCTGATATTTTTGAAGTTTTTGATTTTCTAATCTCTGCTGTCTAGAATTATTCGCCCTTGACATCATAGTTTGATTGCAGAGGAGCTTTTCATAGCTCGTTGCTCTTTTTAGATCTAAATTTTCTCACTGTATTCGCTCTTGGTTGATCGGTTCTTTTCAATTAGAAAGGGACAAATCAAAATGCAATCTCATTCGCCGAAAAGGAGCTTTTCATAGGAGTGTTAGTAATCACTGAAAAGCTTACACTTGAAGCTACAACCCCACGTCGTTGGTTTCTAAAAAAGACTTTTCTGATGGTGCTACAAAGAAGATTTATTGGCTTCAAATAAGCGTATTTCTTGCTGGACAGAGCTCCTTCTTTCGACTATTAGCAATCATTCAGTAGCGTAATCAAATTTGACTTCAGCCCCTTGCATATATCCTGAATGGACTGTTACTGTGAAACACACAAAGTAAAATCTTTGATCAGAAACCTCTCTCGTCTGCTCACATGTGGGTGCCCGAGGTGGCCACGTGAACTGCTGAAGTCATACTTCTTTACGCGTTCATATGCCCGAAATTCGATGGTCATCACGTCATTGAACGTGGCCTTCGCCAGCCACCCACCCACACACACACACACACGTGAAATGGGGAATGAAGCTATTGACTGCAAATGGGAACTCAACTTATTCTACCTGCTGCGTTTCAGAGAAACGGTCTTTTAGTATATATGCACAGCGTTGGAATCAGATTCGCTTACGTTATCTAATGATACAAAACAGTCCCAAGAAAAAGCTCTATCCGGCGGGAAACATGCGCGTCTGAGACGTAGCTTTCTGTGGAGATCACAGCGTTATAAAGCCGAAAAACACATTAGTGTGTAGAGGGACTTTCGTAGTATCTGGATCAATCGTTTTATCAAAAATATATTCTAAAGCAATGAAACAATTCCTAATTGAATAACAATATGTCGATCGTCCCGCCTGCCTCGTTCTCTGCCATGACCGTCGCATTGTCGAATAGCCAGTAAACAACCTGCCATAAATGTAAATCTCGATATTATCTACCCTCCTGACCCGTTGTTCCAGAAAGTTAGCACATCGGTAAAATTGGGTTACATTACTCTATCGGATGACTGCTAATATTTTAAAGAGAGAGCTCTGTCAGGCAATATTTAAAGCTCAAATCAAAAAATCAATAGAATTCAAAGATTAGAAGAGCTTTTTCAAAAAACAAACTCATTTTTCACTATTTTGGAGCCAGTGCTATTGAACGAGTACTAGCACTTCGGGAAGAAGTTTTGTTCAGCGAGATATAAGCAACATAGGAAAAAGAGAACACGTGGTTTCATGAAACATAATTATATTTCAGGTATTACAGCGCTATAAAAGGCTGTTTTGAAAAGCAACCCCGTTGGGCTCTTGCCAGAGGTTTAGGCCTTTGTATAAGATAATTGCTAAGACATTCATGAAAAATTCCTGTCCAGCGATTATGATCGGCTCAAATATTTGTCGCCATCCAACCAAGTTCTACCCATTATCCACCATTGCAACCTTTGACACTGCACCTTGTCCACTTATTTCGCATATTCTACGTACTTTTTAATTAACTACCCCCCAGACATTTCCTCTGTAGTTCCCATTAGTTCCAGCCTCTTAAAATAACTTTAGCATGACCTTGTACAAGTGAATGTGACCCCACAAGTAAACCACAGATCTGATTGGCTCAGCTGTTTCCTGCGGATATCGTCTCCACTTGTGCATACTTTACTATATAGACATGAATGGCTACAAATTAATTATCAGGCATATTGAAATTTGAGCGTAGTGTTTAGAAAACACTCGAAACGAAAGGCCTGACATTTTATAATTACCAACCAAGAGGAAGTGTACAAAACTGCCTATTTAATGATTTCTTTCACTTGATGGTCTGTGTAAATAGTACGTCTGCGTCTTCTCTATGCAAGGGTTTGAATTCCTGTCCAGGAGGGTTAGCTGAGACGAAAGGCACTGTGCAACTGAGGAGACTGGAAATGGCGAAACACGTGTATTCCACTGTATAAGCGCCCATAGCAGACCACATGCATAGCTCAAAACTAATCAGCGGGCCTACACGCTGTTGATTTATACGAAATATTTATAGTTTTATTCGCAAAGAAGAATCAAATACTTTTACGTCCCGAACAACATTCTGTGAAATGCCTCACGCTTATTCAGGGAGAATCAGTAATAAATATTTCTCGCTTTTTCTCGCTTATTGTCACTCGACGCTCATTGTCTTCGGAGGTGCGCCTTTGGAGGTGATCGATTAAGGGAATCGCGCATTAAACCTAAGCCTCGATTAAAGGGAACCCTCATAATTTGGCCACTATTGCACTGTAATGCACTAGGTCATCTCAAGAGGACTGATGAAAAGATAATTGGTGAGCGGTCGAAAAAGGTAGCGTCGCTCAGAATCCTGCCCTATCTGATGGGGATGAGAGATGTTCAAGGAAGCGTATAATTCAGCTGCACGTAGTCAGCCGGCTTCTTGAGACTTTACATGCCCAATATCTCAGAGTCGAATACAGAACTATCTTCTCTATGGCCATCGGACAAGTGATCAGTACGAGAATACGGTCTCATGTTTAGATGATTCATGACAAGAATGAGCAGAAGAGTTGATAATATGTTCATTTGTAAAGGATTTCGTTTCCGAAATAAAGGATACTGATTGTCAGAACGTATGAGAGCTAGCCTTAGTAAAAATACTCGTAAAAATCTTCTCTTAAAATCTTGTTTTTCGTGACGATGAAGTACTGCGACCATCTACCATATAATGTCAACAAAACCCGCTGTGAATTCCAAACAACGGGCTAAAAGTTAAGCATATTTTAGCACTCGGTATGGTACACTAAAAAGGCCTGTTTATGAGTAGAGATTC
>JAHQIW010002110.1:0-110753 GCA_019055375.1 Parelaphostrongylus tenuis
CCCCCCCCCTACACTGGTGGCAGAAAAGTCGCACACACCGCAGCCGCAAACGATCGCACCTCCCTCCCCCTCACCTACCCCTGAACCTGTGTACGTGGTCTGCAAGCATACTTTTACAACTAAACTTCTCTAATAGGACTAAACTAAACTTTCTATATAGAAGTAGTTCTAATATGTAACTCAAGTAAGTGTAAGAAGAGCGCGTGTACATCATTGCGTATGGTAAGGGTACTTCCCTTTAAGCAGTTATTCTACAGTCTAAATCTGTGAATACAAACCGTGTATCTTATTTATTGAAAGCTCTTCTTATTACCCTTTATTATCCTTTATTACCCTGTAATAGTGAAAAGAAAATATTATACAGCACTCAAACATCATATTCTAAACAAAGTTTTTCCTCGAAAATTCAGCAGCTCTCCTATAACACAAATATCGGTAAATTCATTAGCATTTGGTATTCCAAGAAAGCCCTTTATTGCTCTGCAACACTCAAATTAACATTGCATTTCATATGTGGCGCGTATGCCTTCCACCGGTGCGCATGTATATTGCAATATTGGTATGGCGCTGTCACATTTCAATAACCAATCGATAGCTCAAATCTCTATGATTTCAATGGTGTGCTTGCCTGTTGACAAAGTCTCTCTGAGAGCTGTAGCAGACAAGTATAAGACTGTGCTGCACATTCGAGTAATTAACGTTAGACACAGCTTTTCTTTCAGGCTTTCGCACCCATTCAATAGAGGAAGTCCCAAAAATTTCAGGAATATGCTTCGCTTTTAAAAAGACTTTCAGTGTGCCCTTACAGCTAAGAGAATAATGAGTTTATACTTGGCACACACCGCATGCCATGTGTGGATTGCGCTGTGTGACAGTCACTGCGTCCGAGCATTAACTCAATAATCTTTCAGCTCTAACAACGCATAAAACGTCTTCTCAAAATCCAGGCTTACCATTTAGGTCGTCTGAGATATGTGCTATCGAGTGGTTACTGGAGATCTAAATGAAAACCTCTGTCCAGCAAAAATGCTTGAATGTGAAGATAGAATCTGGTACTTACATGTTAGACGGCACACATATTCAAGCCGATCCCATTCGCTGGACAAAAACTTTTTATAGGAGTGTTAGCAATTGGTCGAAAGCATTAATCTCTAGCTACGACTGTATGCCACCAATTTTCAAAACACCCTTTTGTGGTGCATGTAGCATCCAAATAAAATTTTGTTTCTCACTCGCTGTTCGTCTTCATTTTTACACAAATATAATTCGTTAGAAGCACGAAAAGCATATCAGCGTGTGAGGAAACTTTCAGTAGCATCAGAATCCACGTTTCTATCTGAAAGTTTCCATCGATGCGGTGAAAAAATCCTCAATAAAACAACAATAGTTGCCGCCGTTTCAACGCATGGTGCGGTAGATCACATAGACTTACGCGGCAAATCAGGCTATTGCCTCACTAACAATTCGTTGCTGTGGGCTCCCCTACACATTTCACTCAGCTATGAACCTTTTTGGCAACTTTCCCTACCCGCCAACTCACGGAGCAGGGAAGGAGCGACCGATCCGCGTTTGAAATAATGTTATTCAATCGGGATAATATCGGCAGAAACTTCAAACGAAACGTAGACCGTGTTGTTACCGAAAATGTCTACACGCTGATATGCTTCTCGTGCTTCCAGCGATTTATACACGTGGTAAAATAGAGACGAAAAGCGAGTGAGAAACAAAATGTTGTTCGGGAAGGCTACAGCGTTGTAAAAGAGTATTATAAAAAGGGCGACGTGGAGTTGTAGCCAAGATTAAGGCTATCGAATAATAACTATCCTGTCCTGCGAATGATATCGGTTTAAAAACTGGTCGCTATTTAACATATAAGTACCAACCTCCTACTTCACCTTTACAGTATAATGTAGAAACCATTTTAGAAATAAAACGCACCCATCAAATTTTCCACATTCCAGCTGTCGAATAATTACTAAAACCTCGAAAACTTAAAAAAAAACTTCTTCTTCAATATAGCTACGGATAAGAAAAATGCCGATAATACTCCTCTAAAGACCCATATTTCTGGCCGATAGTTTGCATAATACCGATGTTCTAAGCCTTTTATTGAAAACACTGTTGTCCAATTCCCACTCAGAATTCCTCAATATCCATGAGTTCTCAAATTTTTCTCGCGCAACTATGAATAACGCAAATAAAGGAATAATTTATTAAACTTAGTTACTGAGAGAGTCTTCGATGAAACAGGTATCGAATAGAGCACTTGTAGTAATTCTCAATAAATTACCAGCTGTTATCCAATTTTTATTTACTATGATGACTCTTGGGGTTTTGTATAATATTAGGAAAGAGCAGAACTAAAGATTTTTTTGGTGATCCTCTTTGCACAATACAATACAGTTGATTTACTGCCAAATTCAGTATGATTGCGTAATATACCAGCGTTTTCTATCTACAGAAGAGATGTATAACTAAATCCAAAAGCATATGAGCGAGTACAGAAAATCTTGTTCTATCAAAGTAATACAAGAGTCCCGAATGTTTTTTGGCAAGTGAAGAAAAAAAACCCTAACAAACAACGAAAACCGCATAAATCGCTCGGCGCGCATCGATTTCTATAGTCCTCTGTTAAGAGTCAGACTGCTGGCATGTCGAAGTCTGTCACGTATAAGTAGTACTAGAGACGTTGCTGCCTTGTAAACAATGTGATGTAGACTTCGTCTTCAGTTAAATCTACAATCTTTGCTCAGAAATTTAGAAGCTCAAAAATCAACATGGCAAGACATTTGATTGATCTATCTATAATCTTCGCTGCTATCCACAATCTACACTGTACTGGGGTGGAGTGATGCCTGCGGGTCAAGGTAGTAAACAAAGGAATGCAATTTCAGTGCAAATTTCTCCAGTTTTGAACGAATTAGTAACTCTTGCTGAAATGCTTGAATGAAACACTTTATTAGCGCTTAAATTTATCGCATTCCGAGATGATCAAAAACAAGGCCAGAAACTATATTCAATATAACGATTAAGCAATTGATTATTCACTAAAAAAGAAAATTTTGATTGAGTGAGCACAGGGGCATTCACTGTTACCGGGTTTTCTTTGCCTGTTTCGATGGTTTCGACAAGTCCGACTGCTGCTGCTCAGGAAGCTGGCATTGCAACTAGTAAAGGAACTGCCAGGCATTTGTACGCCGCCTTGCAAGGAAACAGTGAGTTGACAGTTTCCAGTGATTCAAGTGATATGATTTTTTTAGTTAGATCTGAAATAGCGGAAGAAGTGAGCTCCCAGCTTCTGAGAATTGTCACCTCCTAATGCTAGTATAACTTACGTAGCTTCACGTGTAAGAGAAAATATATTCAAAGAAACTTTCTGAAGTAGTGGCCAAATTTTTCTTGCATGTCTTCGATGTTCTTGAACGCCAAGCTCGTAGTGCATTCTTACCTGACCCTGTAATCGCAACATTTTGGATCAACTTACTGTTAGCGTCACTCACGAACCTCTGGAATGCCAGATGTTGCTCTTACTCGAAAGGAAATCGGTGAGTCAATTAATCACCGACGTACATTCGATGGGCGATTTAATGACAGGTATTTCAAAAAGAGTGGAAGATAGTTTACTTTTGTCCAGAAAAGGCAAATAGTTTTCGAAAAAAAATGTCTGGAATATGAGAAAATTCTATCAGAGCAATACTAAATCGAAAGCTAATAGGATCGACAAGATTTTTTCAGCGAGGTCATTTTACATCTTAGTCCGAGAACAACATAGACTTCACTGTGTAAATGATGTTTTGGAAGATATTGAAGGTTGAAGGAAGTTGGTGCTCAAAACTGCTCTTTATTTTTCCAGTTCTTTGTTGCACTAGGTGTTAATACAGAACATGTAACTTTTTGCAGTCGAGATGGATGCCAATAAAATTTCACAGCGCTGCATCATCGTTGGCAATACCGTGACGGGAATTTGCACTGATAATATGGCTGGAGAGTAAAATACATTAAGGTGTACAATGTGATATATTTGTGACTAGCAATCCTTTCAAAGTTAATTAAGCATCTGCTTATAGATTGAAAATTTTCTGTCTCTCCACTAACCATAATAATACATACGCAAGAATTAGAGGGCCAATCAGAGGAATGCACTAAGTTACACTGGAGTTCATAAAGTGATGAGTAAGGCTCAGTATTTCTTCAGACAGGGGTAACTGATAGATTTACAAATACAGAATTTTTGAGAAACTTTGCTTTGCTTGTGATTTAGAGAAAATGCTTTAATTATTTCCTCAACCTTGGTCGTATGAAACTAGTCAGAAAAGTCTTATTTTAATTCTACACGAGCAACTTTAGAAATTCCCGTGGGCATTTTGGCGCTCTTGAAGTTGTTTCAATTTCTTTACCTTATAAAGAGTTTGAACACTTCACACATTATGAAAGTATTGATTAGACAACGTTCCAACTGTGTTTTTCAAAAATTTCGTTTTTTATAGACTTCGTAGAATGTTGGCTGAGACATTCTCTCCAATATTTGATAAAGCCGAGCTGAAATGTATATAAAGGCGTTCTCTGATCGACCTGTTGAGACAGAAATGGACCAGCGCCATTCTGATCACCTTGTTTCCGCTTACACTGCATCATTAGTCACTGCGCTATCCGCTTTGCAGAGATACTACTAGGATGAAAACAATGAAACAAAAGTACAAATGCTTGAAATTGTCGAGGACAGTTTTCAAAGATCTGATTGGAAATATATTTATGAAAATATTTTCTATATCTGCTGTAGAGACCTATCAGTTAAAATGAAAGCAAAGAACGTTTGGATCTTTTATAGTGGAACATTTCCGTGAAGCTACTTCATGTCTCATAAACGGCCTTATCATCTCTTTATCGAGTCTGAAGTTCTTGAAGTTGTGTCGATTTATGTCCGCCATGCAGTACTCATATTCTTTTGAATGAATGTGGATGAGCATCGCGCGTATCCGGGTTCTATACTAATTGATGATTTGACTCATAGATCACTAAGTCGATAAGTAGTATGCGGAAAGCGTCTCAAAAGCCCTTTCAGATGAGACACACTCTATGCACACTTCACCTGTTCTCAAACCTAGAATTCAGCACTTTTTCAGCAGCTCTGCACCGCGACAAATAGTACACTATGTTGCGCGCACTGCCGAGAGGCAGAAACCTTCGAAACACCGGTGTATGGCCCTGGCGTACCAACCTCGTTTAGGCTTTAAACATTCTTTTTTGGAATTATTTTGAATTTTTATTACGAGGTTTTTAAAAACAGTCGATCTTATGGATTAATTTTGGTCTACCAGCTGAAATCCATCGACTGAAAAGTGGTGATGGACCAGTGTCATTGTACACTATGTTCATCACCACGTACCCCCCTCTTCTTGCTATAATGCAGGTATCTTTTTCAGTTTTTAAAATCGAATAAGTAATCAAATATTTGGCAGTGTTTCAAACTGTATAAATCAGCGCATTTTTAGAAGGTTCCGAGATTCGCCTATTAAAGCCTTATAACATACCTATATCTTCTAGAGATTTCACTAGCAACACTAGCACCATCCATCGTCATGTCTAGGTGGCAGTGATAGGATATACTTCCACTCATACAGTTTGAATGGTTAAGCCGTCGTCTTATCAAAGAAGTCATACAAGGCGCTCTACATTCTCCAACACCAGAAATCATGTTGACGTATGATAACACTCTGATACTACTATTTCTTGTCACTGAGTATATTCGCAGGAATGCCCTTCATACATTAATAGTACGATTTACCTTGTGAAAATGTGATACCACCGAATTGAGCAAAGAGTTTGTAGAAGTTCTTGAAAGTTTCCTTTTTATACGCAGAAAAACCAGCAAAAATAGCAGCAATAGACCACATTGTCTACGACTTTATGCCATCGCTCTGCAAGATGCCGATCTGCTCAGAGCCTCATTCTAGCTTCTTTAAATCAAAAAACTCCTAAGATGTGATGTTGGGTGAAGTGCAATACGTTTTACGTCAGGGCGGGAGTTGAACCCACATCTCACTCTATTCGGACAGATAGATGCGTTGTAGCGTAAAGAGAGTGGTGCGCAAATCGGACGTCAGGGTGCAACGAGTTAGAGTGCGCGCTCCCGGATAGAGTGAGATGTGGGTTCGACTCCCGCCTGACGCAAAAGTTTTACACGTCACTCTATATCACTGAGTATATTCACGACATCATGCCACCTCATGAAGTGATTAAATAAAAAAATTTCACCCCCTGACATGTTTCTTCAACTACCTTCAATGATTCAAATCGGCAGTGATTGAAAGAGGCCATAGTGAGATAAAGCTCATACGGATCCTGGCGAAGCTTCTTCTGGACAAAGTCAAACTGGCGCAACCTGTTGAAAGAATCCGTTCAAAGTAATTAAGGAAATCAGAGAGATGGTGAATGTCACCAAGATTTACCAAAGTGAGACATCAAGGGCAAGCGTGTCAGAATTGTCCTGTAGGAAAACTGCTGCTGCAAGACAATAGGTCTCATCCTGAAGCTGAAAATCCTACATTTTGATGAAGCATCAGTATAGGAACGAAGATATAGTGAAAGATGTGAAGAGCGCAAGTGAGGTGACGCTGAGCAAAGGCTTTTTTGCTCACCTTCTCAAATGTTCCTATGAAATTTCTCTATGCCCGGCAGTTTGAGAGCTTTTCTAAGCTTCGCACTGCGCTGCCGTTGACAAGGGCGCAGACCTCCCAGTTTCCCAATCGGACCGGAGCATATTTTTCTTGCAGAGAAAGTTTTGAATTTCGTTATAAACGGCAACACTTTGCCAGTGGACCATCACAGCGAGGCGCTACCTGTATAAATCTCTAATATTCTAGAAGCGATAACGGGCAGTTAGATTACCGTACAATGCCTTTTTAGGAAGACATTGAGCATTGACAATAATGTTTTTCGTTCAGATTTCAAAAGGTCCAAATTTGTGATATTCTATTGTAGGCTCCTGATGTCCTAAGGAACGGGGTCGCAGAGCTGAACTAGAGGACCGGTGTTACTAGCAATTTGAGGGTAGTCTATTGTTTTGAAAGTACCTATACGCTATTGAGGTGCCATGACATGAACATTGATCCGATGCCAGCTGCAAGACTTGAGCGTGAGTCTTGCTCATCCCTCATCATTTAGAGCTTAAAATAATTTGATTTGTCAGAGACACCTTCTCACTACAAGGAAGTATAATATCATGGAGAGAACTTTTACAAAGGGCGTTATTTAGTAAAAAAAACCGACCACATATCTAGAAATTTTGATTCCATGAAAAAAAACGTTCTTACCGAAGTAGTTCATCTTTAACTGTTGGTGACATTTTTTCACCATTTTATATGTACTTTGAAATCATTTATCGGTTTGAGAAGAGCCGATTGCAATACTAAGTTTGCTGCATGGGAGACCTGTTATCCCTTTGAGGAGGAACGTCGATAGGTACACGGCGTCGCGTCGTTGCTTTTTCACAGACGAGGCGCCGCAGCTGAGTGAGATTTGACGAAGCGCGACTTGATACAAATCATATCATATGGTCTTCAAAGGGTTATGGCATGCTCTGCTTGCGCGAAGAATATAACATTTTGCTTTTACTGTAATCATCCCGTTTGTATAGACTCCACAGCGAGTTGTTGGCAGTTATACAGAAAAAATATTTTCCAGAGGAAACTTTATCACTTCTAGAGGAATTTTGAAAAATAATTCTGAGAACTTTTTTCTAGTCAAAAAACGCTCATTTATTCCAAGAAGTCTATATTTCAATAGAAACGCCACGTCTTAATGATAGCAACGCATTTTCAGCTTTCCTTGCAGTCCCTTCGACGATATTTCGAGGTGCAGATAAAAAATACTTTTCCCAATATGAAATTTTAGAAGGTTCTCATACCATAGAAGGATTTTTGCAGTATTTAGCCGGAGGGAGCATTACTAAAGTTCGCACTTGCTGCTTTGAGAAGGGCTTTTCGAAAACAATGCATTTTTCTCACTCAGATCTCTCAAACTCCAGTGGTGTCGTAGATTTCCTACCTAAAGTATTTAGAAAACAACAATTTACGCAATCACCATCTGTCAATTACAATTTACTTTTGCTCATGTATTAGCACTGGTTAATAATTTACTTGTTGCGTTGAATTTCTAGTTTGTGCCTCTGACAGTCAACAACGTATGTCCCTATTTGTCCACCAGCCCCATTTTCGCTTTATCACTTTATTTGACCTATTTCTTTTTCCTTCCCTATAAGGGCCTCAGTGCCTCCAGCATTGATTCGTCACCCTCGCTTGCTTGAGAATTCCATCTTCACTGCGAACACCGTAGATAACTGGTCGAGTACGTCTTTTTTCCAATTTCGAGGATAGCAACGCTGGAACACTCTGTAGAACCTTTGTTAACGTCCACTTGAGAGTGCTGACGAATGGCTATCAACTCCGCCTCTGGCCGCGCCGAACATCATTAACCACTCGGCCACGCTTCCTTTTCCCACTTTCCTCAGCAATTTAGAAGCGATTTGATAGTTCGAAAGATGGAGATTTCAGTACGGAGCCCGGTTTCAAAAAATGCTTTCTTAGTAAGCTTGCCAAGGTGCAAAATACGCTTCGCTTTCGGAGTAGATAGCCCGTGCTCGAGTGTTTTTAAACTTCATAGCGAGTTTTGTTAACTGTTATATGGTAAAATATAGAAATTTTCTTCAATTTAAGCTACCGACTGATTACTTAAACATCAAAAACGAGCATAAAATAAGCTTTCCTCTAAGGTCCGAGAAAGGGTGCAGATTACGGAAAAGTACCGAAATATCCAACACAGTTTTTCATTTTGGTGAATCCTACATAATATTGATAACACTGAGAGCTTTGCCTTTTTCTACTACATTAATCACGCTAGTGTGAACTATTGAACTCCTTATGCGGCTATTTTTAGCTTAATGCGGGGGAAAAATCGCCGACGTTCATCCATCTAATCGACCCATGAAAAGAGGAGCATCAATGCTTTGCGAGTAGCTTCTCGTACTTCTGTCTCAAGAAAATTCATTGTCGAAATACCACTACACGAAGCGCTTTCCTCAGAAACGATGTAGCCAACGTTTCGGCGCTTTTGCTTATTATGAAGCTACAGTAGTTTGCGTTGAGTGACCACAGCAGTTGTTCGTCTTCCACTGGTCATGTTAACTGTCGCACAAGACGATAGGAATATTATAAATCACATTTCTTCACTTTCAGAATACTCCGATACAATACTCGAGTGATCAAGGTCTAAAAAACTAGTTAGCGCTTCAGCAATTTCGGCAGCAAATGCAGCACTCTAAAGGAGGAAATTCGTTGCTCTGAAAAAAAGGATTCATAATGATGAGCGATAGCATTCAAATTCAGCACTCTGAACGTATTGAATGTAATATTCTACACTAAGAAATAGTCACTAGTTTTTGCCAGATTGTTAATCTTGAGTTTGTGCACACATAGCGAGTAGTCAACGTTTTTAGGTCGCCGTAAAATAACTTTTTTTCGTTCTAAACAGTCGAAGCTTTGCTACATGAATGATATTTTCAAACTTGCCTGTACTTTTTTGTGTTAATCTTCTGCATTACAGCCCGTTGTCACCGCTCGAGTTGCGGTATGCCGTCTAGGTTAGCAGTATACCTAAGTACCTTCATGTTGAAAATCCATTGCATAGTTTAATTAAGTTCGAGTCTCTAATTCCACGTGTAGTAGATTATAATTCATAAAATGTACTACGTTTTTTCGAATTCGCTGCAGATTGCGAAGATATTTCATATGTTCCTTTCAGTAAGTCCAGAGAGGGGAGGGACTTAAAGTAGCATGTTTGGGAACGGCGAGTGCCATTTTGGTACACCACGTCCTATATGACTGCAATGACTGCTGCGAGCCCTAATGCACTGAAAAAAAGTAAAGTCGTGGGACTTTAGTCATTTTAAAGAAGTATAACCACCTTGAGCAATCTTTCCAAAAAAAAAGATCCTGTGAAATAACTTTTTTTGATGTTTGATTTCTAACTTATTACAATGAATGGCGTAATCGAATTATCCATGAAATCTATATCTTAAAAATACGATCTTGATAGTGTCCTGATAAAATCGGAATTTTCTTGAAAAGTTCTTGTTCTTCAAAAACTTTCGAGCACTTGCGGATCACTAAAATTGAAAGTCATTGCCGAAGATAAATGATATCTAACAAAAGATAGATCTTTTCTAGTTATTTACTCTATTCGTTTCTCAAAAACTCAATTTCAATAAGCAGACTTAATGGAGCATTTTAGGCAAAATCCTATAAACACTATTGACATACTAAACACAGCATACTCGAACACTGCACGTTGTTTGCTGAATAGATCGGTAACACGAAGATGTTGAAACAAATTTATTCACTCATCCCGACCAAGTTGGTTCACTGTTCACTATAGTGCAGCGGCAAACTGCTTTGGCGATATGATGCAGCCTCGTCAAACCTCCTTTCTATTGATGTGGTGGGGAGTCGATGCAATAAGTGTATTTTCGTGGTTTGTTGAAGAACCTGTATCCTGATTGTCGCCAGGATCATTTAGTCACGTAGATCAGCCTGAGTTCTTTATAAAATTACACTGAGTGTGACACTACTTCTTCTGGTGGAGCTCAATTCGTCAGTTTGTCTCGAATCCGAGGCAATGATGGAGAGCAAGGTAAGAGGGGAAGCTGCACAGCCTGCTACAATTTTCGTGGCTCTAGTGCTAACCCCTGAAGCGTCAGCGATAAGATATTTAAAGAAGACACGCGCACTACTAGTGCTCCTCTGTCCGTTCGTTCAACGTATAGTCAGTAGATGTTATCGCTATTATCTCAACCACACCTCATTTCTCGATATGTCCACAGTGACATAAGCTGTACTCCCTCAGGTTACAGTATTTCGTCGCTCGACCTGGACACTCAAATTTCGTGGTTGTGACATGTGGTGCACATAGCGGTGATGTAAGCCTACTTTAAGCCTCTAAGCAACAATCTCCACGGATAGCTTGCTTTGTAGAGTCAACTCAATATATTTCGAAAAACCTTTTATTTGATTCAGCAAGGTAACTTGTTTTTTTTTGCATCATTAGGTTACGTTACGGTCGGTAAAAAGTACTATTAGGTAAGTGTTTCGACACCTTTGTCTTCTTCAGGGCCGCAGAGATCCAAATCGATGGTTCACAGTTCTCATGTTTTCTTGCGATAGGTATTCGTTCCCGTACCGAGTTTATTTCAGTGAAATGGGAAGATATTTGATAGCCATTCCATAAAGTTTGCCTCGGGAAAGTATGAGTTTATTCTTATTTGATTTATGAGGTTTTACAATATTCTATAGTTGCAGAATAATTTCGCACAGAACACAGTTTTTGATTTTATAGTAAAGAATCCTAGGCTGACACCTTCTCATGTCGATGCCTGCCATCGCACCTGCGTTCTAGAAGTTATAAAAAGTGTTGCTCACTGGTTATCAGAAGTCCATGAAGACAAGTTTCTAGTATATTTACATTTTCTCCATAGTGTTATGATGCTTCAAATATGATCGGTTATGACGATTTCAACACACTCGAGAGAATTGAGTGGTGAGCGTAAATTTGAAACTTGGATGTAATTCCAAATGAGGCCGAATTTTGCTCGTCACTCAATTCTTTCAAGCGAACGAAGACACTTTCATATTTTAAAATAAACTAGTGAAAAAATGATCCCTTCAGAAATCTCGCCGACCTTTCCGAGAACTCTGTATTGACTGTTTGAAAGGTCACTCGACACGAGAGCGTTAAAATAACTTGAGCCATGTTCAGTGCAGTAAAACTTTTTAGATATGGTCATTTTCACCCAGATAAATGTTCATATTTTTATTTATAGCTCTTGTTTCCAAAGTTTCTACCACTTTTTTTGCAATAAATGCATATAACCTAATAAGTTATTCCAACATCTATCAATATATTTCAATCGAAATATAGTGAATTTGTCGAAAGGCACATGTTTTTTCAAGATTATGTTGTTTTTAAAAACGAGGTTTCAAAATAGTCGATCATAGGGTATTGTTAATATCCTCTCTAAACAGCCGTAAATCATTCAATCCACAGTCAAATACAGTGTAAGAATACCATGGTGACTCTTTCACCGTACGCTGAGTGTAGACAGTTCGGCGTTGATTTCTCCAAATAGAGGATTTGTAACCGAGAAAGTGATTGAACCAAAAGACACTGTGCATCTAATGAGGTTGCAAGGCCAAAACATGTGTTTTGCACTATATATGTGCCACTGCAGGCCTCATGAAACGTTCAAAGGTTTCTAAGACTTTGAAGATACTGCGTGAAACACTTATGTCATTTAAAACGTTTCATCTTATTTTAGTTAACACATCTAGAACTCTCAAAATTGCAGACGCATAGAGAAGAACGTTCAAAGGACTTTGAACATCTACGGCCGTCAATCACCTTTTAGAGGTATTCCTTTCAATGTGGAGGTCTCAAATGAAGATGGCCAGCTGCCATGATGCCAACATTTTTTATTTTGTCTTTACTAACCATTTTCCATTTTCGACATTGGGAGCGTACTTACAGGATGACAGATCCGCTTCCATCATTTCAATAACACATATGATTATAATCTGATAAGGATATGACATATTTTGAGCCATAGGTCTAGTGCTATATAGGCGCCTATTTCGTCCTATTGGGACTCATCAGTAGCACCCTCCCTCGGTTCCGTCGATCCTTGAGGTAAACAATCCTCTAAAGGAACCGACGCCGAGTAAAATTAAGCACCCAAAGTAGGATGATGTTATTACCTGACTTTGTGGTGACCGGCAGTCGAGCTTACGGCTTTTAAAATGAGCTATACTTCTTCTATCGACTGCTTTTTTTTACAGACCCGCTCAAAATGATTTAATCTGATAAGGATATGACATATTTTGAGCCATAGGTCTAGTGCTATATAGGCGCCTATTTCGTCCTATTGGGACTCATCAGTAGCACCCTCCCTCGGTTCCGTCGATCCTTGAGGTAAACAATCCTCTAAAGGAACCGACGCCGAGTAAAATTAAGCACCCAAAGTAGGATGATGTTATTACCTGACTTTGTGGTGACCGGCATTCGAGCTTACGGCTTAGGACGAAATAGGCGCCTATACAGCACTAGAGCTATGGCTCAAAATATGTCATATCCTTATCAGATTAAATCATTTTGAGCGGGTCTGTAAAAAAAGCAGTCGATAGAAGAAGTATAGTTCATTTTAAAAGCCGTAAGCTCGACTGCCGGTCACCACAAAGTCAGGTAATAACATCATCCTACTTTGGGTGCTTAATTTTACTCGGCGTCGGTTCCTTTAGAGGATTGTTTACCTCAAAGGATCGACGGAACCGAGGGAGGGTGCTACTGATGAGTCCCAATAGGACGAAATAGGCGCCTATATAGCACTAGACCTATGGCTCAAAATATGTCATATCCTTATCAGATTAAATCATTTTGAGCGGGTCTGTAAAAAAAAGCAGTCGATAGAAGAAACATATGATTATAATATTCACGAATAAATTTGGACAGTGATTGATTTTTTGACGCTATTCAGTAAAATTTAGTTAGCAATAGTGCTAGTTCTCAATAGAGGGTTGAGTAGATTAATGGTTGGAGCTTTGAAGTGGTGATGCTGTGAAACCAATTTCAGTTGTTTATCTAAATCTTCCAGTGTATATATTGTGTAATCCTTCTCCTTCCCCAGAATGCTTGTGGCGCAGTGGTCAACGCCAACGCTGCTCTGCGACACATTTGTGGTCGACCAATCGAATTGGTGGGTCGACCAAGCGCATGCTCACCAAGTCGTCCATAAATTTAGAGTTGGTAGTCGTCAGCAGAATTAACTGGGAGAATACTACACTGACTTCTTCGCGAGTCAGTGTAAAAGCCAGATACGGATTCAGTAACTTCAAACGGTAGTAGATGAATACAAATGCATGGCGCATCTTCTTAACGATTTGTCAATGCCGAGAGCTTTAACCTTTCATTTTCCGATCCTTTTTCACTATCTCTTTTATGGCCAATAATAACGCAACATGTTCCCCATTATAAGCAAGCAGAAACTTATTCTGTGGCTTTTTATTTGCGATATTCTCTATTGCTTTCAAAGAGATCACAAAATCGAAATATATAGCGTTGCCACGTCTCAATGTAATTTACTGAACTACTTCTGAGTAATCAACACTGATGTGATTTGTCAGTTTATTGCTGCTATATTGTTGAAAAAAATTATCGTCAAAATGAAAATGCTCGTCTCAAACACATCGAGGTTCAGTTTTAGTTTCCACCGACAGTGGCACTTGCCGAGAAGAAAGGAATCCAGATGGACCCGATGTTAACACTCGAAGTGCTCTGTCTACTACACTTTGCCACATCGATCTCGACCAACTCGCCATGACGATGTTTGTGGTCTGCACAGATTCTTTTTTGAAAGACGAAGCTTTATGGAGAAAGAAAGCTATTCTAACCGAGAGAGTTCCTGAGATTGTCGTATGATTCTGGGGAATAGGCGTTATTGCCACCATCATGTCCACTGGCATGGTGCATGGCATCATGGCGCGCTGTAATCCCATCAGTCCATTGCAAAATCCTGTCACAGTGTTGCCGACAATGATGCACTTCTGTTCATTCTTCATCACTAAAAAAATTTGTCAAATTCAGAAGAAGGCTTTCTTTCGTCACAATGGAAAATTGATAAAAGTTAAGAACAGTCTCGAGAATTGACT
This sequence comes from Parelaphostrongylus tenuis, assembly GCA_019055375.1. NCBI lineage: Eukaryota > Metazoa > Nematoda > Chromadorea > Rhabditida > Metastrongylidae > Parelaphostrongylus > Parelaphostrongylus tenuis. The sequence continues at coordinate 14,751 of JAHQIW010002110.1, forward strand.
ACCTTAATACTCTTCAGACCATTTCAAACCATCACGCATTGAATACTATGTCATTCTCAGAAAAGGATGTGAAAACTCACATAAAGCAAATGTCGTGAAATCTGAAGACTGTACTTCCAGTGCACTTCAATTGTTCTCCTTTCATTTAGAATCATTTTCTACTAATTTCTGTATAAACTGTTTTTTGAACAGCAGTAAAGGCAGTGAATTTACATATACGGCATATTTCTCTTGAAATTTTCCAAATGGATGCTCATGATGACCCACCCATATCCATCGCTGGATTTAGTACAACACCTTGGCATTGAATTGGTGCATAGATGACTCTAACTTCCAGTTGACCCAAAATGGCTGAGATCACAGCTTCAGGTAAGAGTGCACTACGGCCTTGGCGTTCGAGAACATCAAAGACCTGAAGAATATCTTTCAGTAGTCTCAAGAACTTATTTGAAAATATATTGAGTCAAATTATCCGAAGCTATGCAAACCATGTTAACACCAGGTGACTGACGAATTGTCTGAAAGTATGAAGTCTTTTCCTTTACCTTCGAAAATATTGCAGGAATTGCGAGTCAAACGGTTTCATACTTACTGTTTGCATGACAAGACGTTCTACAAATCCCTTTGCTCCTGCCTCGTTCGCTGCTATACCCGGAACCCGTGCAGAAACTTCAGGCTTTCCAGCGTAAGCCATGGCAACAGGCACAGTCCTTAAGCCCGTGACAGTGAACGTCCGAGTGCTTGCTGCAACGCAATTTTAACTTCTCAGTGAAAACTTAAAATTAAGTTAATATGCAAGATTATTTTCAGATCTTTTTTATATTACTTCGAATTCAAGAGTAATTAATCAAAGGACTTGGATTGCAAGAGCTCTGATGCAATTATTAATTATTAGACATATTCATTCTGATTGGGGGCGTTGTGGCCGAGTGGTTGTGATGCTCGTCTTGGCGCACGTAGAGCACAGCCCCAGCCTCAGCACTTTCTGACAGTTAACAACAGCGCCCTATGGAGCGCCACAGGCAGGCTACCCTCGAAATTTTAAGAAGACCTGCTGACGTTGACCAACATTCTAGATAATTCAAGAAGAAGACGAAATGCGAATTCAATGCTAGAAGTATTACAATCTGCACAATCAAAAGCTTGTGATGCTGGGTCGCGTAAAAAAGTAAAAGGAATTCATTCTGATTAAAGCTTACAAACTTGTATGTAAGGTGAGAGATGTGTAGCATCGTAGCAATTTTTCGATTAGTTACCTTGACTTGCAGGTATCACTCCACATCCAAACACTTTCCAGATTGTGGCTAAGAGCAGAATACAAAACGAGCGGTTGGAAGTCTTGGCATGTTTATAGGAATGATCCTTTCCACTTCTAAAAACTTGAACAAATATTGCAGACTTATTTGAATGCATATTTACATCTATTTCATCAGATCATTCGCAAGGCAACAAAGGATTTGGAGCTCAGCACTTATACATGAGTGCGTCACCATGATAACTGACAGAATCTGCTGTTTCAATGCATAGAGAGATCGCCTGATGAGGTGAATTTTATGTCAAACGTTGAGTAACAAAAAGGTGCGGGAAGAGACCACTTGAACAGACATTTAAAGACTACGTCTGTTCTTCATATGATATGGCTTGAAATTTGGTTCCGCCTTCGCAGTTCTGGTGCTGAAACATAAAATCTCAACTTTTCCAGCAATAAAACATTCGTAATTGACAAAATGCTAGAATTATAAGTGTATTCATGAAAAACACCCGTAAAAGTAGGCACTTACGCAAAACCTATCTTTCTCCAACCTCGACACAAAATTCCAATTTATTGCTGTAAACATGAGTGCAACATATATCAACCCATTCGGGACGGCAATAGAAATCGGTGCGTGCGGTGCAAATCGCAAGACGGTGCGCGATTTCGTAATTAATTAGGTTTTTGCCTCCGTCTTGAGATAATTTTGGGTTTCTCGTTCTGCTTTGGCACGACACGGTTTATCAACACGCTTATATGCTTTTTGGTATTTGAAGCTCCTATGTGTAAAAAACGCTAGTCTACTACGCAGTTGCGCTGTTAATGTCATTCAGTCGATTGTAATAAATTGCACAGAGGAGATAACCAGTTAAAGCTTCAGATTCTGGTATCTATAATATGTACAATATCCAAAGTCGTCAAAGCGTTCGAAAATTAGAAAACAATGATTAGTTTGCCAGAAATGGTGATGCATAGTGCATACGAATTTACTTTATCAGTGAGTCTCGAAGATTTATAGATTATTAGTGTGTTTCAGAAGTTGGGATCTATATGGAAGAATCAAAATAGATTTTTATTTATAGCTCTATGAGTGTTCGCTTTTACATATCCATTGCTTCAACATGAACATTATTCGGTGTTGTAACCTTTGTCATTGAGCATGGCTCACTGATTCTGCGTGTTCTTCGTAATTTTTTTTTGATTTCCCTTAGGCGATTTCTATATCTTTCTCAAGTTCCAAAAATTCCAGTCGTAAATTGCAAAATTCTCGTTTGTTCATTGTTGTCACTCGGCATTCACTGCGCCTTTGCAAGTGGTCGTAGAGAAATTTTGAGCCAACTTGATGTCTCCTTCCCAAGGTCTGAAGGGTAGAAACTCTCGAACCACAGCCAATTTCATGCCGTATTGTGTCTAATCATATCATGAGGACGCCGATGAAGAGATCGGAGCGATCATAGAAGTTATCATCGGCCAGAATTCTGTTCTACCTCTTCGATGTCGACGGAGAGTGTACAACGAAATGTAAATTTAAGTGCAAGAGACCAACCGACGTCTACGGACTGCATATGCCCGATTTGGGATGCGATTATGGAAGAGACGGTTCTTTCCAGTTATAAGAGGGCAAATAAAAAAACCGATCTCATTCCCTGGAGAAAAACCTTGATGGGAGTGTGAGTAACTATTCGAAAGCGGAGACTTCAGGCTACAGCCCCACACCCCGGTTTTCAAGAAAGATTAAATTTGACGTTACTAAAGGAGAAGATTTCTTGACTTCAGGGGCACATATTTCTCACCAGACAGAGCTCTTTCTTTGGACTCTAGTAATCATTCAACAGCATGTTCCTTTGTGATTCAAACGTTGCAAGCAGGCAAAGTAAGTAAATTTCCATCTGTGATTAATTCCCTCCTCCGCCAATTCACGTGCGGCTGGCTGACTCGATGACCGTCGATTTTTCGGGCATATGAACGCGTGGAGAAACGACGCGTCAGCAGTTAGCGTGGCCGCCTCATTCACAAGCGCGTGAAGCTGGCGAGAGGCAGTTGATCGCAGAAGGAATTCAACTTGTTTTAGCTGCTGCTTTTCACAAAAGCGGTCTTATGAGGATATAAGCAGAACGTTGGAATCACAAACGGTCATGCTATCGAATGATTACTAGTAGTCCAAGAAACCTCTGTCCATCGAGAAATATGCCTGTCTGGAGCCAAGAAATCTCCTCCTGTAGCAACGTCAAAAAAAGTCCTTTTTGAAAATTGCGACGTGAGGCTGTAGCCTCTTGCCTTAGCTTTCGAATGCATACTAACACTCATATGAGAAATTCTTCCACAGAGGATGAGATCGGTTTTTCATCTGTCCTCTCATAACTGAGTTGTAGCAAATAGACATGCCTATAGCATCGGACCAGTGATGAGTAGAAAAAGACAGCCCCAATCTCACAAGATGGGCGAATAGAATACGCAGTAAGAGTTGGAATATGTTCATTTCTGAAGAGTGTCATTCTCCTATTAGAGAATAAGGAGCTATTGGAACGCATTTCTTACTAAAGATACCTGAAGAAATCTCCTCTGCAATATGCTTCTATTTCGTGACAATGTAGTGCTGCCCTTCTAAATTTACTACATAACTGCCAACAAACCGCTTTGAAGTCCAAACAACGAGCTAATCACTATGAATGCTAAGAAAAACTATAACTTCACTAAAACAATTCAAAAATTGGTTGAAAAATATGTCATTGCCAAGAATTGCTTCACAAGATATTGAATGTGAACTATATCAAGGCGTGCTCCGGCTGCATACAAAAGATTCTTTCTATAGCTTTCCTTGCAAAAGTTATGCATATTAGAAAATGCATTTTCGAGTAACATAATAGCACAGTCTTACAGTTTCGCTGAAAGAAATAAGAAAGAGTTAAAATCCTTTCAATACTAAGGATATCATTTTCGTATTGGAATGTAGAGAATCTTAGGATAACTGGGATTCTCTTTACTAGAAACACCCTCGTGAGCTTCGTTCCATGACAATCTATTTCTTCGCAGCAGAAGTTTTCTTGACTCGAAATTCAACTGTGTAACTGCCAGCAAAGCTTTCTGCGAAATTGAATGTTTCTCGCAAAAGAAACTTAGTATAGAAATAAGCATTTCTCAGGCTATCAAATGATTTCAAAAATATAGGTGAAATATCACTGAAATATTCAAAAACGTTTGGAAATGAGCTCCTACTTGCAAGGATATGTTTTGCAATGGAAACTCAAAAAAATTTCTAACATATGGACCGTTTTTTTTCACTAATAATACCTCTACAATGGTTTTCTTTGCAATATTTCACTTTTTTGTAGCCAAAATTCCTGCGAAAAGCTATTCAAGGGCCTCAGCAAAGTGAATAAAGCTAACCTATTGTGAAACATAATTTTAATTTGCTGTTACAACAAAATAAGGAACACCTGCTTTCGAAAACGAGCATATTACTGAAGTCTCAGAAACTCCAGCTTTCGAATGCTTACTAGATGTTTAGGGAAAATTTTTTGTCCACTGAGAAAGATTTTAACAGTTGCTGTACCGTCACAGGTAGATGCCGTTCGGAACGGGTCGCATAAGATATTGGTATATGTTGGCGTATGGGCTTAGATGTGAGATTTTATTTGAGATTTGGAGGTTTAGAGGTTTCTACTGCTCATGAATTTGATTCTATGTGAATCAATTGAAGACAAGCCAAGGAGTTTTTTGGTATTTTATGATTCTACAGGAAAAAAATCTGAAGCACTGCTTAGGAGGCAATGATGGAACACGCACCGTTGAAAACAAACAACTCTTCCACTCCCACTGGATGACTAGTGGTATGCATTGTATAACATGTGCGGAAAGGTTTATGACCTTTTAGCGACCTGTGTTCATGTGACGAATTTTTCTCTTTGAGTTTAGTAGCGTCAGGGCCATCTTCTGTACCCTGTTAAGACCCACTTCTCAGAATGGATGACGGTCTTCAATTCCATCGCATCAAAGATATCTGAGTTTACCAAAGTAAATAGTAACTTTTCGTCCATAAACTGTTGCTGGCAGATGAGCTTCTCCAGTTATACCATACTGCCAAGCGAGTACCATAAAGGATTCAAAAGTATCGTTTACAAAGCGGAAGGAAAATGTCGCGGCAAAACTGCACGCCGCTCAGAAATCAATTGAGACAACATAAAACTGCTTATTCAGCTATATTTAGTGTTATAATTTTTTCGTGAAAGAGCCGATGATTCTACAGGGCTGACGGCGCGTTTATTTCTCGTTTGCGAGCCAAAAAAAATAAGATTTCACGCTATCAGTCAGAGGGTTCCTGCTAAGATAGTGGAACAGAGAAAAATGATCGCCCTCTTCAGTCATGGTACGATCCCACTCTGAGCAAATACCTAGGCTTGAGCAAAAGTTTCTGGGAATTCTTTAAAAGTTTCGTTTTTATGCGCGAATTCACAATAATAACTGTTCCGGAGTACAGATAATTACTGTTCATGACCTTTTGCTATCGTCCTACGAGATTCCGGTTCTGTTCCATGTACCATTTCGGCTCCTATGAATCGATAAACTCTTAACATGCTTTTTCAAATTCATTGGATGCTTGGAATCGACGGCCATTTAAAAGTGTTATATTGATTGAAAGAGGCCACAACCACGTAAAGCTCATACGGATCCTGACTAGCGTTCTTGAGGACAAAGTCAAATTGGTGTAACTTGCTGACAACGGTCCGCTGCGAAACACCGAGCTCTTCAGACAAATCACGAGTGCTTGATGAAGGCTCAGCATCCAAAGTGGTTTGCAAGTCACTTTTTACCCAAAACAGATGGTAGACCAGAGCGAGGTATGTCTTCGAAATCAGGATTCTATTCTTTGAATCGCTTAAACCATATCCTACAGCCGATTTTGTCACCGTACCAGCACCCTCACCCTCATTAATTCCATCGACGGCTTTAGTATTGTTAAACCCTTTCTCCAAAATGGCGGATCAACGCACACAAATTATACTGTTCCATAGGTATTTTGGAGCTGAAATTGATGAACTAGATGAATCTATACAAAACTATCAATAGAGAAAGGCACAAAGAAGTCAAAAAACGAAACATTCAAAAATTGTTCGGATTCTTCTATTCAGCCTGACACTAGTTTCTAATCTGTGGAGACCTACGCCAAAATTTTCAAACTAACGTACTTGAACATCGACCTTACGAATAGTAATTTCTTCACTGTCTAATCATGAAAATGCATGCCAATAGGCATTCACTCATCCAAGCTAACACTACCTTGAGAGGCAAAGCGGCTAAACTTGGTCATAGTCATAATATTTAGACAAAGCTAGTAAGCTAAAGCACCTCACAAACGATGTAGCTTCTTCAACACCGCTTTTCTATAAATAACCCAGTCATACTAAGTTGACCTGACATCATGTAGTGTAATGGTTTCTCAGTGACTATGAAGGTGATTATTTCCTTCTTTCGTGATAATGCAGCTTAAGCAGTCAAATTGCTATTAACTTGTATCTTAAAACCGGGGAACGGTATTTGTGTTTGAACGTCGATTCAAAAAGCATATAAAGCACCTATCTCTAGTGAAACCACTCTCCAACAAAGTTTTTCTTTCTGTCGAAAGTAGAATGGCTCAGATTCTACCACAACAACCATCAATCCTTGCGGTAGTGACAATTACTACCAGGTGAGTAGGAAATTGGTGAATGCCCACCACTTAGTTCTTCATAATTTTCAAATACTTTGACTACAATAGGCGATCGATATGATCGAATTCGATAGTTTAAGTCAGCGATGCTTACTGAGTTGAAAACATCTAGATTGAACAAAAAAAAGTGGGATAATTGGAGAAATGCACTTATCTGAGAGTATGTAAAAATCCACGGATGTTTTCTCTTCAACTAAAACAAACACGGTTCTCCTTCCCTACTCAAAGCGGTGGATTCCTGGTGTCATCTCATTTCTTGCTTGTTTCTGAATCGCTTCAGTGGAATCCTGCGCAACAACCTCTTATGAATATTGATAATCCTCTTGATCGATAAAGGAAATTTTGTACTCGTATCAAATGGGAGTCTGATAAAGACACTGAAGATGAAATTTGGATTCCTTGAGTTCCAAACACGTTTCGCAGCGAAAGCATGCTTTGCTTTTGCCGATTAACATCTTAAGAGAGTTCCTCGTAAAAGTGCATATGTGAATTCATACTTCTAAATTATGTATTCGCGGTTTTTGGAAACACCAGGATTTCATGTCGCAGTATTACAAATGAGAAGAAGGAATTCAAATTTGAGTTGTGCCGACCGAGGAATTGATGCATGCACTTTTTTCTCTTATTCAATAGGTCGCTGACATATCTTGGCTCCATCAAAAACAACATGCATTTAACATCATTAGTCGTTCCTGTACGCTTTGGAATAGAAGAATATCTCACAAGACTTGATTAAAAGGGTCATGACTTGAGTTAAAAGGGTTGGGTATTTCTCAAGTTTTTAATAATTTAGAAGAGCTGCCACGCTGGCGGCACTCATGTTAATGAGATGAATGTCAAATGTGTCGTTGTGTTGTGAATGATTGAATGTTGGTAATAGGAAATTTCCACTCATTTCAGTTTGCGACAGTTCTTCAGTTTTCTAACAGTAAAAAATGAATATTCATACAAACATGACGAAATCCAAACCTTTATGATTTCGCTATTGCTCGCAAGCATCGACAGTACGGAGTCGTAAGATGGTGTTTGCACGTCAAGGTGTTGAATAGATAATTGCTATTGCACAACAGGATGCTATCAGTTTCACATAGGATTTATAACTCTATCAAATGAGCATGAAGTAAGGGATAAATAGGCTCAAAAGTGTGTACAAGGAATTCAAAGAATTGGTGGGTGCCACCGACGTGATAGGTCTACGACAACATTGGCTAAACTTCGCAATAACGTGTCAAAAACAATGGTAGCCTAAAAGATACCACAAAAGTCAAGGAAAGTACAAGCATAAAAAACAGCGGACATTAACCTTTTGAAGAACACTGGCGGTTGTTTCAATGAATGACGCTGAGTGTAAATTTTGATTGTTCACCTAAAATCAAAGCAAAAAAACTCTGTGTCTATAGGACCGAGGAAAAATGATGAAAGAGAAATGATCTCTGAAAGACTTAGAAAGAGAAGAGACTTGAAGGGAGAGGAAGCAAGAAACAAGTGAAAAAAGAATTATTCGAAAGGGGTTGTACGCCTACCACTGATCATCAGTGGCATAGAACATACAGTACCGTTCAAAATGTGTACGACCGGATACGCTCTTGGTCGCAAATAGTCGATAAATAAACTATCAAATGGTCGTCAATCCAAAATATGTAGCTGTCATAAAGTCTTTGATATGTCGTTGATTTGGTAGGTAAAACGTACTGAGTAGAACTCCGCTGACCTCACTAATCCGTTGGCTGAAAACTCCTTGAATTTAACCCCTTAGGAATCAGTATATTTCAGAGGACCTGGAAAGAAAGAAATGAGGAACTTTTTCAGTTTTAAGAGTATTAGTTCTCATATATATCACTTTACTAGGAACGTCCAAAGTCGAACCAACCAAATATTGTGTCTAAATTGTGCTTCTATTGCACCTAAGGTTTGCTTTCGATGTATATTTTGAAAAAGTCTCTCCTAAATAAGCTAATGGATTGCAAGGCATGAGCGTAGATCAGAATAATGAGATACCGCCCGTGAGTCATTCTATGACGCATAATCACTAGAAAATCTTCAAGAAACGCTGAATCTTAAAGCTTCAAATTTGAAACACCTTTGTGGATGTAGGATTCGAGAGCAAGAAGAGCTGCAGTCCACCGATAGCGGTAAACAAGACTACTTCAAAAGGAGAATCAAACTTCACTCGTTTTTTGAAGAAGTGGAGAGCCCTGGTAAGTCCCCTACATAGACGATTTCATGTTTGTTGGCAGACACTTGAACACTATAGACTCGAAAATCACAAAGTTCATCAGGTTCTCATAACGCACTGCCCACATCTTACGGCACTGCTGCATTCTTAGAAGTCTCAAAAGTGCTGGTCTTAATCGTGGGAAAAATTCAATTATCTGAAAAGGGGCTCAGAAGGTGAAAGTGCAATTTCATCCGACTCAAGTCTGTTCTTGAGGCGCACCTCACCAACTCCACCTCGGGTGAACATGCATGACAGTAACAAGTAGGTAATCACCTGTATCACCTGTCGTCCCGTTGATCGTCGAGTGACTCGAGCGGGTACCAGCAACTCTTCCATTTTTCCCTATCGCGTGCAAGAGTAGCCCAGTGGGTCCTCCTCGCTCTAGGAATTCGCTGAGCATCATATCTTTCTTCCATCGCTTTCGTGAAGAAATCGGACCAACGGGTCAGTGGTCTTCCTTTAGAGCGCTTGACGTCCCGAGGAATCCAGTCGGTAACGGCTCTCGTCCATCGGTTGTCGTTGAAGCGCATCACGTGTCCGGCCCACCTTATTTTCGATATCCTGACGTGTAGAACGGCGTCTCTGATTTTCGATCGTTGACGTAGGTCGGAACTTCGGATCCTTTCTCTCATTTGCGAGATGCGGGATACTCCTAGCATCGACCTTTCGACTGCGCGTTCGATAACGGCAAGTGATCTTTCATCCTGCTTACGTAGCGACCAGGTTTCTGCTGCATACGTTAGGGCAGGGATAATTGTCGAGTCGAAAAGGTGGGCACGGAGTCGGATGTTCTTTGTCCTCTTCACTACATCTTCGATGCTCTTAAACGTTCCCCAAGCCGCTCGTTTCCTCCTGCTCAACTCTGGGGCTAGGTCGTTCATCATGTTGATTTCACGACCTAGATAGATGTAACTGGAGCATTCGGAAATTGTCGTTCCGTTGAGCGTGAATGGGGCATTAGAAACCCATCCGTTCCTCATGAACATTGTTTTCGTTAGATTCAGTTGAAGACCGATCTTTCCACAGGCGTTATCGAAGTCAGTCAACATTCGTTCCGCTTGGCTGATGTTTGGTGTTATGAGAACGATATCGTCAGCAAAGCGAAGATGGTTTAATTGTCGACCGTCAATTTTCACTCCCATTTCGTCCCATTCTAATGTTCGCATGACGTTTTGCAGGGTGGCAGTGAATAGTTTTGGCGATATTGTATCGCCTTGTCGAACCCCTCTTCTTACGTCAATGGTGATATTGTTGTAGAATGGAGATATTCTGGTCGTGAAATCTTTATAAAGCTCACGAAGGATCATTATGTACCGAGTAGGGACGCCCTGGTTATCCAGAGCCTCTATAACCGCTTCTGTTTCCACTGAATCAAAGGCTTTTTCAGATCGATGAAAGTGAGACAGAGTGGTTGTTTGTACTCTCGCGAAACTTCAATGAGTCTTGTGATCGTGTGGATGTGGTCTATGGTACTAAATCCTTTTCTGAACCCTGCTTGTTCGCATGGCTGTCCTTCGTCCAGTGTTCTGTCAATCCTGTTCAGGATGACTCGAGTAAAGAGTTTATAGACAACGGACAGCAAGCAGATTGGGCGATAATTGCCTATGTCGTGAAGGTCTCCCTTTTTGAACAACAATACGGTCTTGCTGGTTTTCCATTGAATAGGGACCTTGCATTCTGACAGGTAGCGAGTGAAGAGCCGAGCCAGGGTGTTGATGAGAACTGGCGGCAGGTTCTTCAGGTGTTCTGGTCTAATCCTGTCTGGACCGGGTGTTGTTCTGTTTTTCACCGACGATATAGCATGTCGGATTTCGGAAGGAAGGACCGGTGGAACGACATATTCGTCCTCTTTCAATTTATATGACGGTAAGAGAACATGGCTAGCGAAGAGATCCGAGTAGTATTGGTGGATGATTTTCTCCATAGCCCTTCTGGAAGCTGTAAGTGTCCCGTCAGGGTATCGGAGTGCAATCATCTTGGTCTTATAGTTGGCGAAGCCTCGCTGGGCTTTGCGAATGCTCTTCCCAGCTTCTGCAGCTTCTGCCATAACTGCTGCTCTTCTCTTCTTTAAGGTCTTCTTTTATCGCTTCTCTGCATCGTTTCGCAAGTTCGGACGTAAGGTTTCGGTTGCCTGCAGCTCGTGCGATTCCACGTTGACGTATCAGCTCGAGTGTCTGCGGAGACAAGCGTCTCTTCGTGACCTTAGGACTCTCGGCTTTTTTAGCGCTAACGTGAAGATATTCAACGAGTCGATCGTATTCTTCGTCGATGTTGTCGACAACGGTATCTTCCCAAGAGCCGACTAATGATTTGAATACATCCCAGTTTATGGTAGTTCTGGGACTTCGTTGTTTGAATTTAGCGGCTTTCTCTCCTCTCCTCGAAAATCGGAACGTTGCGCGAAGGAGGCGATGGTCTGATCCCGTGTAGAACTTGGGAACAACAGCGACGTCGGTCAGGCAAAACCTTCGATTTACTATGATGTGATCTATTTCGTTATGGTACTCTCCATTGGGAGACTCCCACGTCCATCGCTGAGAGAGAGGCTTTTGGAATTGCGAGTTACCATGGATGGTTTGGGTCGTCATGATAAACTCGGATAGCCTCTCACCCTGTTCATTCCATTCTAGTCCGTGGGTCCCTATGTGACGTTCTTCAGACGTTCTTCTAGGTCCAATTTTTGCGTTAAAATCTCCGACAATGACCTTGAAGAATGAATGATCTTCTCTGAAGAATTTTTCGAGGTCCATATAGAACGCTTCGACTTCGTCTTCGTCATAGCTTGATGTTGGTGCGTAAGCAACGAAGATGGTCAAAGCCGGCATAGAACCACATCGTTTCAACCGTAATCGTCCGATACGGGTTGTTAGTTGTTCGAACGAATCAATGCTCACGGTCAAATTCGATTTGACGAGGACGCCAACGCCACCGACACCTCTGCGATCGCATGTTCCAAGGAACAGTTCTTCTCCGGTGTCATAGACAGCGTGAAAAGGATGGCGCCTTCTCGTCTCAGCCAGGCCAATGACGTCGTACCTTATTCTTCTTGCTTGAATCAACAGATCTTCTACAGCGGATTGTTGAGCAAGGGTTCTTGCGTTGTAGGTACAGATCGTCATTTTAGTCCGTTTCGATCTTGGCAGCCTAGTTCGGCCCTGAGATTTTAGCAGCCTCTCCGTACTCGTCCTACCTGGCGCTGCCGTACCAGGGGCTCTTTCGGGGTCAGGGGAATGAGGCCCATATTTGTTACTGTTTTTGGCATTTTGATACCCAACGTGTAGCTTGCCAGGCTCTAAACGTGGGGCTGGGTACTCACGAGTAGCTTGCCAGTCTCTCTCGGAGGAGCGGGAGGAGCTTATTTGTTGGAGGCGACTCCTAACCGCCTCCCATGTACTTCCCAGCCGCTTGATTGCAGGTTTTTGGCCGACTTGACTCGTAGAAATAGAGTTTTTGTCAAGTCGGCGCTGCAGAAGCAGGGAGCTCGTCCCCTGAATCCACCTGCGTCTCTGGGAAGCACACGGTCGCTTTTGGTTCGCGTTTTATTCCCCTATCCACCACCTGGGGACGCGCCACGTGCCCTCGCGACTAACCGGGCGGGATCCCTCAAAGAGGGAGGTTCGTGGAACAAGTAGGTAATAACCTCAGAAATATGAATGAACATGAGGAAAACACATACAAGAGACCCTATCTACGCACTCACCAACGAGGGTTCTTAATGACCCCAGAGAAAATATTCTCGACCGACATTCAATGCTATCCATAAAGAAAGTCGACATATCAAATAGTGGGCAGAATTCAGATTTAATGTCAGTGACTGATCATGGCTACAAGGAAAGAACGAATTTTTCACTCGCCTTTGTTTCAAATCACCACCAATCGCCCTCAAAACTCACAAAACACAACATCAATGCTCTACAAATTCTGACCTCCGTGATTTTCTTTGCTTCAGTAACACGAGGGGTTTTTAACACAAGTTTATTTTATACAAAGTAGTACAATAAAGATCGTATCTGTGGCTAACGTTTCGGCACTTCTGCCTTCCTCAGACCCTGACTGACCTACATCAACTCAATAATCAATCAGAAGTGATTTCATTTGACCGCAACTTGCGGTGTTATAATGTTACAATATATATATATATATATTGTATATATTATATTGGGTATATTGTAACATCATAACACCGCAAGTGGCGGTCAAATAAATCATTCTGATTGTTTATTTATACCCAATATCTGTCAACATAAGTGGGTTCAATGTCGATAACGACTACCCCGCCAAACCGTAGACGGTTGGCTGTTGACAGATAACGCGTTGTAGCGTGGAAAGAGTGGCGTGCAAAACGAGCGTCGATGGTGCAATGGTTAGCATACGCTTCCGGAAGAGTGAGATCTGGTTTCGAATCCCAGCTGACGCAGACGCTTTTGCACAGCACTCCACACTATTGTGTGCATCATCTTAGTCAAACACTTCCATAACCAGGTCAGAAAGAAAAGAAAAAAGAAAGGGAAACGTTTTAAACAGTTCTAAATCGTAAAATAATCAGCTAAGTTTGACTCACCTTTTTTAACGCAGCATTTCCTCGATTATGAGCATAACTTTTTCTGCGACTTGTTATTGCGAAATTCTCTATTGCTTCCAAAAAGATCACAAAATCGAATATATATCTGCACCTTCAATATAATTCAGCGAATTAATATGAGTAATCAACACTGATGTGATTTGTCAGTTTATTGGTGCTATATTGTGAGAAAAAATAATCGTCAAAATAAAAGTGCTTGTCTCAAACACATCGAGGTTCAGTTTCAGTTTCCGTCGACAGTGCACTTTTCGAGAAAAATGTAGTGAAATTAAGGATAACTGGGTGTTCTCTTTACTAGAAACACTCCTTGTGAGGTTTTTTATAATAATCTATTTTTTCGTAGCAAAAGTCTTTCTTGAATCAAAATTCAGCTGTATAACTGCCAGTGAAGTTTTCTGCGAAATTCAAACAGCAGGCGAGCGTCCAAAACAAAACGTTGTATTCTTACTGCTAATAGGTTATATCATGAATGTTTCTTGCAAAAGAAGCTTAGTATAACAACCAGCATTTTCAGGTTACCAAATGACCACAAAAATATAGATGTAATATGACTAAAATGTTCAACAACTGTTGGAAATGAGCTCCTACTTGCAAGGGTATGTTTTTCATAGAAACACAAACAACTATTTGACATATGGTCGCTCTTTTCGCTAAAATTCCTTTACAGTGATTTTTCGTGATATTTTATTTTTTTTTGTAGCCAAAAGTCCAGCAAAAAGCTATTCGTAGACCCCAGCCAAGTAAATAGCACGAACCGATTGTGTAAACATTGCTTTAATTTTGTTGTTGCAACAAAACACGAAGGGTCTGTGAAAAGGTTTGTTTTCGTTCTGAAGAATGAGCCGTAGTGCGAGTGTAACTCTGTGGTGTTGTGGTAGCACGCGTCCTCAGTATGGATGAAACGCGGGTTCGACTCTCGTCTGAAGTCGTATTTTTGCTCACTATTTAGTTCTCTTAGGTACATAAGGAAGGTTTTTTTTTGAAAACCGAGTACATTATTAATACTTGCTTACTCGGATACTTCGACGGTCCGTTTTCACTAAAATCTTCACTAGTTGTACGGACTCCAGCACATATTCCATTCGTCCCTTTGCTGCGCGCAGTAGTCCATGACGGTAGTTTACTTTGAGCATGGCACATTATTGAAGTCTCAGAAATTCCAGCTTTCGAATGCTCGCTAGGTGTCTAGGATAAATCAACTGTCCACTGAGAATTGTTTTGAACAATTATTGTACCACCACAGGTAGATGCCATTCGGAACGGATAATATAAGATATCGCTATAAATTGGCGTATCGGGCGCGAATATAAGGTTTTTTTTGGAATTTTGGAGGCTCAGCAGGTTTTCTATTACCCATGCATTTAAATTTATGCGAATCAATGAGATTTGTCAAAGGCTTTTTTGGCATTTTGTGATTCTAGTGGAAAAAAAATATTGGAGCACTGTTTAGAAGGCTATGATGGAATACGTACCTTCAAAAGCAAACCATTTCTCTCACTTCTACTGGATGACCAGTGGCAAGCGCTGTGTAACATAAGCGGAAAGGTTATAACCTTTTGACTAGCTGTGCACATGTGACAAATCCTTCTTTTTGAGTTGAGTAGTTTCAGGGCTATCTCCTGTACCCTGTTAAGACCCACTTCTCAGAATGGATGACGGTCTTCAATTCCATCGCATTAAAGATATTCTAGAGGTCTAACAAAATAAACATTAACTTCTCGTCCATCACTGTTGCTGGCAGATTAGCTTCTCCAGTTATATCATAGTGCCAAACGAATAGCATAAAGCATGCAAAAGTATCGTTTACAAAGCGGAAGGGAAATGTTGCGGCAAAACTGCGCGCCGCTCAGAAATCAATTGAGACACTATAAAACTGCTTATTCAGCTATATTGAACATTCATGAATTTTTCGTGAAAGAGCCGATGATTCTGCGGGTCTACTTCTTGTTTGTGAGCAAAAAGCATGAGATTTCTGAAGGCACAATGAAAAATCTTTGCCATCTTCAATTACTGGTATAATCTCACTCTGAGCATGTACCTAAGTCTGAGCAAAAGGTTCTGGAAAACTTTGCAAGTTTCGCTTTTATGTGCGAATTCATAACAATGACTGTTCTTCGGAGTATAGACTATCACAGTTCATGACCTTTTGCCATCGTCCTACAAAATTCCAGATCTGCTCAAAGTACAATTCCGGTTTCTATAAATCGAAAAACTCTTGCCATAGTGTTTCGCTTCATCAAATGATTGAAATCGACGGCCATTCAGAAGTGTTATTTTGATCGAAAAAGGCCATGCTCAGACAAAGCTCATGCGGTTCTGACTAGCTTTCTTGTGGAAAAAGTCAAATTGGTGCAACTTGACGACAAGATGGCAGGCCACAACGAGCCTATGTCTTCGCGATAAGAGTCCATTCTTTAAATCGCTTAAACCGTCTGCCTATAGCCAAGCACCTTCACCTTCATTAATTTCATCGACGGCTTTAAGTGATGTTAAGTCTTTTCTCCAATAGCGGCGGATCAACACCAAATCATTCCGTTTCAGAGGCATTTTGGAGCTCAAATTAATGAACAAGATAAATATATACAAAACTATCAATAGAAAAAGCAAAAGATGCCAAAAATGGAACAATTAAATTTTTTTCCAGATTTTTTCTGCTCGGCCTGATACAAGTTTCTCACCTGTGGAAATCTAAGTAAAATTTTTTAGGCCAGTGTGCTTAAGCATACGTTTCATTCAACATTGAAAAAGACCAAGAAATACCTTTCTCGAGGGGTGAGAACGGCAAGCAGATAACGGAGAAGTTCCACCTTGAGTAAGCACTAAAGTTTGTCATACTCATCACATTTAGACAAATCCATTAGGGTGAAGCGCCGCACAAACGATGTAGCATCTCCAACGCCTCCTTTGTTTATATAACCCTAGTCATACTGAGATGACCAGACATTCTAAAGTGCAGTGGTTACTAAGTGACTATTGAACATAATCATTCCCTTCTTTCGTTCGCTTTTTCACACTTGCTGATCAATACGTAACAGTACTAAATGTAATTATAGACAGGTTTCTGAAGAAAAAAATCGAAAGCAAAGAGAAAGAGAAGAAAAAACGATCATACAATAGAGAGTGTTCATACCATTTATTATCAATGGCGTAGGCACATAACGCCCCTTGCATCGTATATGATAAGATACCGCTCTTTATCCTTAACTACATTGTATGAGGATAACTCAAAATAAGGAGACACTACCTGTATGTTAATAAATTACACGCAATTATCGGGATCAAAGTAATATTTAGAGTAATGGCACCGACGACGAAAGAACGGACTGACGCGGTCTTGAAATGTAATTAGTAAAAATAAAGGAAAAAAAGCGCAGTACTTCAATTCACCAAATCAATTTTCATATTTCCATTGCAGCGACTTTAATACAAAGTGTACGATAATGCGTAGTGTGGCGCTTAGTACCTTCCGTAAAGGGCACGTAGCCTCCAACGGATTGAAATGTCTTAAATAGATGTTCAAAATTGAACTACTTTTTTTGTCGTTCGTTCGATCAATAATCACATCCTCACATTGCAGTGATTCGCATACAATTTCAACTTCCAGTTGATTCAAAATAGGTGAGATTGCAGCATCAGGTAGGAGTACACGAGCTTGCCTTCTGAGAACATCAAAAAACTGCAAAACTAATATCTTGATTGGTTTAGAGGGTTAGCTTTGAGGTGCTGAAAATTAGATTTTGTGAAACGATGAAAGCCATGCTAGTTAGGAGATTGATGACTTCAGAAAATTGGGGCTCACTTCCTAAGTCTTCCAAATACCGGAAAAGGTTGTAAAATTTTAGAGTTCCAATTTCACTGTTTGCATCACAAAGCATGATACAAATACCTTCGCTCCATCCTGGCTTTCTGCAATACAAGAGACTCGGGCACCATTCATCGTGCTAGACTAAACCCTTGGAAACTAGTAAAGATGTGAGCCCGCTAACAGTGAGGCCTCTAGTGCTTGCTGCAACGAAATACAGTAGCTTTTTAATAAATAATCAAGATCTAAATCACTGCATGGACTAATTTCTAGACTTATTTCCTACTCAAAATTAGGTTTTGATCAAAAGCTCGGATTGTGACAGCTTTGAAGTACCGATGAAGTATCAGAAGTATTCATGAGATTGAAGTTTATGAATTTGTAAAATGTGAATATTTATAATATGATAACAATCCTATGCTCATTACTTTGTTCTACAGGCATTATTCACATCAGAACGCTGTTGGCACTGTGCCCAGCAGGGAAGATGTGGAAAAGTGTTTCGTAATATAACTTCAGGCAAGTTAAAGATTGTAGGGAAGACATTTCTTTCATTAGGCCAATCGCATTACTGTAATGAGCGACGTGCTGTGCGAAGATGAAAAATCCACTGACTTCTAAAATGGAAGCAAATTCTTTGACTTATCACTTAATGAAAATTGCTTTGCCTGCTTTACTGACAGATAGCAAGCACCTACAGCGCTGAGGAATCATGTTCTCAACAAGAGTTTTTTTTTATGAGCGCTAAATGGAGCAGAATATGTCGCGTGACGTTTTAATTTAATTGCTGCGCAACGTATTTTTCGCAACACTATTTTTTCTACACTTTGAAAGCGATACTCACAAGTTGAGATGGATCCTAGTGCTCCTATCAATCAGTTCGTTTTTTGCTCCTCAAAAGTGGAGCACTCTTCTTGATGTCAAAATTGCTGCTTGAGATCTTCGTTATAGAGATGTCGTTGAACATTGACAAGACCACTAACCTTACAATTCAGTGATTGGTGGATGCAAAGAATCCTTCAATTTCAATGTGATGACATGAATCTTTTGGACTAAGAATTTAAATTATCACGGCTTTGCTCATCAGTAACAATTTGAAACTACGGTCACCTATGCTTGATCATCGACTCTTAGGAAAAATTTATGAGCTTTGGGATATTGTGGGTAGTCAGCGAATTTCAGCCATGAAGACTGACGCGCCGCTGTTATTTTTCGAAAAGTCGAAATAATAGATAGTTTCTCACACGTTTTTTTCTTCAAGAGCACAAACAACACGCAATACTATAGCCTATCAAGGGGCAAAGATTAGCATTTGCTGTGTATTGATCACCAACTATCATTTCACCTCAGCATGTCCTATTAAAATTTTCTTAGATTACTGAAGTAGCTCAAATTTGTCCACGAAAACCCTAGAATGTGGATAACCCACTAAACTACTCTTGCACGCTATAGAAAAATGTGGACGTTTTACTGGTACCCGCTTTATCCACTCGGTGATCATCGCAATCACAGATGATGCCATGGCCAATCGACACCTGCGCAAGTTTCCAGTCTCTTATAGCTTTAATGTTTAAATAAGGACATATCTACTAAGCAGTCTACATTTACCTATTTTACGCGACTTATTGAATGTAATAACTTAGTATTTGATTACATGTTTATTGTCACATTTCCTCGTCCTACCTAAACCAAATAATTTCTGTTGAATATTGCACCCACGGGTACTAGCAAAGGCAAACGATAGGCGACGTCCCTGGTATACTAGGCCATTCAACCAAATAATGACACTTAGTTCGTTGGTTATCAAAGATAATTTCATGCACTACTGTTTTCGTGTTGAGGCTTAATCCGGCTTTTGACCTCACCTTATTGGCTTTCACTCGCAGTCATTTGACTTGGTTTTTTGTCGTGCTAAGTGTAGTGGTTTCTTTCCCTCTTTCTTTCCTATGAAAAACTTTTAGCTGTTTCACACATGTTTCGTGAAAATACCTTTTGAACTGTGAGAAATGAAGGAGAAGAAGCACATTAATCTGTTTCTATTGCTTGGATTTCGGCACCATTTTGCACCGCAACCACTTTTGAAGAGTTGTACTTAAACGCTTGAAAGGTTGACCAGTACTCTGTAGGCTTTCTACTAAAGGGCTGGCATCTCAGAATCACCCATCCAAGCCAAAGTCTTCGGAAAATGCTAATAAGCTATCATTTGTGTAAGCGACTACTAATTTGTGCGCTTATGCTCTCAGATAAGAAAATGAGGCCTGCCTATATTTTGCGCTGTAATGTTTTCGAATAAAAAACGGCGTTTGATTCCGATTCTGATGGAGCCTCGCTATGGACTATCATGATTTTGCTTTGTAATGAAGAGGCACAAGGTTGGTAAATCTTTATTTTGACTAGCTTTTCGACGGTTTCATATTCATTACGGCCACAATGATTTGAATCAAATTGCCATTGTATGTTCTCTACAGACATCAGCGCTGAGACAAATCGAGTAGTGTGAGGCATAACATGAATGAAGCGTTCTTGATGTTCCCACTGTAGTCCTTTTGATTGGACTCCGGCCAGTGAAATGACCTGACGCTTTCTATACAACATGTTCCCTATTTCCAGCGCTTTGAAACGATTGCGCTTATAGAATTTTCGATAAAACAATAGTATTAAGATACTGTTTAGAATTTTCCTACTTGTTGATACATTTATTTGAAGTAAGAGAACGTAGCGAAATTGCTCTTCGCTCAGTAACCCAGCTTAAAAAAAACGGAACTGCTACAAAGCGGAACTGTCGCGAAACGAGCTGATAGAATGCAGAAAAGCAACGACACGGAATGCTTATTCAGCTTATGTAGAACAAATAAAAGAGGCCATTCTTTCACAGTGCAGACGGTTCTTTCGAATTTATCATTCGCAAAACAGGCAACACAGCATTATTGTGCTTCGAGCTGGGCAGTTCTCATTCAGATACTAAAGATAAGATCCAGTTTTTTTTTCATTTCTAATGCTCTAATACACTTTATTAATCTTTCTTCACAGTGCTTTTTCTTTTTTTCACGATGCAGATCCCAGTGTTTCTAATATTCAATTCGTTGCTTGTCTTCTTCCTGAACGCCGTAAAGCGGAGGTTGAGCGATCTACCTGCAATCTCGAGGACAGCCTGTCTGTGGCGTTCCACAAAGCGTTCTTACTGACTGCCGAAGAGAGATTGAGGAGAGGGAGTAAAGCTCGGCTCTACGTGCACCGCGACTAGCATCACAACCACTCGGCCATAGATGGCCCGATACCGGATCCACTGTCTCTCAAACAGCCTTACATTGCAACTTTTCACCACAAAACCTGAGTGTAATGTTTTCAAGAGAATACGTCCAAGCCGCCTTTTTCTACATAATTAACGGCGACCTTACAAATGCGCTCTGCTAATGAATCGTATTGGCCATCGATTAAGCAGCTGAAACCACAAACTAACATCAGTCGATGTATTTTTTCATGTAACGAACATCAGAAATACTCTTGAGGCACTGCCTTGAAAAAACCTCTAAGTACACTAAGTCCGAAGTTCAAAGGTAACATTCAAACTAGAGTAGCCTTTTTTCTGCCAGTTGTTTAATCGGCTCAATTTATCACCACAGTTGTCCTTCTTTGTAACAAGAAGTGTGCTATCTACCGAATGGGAACGTCTACCACGCACAATATTTTCTCGTTTTCAGTCACTTTGGAAAACTGATGTACCATATCACTCGAACCGTCCAGCAATCATTGCCAAAAAAAACAGAGTCGGATTTCTTAACAATTTCAAAGAGTTAGGGCGAAAGACAGACACGGTTTCCTTTTCACTTCCTCGTAGTAGTGGATTCCTATTGCTAGCTCAGTTCCAGGTTCGCTCTAGAGCCAGCACATTTTTACGAAAAGCTCCACTTTGACTACCACTCGGCCTATCCTTTAGCAGAAGAGAATTTACGAAAGCACTTAGTGGATAACCCTAAAGAGACATAAGACTTACCAGCCCCAATCCACTTTCTGTAAAATTCGTCGCGCAAAAGTTGAGTACTCTTCCCGGCCCGACCCATATAAGGTTAACGGTGTATTTTATTTTCTGAATCGCTTCAATACAGCTTTTCAACAGTAAATATAACATTTTAATTCGCACTTAAGCACTTCACGCACAGCAAAGCTTTTCTAAAAGACTCAGAAATTATTTCATAGCACAAATTTGACAAATTTATTACTGTTTTTGCTTTTTGGAAAAGCTCTTTATTGCGTTGCATCACCGAAATTAAGATTGCATTTCACATTCGGCGCTCATACCTTGCACTGGTATGTGGATGGATTTCGGGACATTGATATCGAGCCCATCGCATATCAGTAACCAATCAATAGCTCAAATCTCGAGAATTTCAGTGGTGTACTTGCTTTTCAAGAAAATTTCTTAACGCACTATAGCAGTAAGAATAAAATTGTTTTGCACATATGAGTACTTTCGCTGGGTACAGCTTTTCTGTCAGATGGTCAATAACCATCCGATAGCACATATCTCAACATTTCAAACTACATGCCTGGTTTTCAAGAAAGACTTCTTCATGCCTCGTTACAGCTAGAGGAACAGGGTTTTGCACTCAACACACATTTCTGCTCCTATATGGGGATAGGTTCCGCAACATTGGCATCAAGCTATAGCGCTTTCGGAACATTCACAACAAACGGCATCGAGCTACTGCGTTTAAACTTTGTCAGAAATGCTTCCTAGAATTCACGGAATTCTCTTATTTTTGAGCATTTTTACTCTACCAACTAGCGGAAAAAACGGACAAGCTCTTACAGAAGCATGGTCTGCTACGAGTCAAACGTCGTTGCAAGAAAGGCATCGAAAGAAGATTCAGCTCTTTTCATAAACTGTATGGCGATGCTACAAGTCTAGATGTTGCGACAAGATTAGAATTAGAGTTGGAAATTCGTTCCAGAACACCTCTTATTGCTTTGTAACTACTTCTCTCCAAAACTCACTCGTTCTTTTCAAAAGGTGCGTCCCGATTGCGAAACGCACTTATTCTTTTGGCTATAACAACGCATTAAAAAGTCTTTTATGAAAAGCACGCATTGTTTGAATCGCTGAGATTTGCGCTATCGAGTGGTTATTGTTACATGACTCTAAAATAAAACTTCATTTTTACTGTTACACAGCAGTATAAAAGCCACTTCAAAAAATACAGGGCTCAACTTTTTGAGAATCAGCTATCGAATGACTACTACAAAGTCTAACAAAGCAAAACTGCATTTTTTGAATATGGGTGTTGATAGGAAAAAAGAAAAAGTAGTAAAAGTTGTATTCGTTTGTGCATTAGCACTACAGCTAAAGCAGGCGGAGACCCAAATTCAACGCGTAACACTTGCTTTAGGCTCATTCACTGAAATTTCTTCTACTCTGCTCATCTTGTCCTCATTCAGAATCGGACATGCACTCCAGCTCACTAATCGCTCTGTTTGCTTCGAAATAGCATAGCCTCTTACAACAGGGTATTTAATGCTAGACGGCGACAAATGAGAAACCGAATTCATTTGCTGAAGAAGAACTTCTCATAGGGATACTGTAATTATTCAAAAACGTAGATTTCCAACTGCAGCCCCACGTGGCCGGTTTTTTCAAACACGCTTTTATAACGCTTCGAAATCCAAAATAAAATTATGTTCCACATGGTCACAAGCTTTCTTCTTATCTCGCTTACATTTCGCTGGCCAAAACTTCTTAGAGTGCTAGAGCTCATTTGATAACACGAGTTTCGAAGAATTCAAAAATGGTTTTGTTTTTGAAAAAGCTCTTTTGATACCGCTGTAGGGAAGAAAAGATTGTGCTCTTCACTTCTCCGGGCACAGCTTTTTTTTCAGACTATTAGTGATCATTCGATAATCAACCAGAACTCTTTTTATTTGATCGCCTTTAGCGGTGGTACGATTTTATAATATATCTAGTGATGAAGAGTGATGTGCAAAAGTTCTGTGCCAGCTAGGATTCGAAACCATATGTCACCCTATAAAGTTTTACACATCACTCGCCATTACTGAGTATAATCATTCGACAACGTACGTTTCAATGATTCATCGCTGCGCATATTTTCCGGAAATATCGTTAGCAGGGAGAATAAGATCAAGTTTTAGATTCTTGGTAAGCCTGTATAACGAATAGTCCATGAAATCGGGGAGGGCTCGTTAGATCGACTTTCGGGTCGCTGGATATTTGAAATGTAACTCGTTTTTCAAATAGGAATTTTTCTCCGCTTTGGAAAAGAGTCCCGATAAATGATTAAACCAGGTAGTACGCAAGTTTCTCTACACGTTTATATGCTTTTCGTTCTTCCAGCGAATCATACGCATGGTAAAATGAAGGCGAACGGCGGGTGTAAAACATAATTTTATTCTGGATTCTACAGCGTATAAGAGGGTGTTTTGAAGAACCATCCGCGTAACCAGAAATCAGAGCTTTGCAATGATTGCTAACACTCCCATAGAAAAATTCTGTCCAGCGAGTGAGATCGGTTTTTTATTTGTCGCCGACTGACATTCAAGCACCGCAATAATTGTTCCTAAGCATCTTGTTTTGAATTAAGTGTGTTAGCAAACTTGAAGCTCTCAAAAAAGACAAAATGCTTTCTCGCCAACGTCATTCACATGTAAGCGCTGAGTATTAAATACGATGTTGCCTCCTAAACAATGTCATCCAAAAGATGTAGAGTTTTTTCACTTCAATGTACAGTGCTCATTCTGATTTTTAAGATCCGAAAGTGAAGATGGCAGGACCTTTAAGCGATCCTTACATGATTTCTCTGTTAGCTACAATCTCGACAGTGATAGGATGTGGAGTGATGCCTGCGGGTCGAAGTAGTGAAAGAAAGATTGTTGTTGCAAATATTTTCAAGATATGGTAGATGTTCATGAATTTCTGTCAGATTGATTATTATAGACACTTAACAATACTATAAATCTTCTGTGATTCGAGGTTTATAATGAAAGGATATCGCATCCAAAATGAAATTCAGAAAATAGGTTTGAACCACAATTCCAAATAACGAATCACATTAAATTTTTCACTAAGAAGCTACAAAATCTTGTTGAAGCGAGCACAAGGACCTTCACGGTCACCGGGTTCTCTTTGCCTGTGGCAATGGTGTACGTGACAAAGACTGGAGAAGCTGCTCGAGTTTCTGGTACTGCTGCAAACAAAGGAGGAGCTCAGGCACTTGTGCAACGTCTTGTGATGCAAATAGTAAGTTAGCAGTTCCTAGATTTTATCTACTTTTCTTTCATAACTTTAAGAAAGCCTGAAGAGTGAACTACTATTTTCCGACACTTCGTCAACTTTTCAATGCTAGCATGACTTAGTTTATTTGCTGTTCAAATGTGACTCCGCCGTTTTTTTTTTGGTGCTGTAATAATAATAAGAGTAAAGATATGGAAGTTCTTCTTTTGTTTGAAGTGTCTCAAAAACACTATTCGTTCAATTGTCTTTTATGTGTAAGATATTTTACAAGATGGTTTTGAGTAGGACTTCGAATATGACGACTTTTGTACCTGAAAAACGTCATTTGCGGAAACTTCACTTTACAGCACCAGAAGTAAATGCGAATGACTTGATTTTCGCTTTGTTCAGTTGCTGATTTTTTAAAAACAATTTGGTATAAAATGTTGCTAAAACTACCATAAGATACAGCTGTCGCGGAAACAAATTCGCTTTCTACTTATGCATGAATGGCGCGTAGGGGTAGAAGGTTAGTGAAGCAGCCGCATGATTAGTGGAGCTTCCCGTGGACGGCCCGAGAGCGACTGATTCATCAGATTCCTCGCTGTTCTATTTAGTTTTAAACTTCTACTTATTAGATGTCCTCTCGGCGACCGTGTCACCGCCTAGGTTCTATCAGTAATGCACTACAAGTTTGTTGCATGATAACGTCCGACGTCATGTTGCAAAACCGGTCGAAAAAGGTTATAAAAGAGATGGGGTGTAAGGTTTTAGGAGGATTTACCTTACCTGTTCTACTCTTCGGACTACACCGTTAGGTTGACCCTTGATTTCTACCACCAAAATTAAGCTATAAATTAGCAAATATGAGAAATAGTGCTTATCAGGCACAAAAGTCGTCATCTTCGAGTCCTATAAAGCCAACTTACAAAATATTCTAAGTTCTTTTCAATACACGGCACAGGATGAACAAACGACTCCTTTCGTGGGACAAAAGGTTTTCATAAGAGTGTGAGTAATCATTAAAAGGCCCAAATCTCTGGACAGCGCTGTACATAGTCGCATTTTTGAAAAGACCTTTCTATAACAACGTGAAACTCGGAATGAAATTATGTTTCACATCGATCGCATAATTTAGTTATTACATTGCTAGAAGCACGAAAACCACATGAACGTGTAGAGAAAAATTTTTAGTAAATTCTTATATTCTTCTCAAACTACACACGTGGTGTCATAACATCTTCACTCAGACACTTGATGTTTTGACAGTCTCGCGCTCTTCAGTGCCTGGAAAGGACAAATTGTCTGCAATCCGATCAGTCAAATGCCTCCAATACTCTTTCAGAAAAAGTCACCAGACCTAGATTTCAATCGCATGAAGCACAAAATCAGCCCTCATCGTACTCACCATCTTTTTGTATGTGTTTCCACTGAACGATCCAAGTGGAGATCACCGGAAGGAGATCACATAGGCTCGTATTGCACCCTACCCATCAAAACAATAGTCTTATATACCGACTCATATTACGAGTGATAACGAGAAATTCATCCCTGTGGTTTATATGGCTGGATTAGTTGTATCAATTCACAACGTTTCTAAAATCTTTCTCCCTGACTTTGTGTTCCTGTGCAAGGATGGTGAATTCTAGGTCAAAATTCACTCCATTATGAGTTTGTGCCTTATGCGTGCCTGGTAGATTGTTTGGTTTAGTGCGTTTGCCAGCTACACTGTTCTTCCATGCTGACTTAGAGTGGCCTACCCGTCTCGCCAATATATGTTTGCAAGCTTTGCAAGAAATTAGGTAAACTTTTTCTATGTTCATGCAGTCAGCGTTTGTGCCATTAGAGCATATTCGGCATTGACATCGTTGTACAGAAACGCTCATATAAAATGTTGCGAACTAATTAATGCCTCAGAGTACTCGTTGGAATTTCAATGATAGCAACCGGTTTCTCTAGACCTGATCTTTTCAAACAAATTTTATAGCTGTATTTATCTCATTTGGAAAGAAGGAAAGAGGAAAGGGACTTTGCTTAACTTAGAATTTTTTTGGATGCGACCCTTCAACGTAAAAATAAATTTATGCGATAAAGGCTACATTACGAAGTGGTATCGAAAACCAAGTAATGGAATTATTCCGGTTGATTACGTTTTCTAGCATCCCTCACACTCGAAAGAGGCTTTAATAGCAGCATGCTTCGAACAGCAGCCGGTGTGTGTGCTGGAAGACAGCAGAGATTAGAATTCGTGAAATGGGTTAGGAAATCATTCGTATTAGCTACGAATTTGTGAATCTTCGGCTTAGGCTTACAAGAAACAACACGTTTCGGAACGAAAATTCTAACAAAATCAGAGTTTTGTTCTTCTTCCGCCTCTTTCTAATGACATAAGTACAGCTACAAGATGTTGTTGAAAAGAGCAGGTTTGGATAGATTGTTAACGATTATTGAAACATCAGTGAATCCTCTGAGGCGCCAATCCCTCTGAACCTCTCATATGACCGTCTCACTATAATGAAATATTGTAAAATAAGTCCAAACGGAAGAGACGGTGATTGCATGAGTGCAGGCACAGTTTGCCTAATCTCTTGCAAAGCGTGCGCCGAAAAATACATTGGCAAAGCCGATAGGTGACTCTATGTCCGCACAGAAGATCACCTAGCTGACAAACGTAACTTCAAAGGAAACACCTTACGCATAGGGCACAGACGCACAGAAGAGTGATTCTTTACATAAAAGTTACCGTCCTTGCGCAGGAACATAAAACATTGGCGCGAAAGATTATTGAAGCGTTCTGGATCAATACGACCAAATCACCTATAAACCTCGGGGAAGAATGCTTTGTTATCACTTGTCACACGAACCAGTATATAAGACTTCTTCAAATGAGTAAGGTACACTACGATTCTATGTGATTTCCTTCTGGTGATCTCCGGTTGAATTATTTGGTGAAATACACATAAATTTGCGGTATGTTGAAAGTTCATTTGATGCTTGCTGCGAATGAAATCTGAATCTGGTGATTTT
Organism: Parelaphostrongylus tenuis; assembly: GCA_019055375.1. Taxonomy (NCBI): domain Eukaryota; kingdom Metazoa; phylum Nematoda; class Chromadorea; order Rhabditida; family Metastrongylidae; genus Parelaphostrongylus; species Parelaphostrongylus tenuis. Next base: position 42,561 of record JAHQIW010002110.1, read on the forward strand.
TTGTGAAGGACTAATGGAAATGTTTGATTGATTGGACTGTGAGCAAGTTCATCTTTCCGGGCTCTGAAGGAAACGAGTTTGCCGAAACGTTCGCTGTTCGAATAAATATGATTATAACACCGCGTGTTTGGCTTAGAAAGAAAATAGGGAATCACTGAAGCATGGCGAGGTAAATATATAGTCGATCTTGAGAGAATTCTTTGATATTGAAATCAGACGTTCAATTTGGCGTTTCTTTCAAAGCGGAGAAGCAATTTCTGATTAAATGACAAAGATTACACCCGCCGAAGGACTAGTCGATAGGTGGTCGCACCCACCCCTTGCCGTCCAGCCAGCGTCTCGTGAATTGGCCAAAGTACACTTGCTCCCATATGTGAATCAATATTTTTTCCCTGCTACACTGCAAAGATGCGGTTTTTCTAGAAAGTAAGCACAGCGTTATAATCTTTGAATCCTAAGCTAATGAAAGGTTATTAATGGTCTAAAGATAAAGCTCTGTCTTACAAGAAAAGTGCGAGTGTAAAACAGAAAGCTTGTCCATCTTTAATAACGTCAGAAAAAGATTTTTCTTAAGAACCGGGCACTTATCAGGCTAGCCAGAGATTTGAGCTTTCGGATGACTAATATTATTATGAAAAATTCTCGTTTAGAGGAAGGAATTTTTTCTCCTTCCAGTGCCGCCTAACGGAAAGTCCATACTTTGTATATGAAAACACATAAATAAAGAGCTTTTTAACGCACTTTCAAGCGAAAAAGAGACACTGCATATGCTATTTTTGCTTATTACAGCAAAAAAAAAAACGGCGAGTCATGTTTGTACGTCTCATATCTGACTTGACCGAATATTTCCACATTAACCCTTCAAATGATGTAAGACGATTTTAAGTCAACTCACTGTTAGCATCACTTACGAACCACTGCAATGCGAGGAAGTCGCCCTTGGTCTGACCGAAATGGGTGGGTCTTTCAATAATCAATATTATCTAAAAAGTCTGGGGTAGAAATACAACAAGAATCGGCAATAGTGAGACTGTGTCCCCTATTGTCTAAAGCAAACCGTTCCTTGAAGATGTACAAGGAATGTAGTATAATATGAGAAAAACCATCATAATAACCTGAAATTGAATCCTTCACAATCACCTCTTTTGAACTAATTCTTACGAAACTCTTTTCCTATTAATAATGTTCCAATGGGAGCTGATGGTAAAAGGGTTCCAGAGATGAAAACATACTTGAAACTGCCTAGAACTTTCTTAATTTTTGTTATAATGGAAGAAGATATCTTTTGAGCCTGCATTTTATTTTGCAGTCAGTATGATGCCGGATAAGGTTTCACAGCGCTGCATCATCGTTGACAGTACAGTGACGGGAATTTGTACTGCTACTATAAGGAACGAGAAAGCATGTAATGCAGGCCCAGACATGGTGGCATTAACGAGTCCTGTCAATTATACTTCTATTACAGGAAATCTTTCGGTTTGTACAACTTTGTGTTTTCATACAAAGTCGTTTATTGAAAACTTTTTGCGCAGACCACAAATATCATTATGGCGAACAGATGTGGCAGAAAGTAATGAACAGAGCGGTTCGAATGTTGGTAACAGGTCCATTTAAATCTCACTTCTTCTCGGCAACTGGTACTGTCAGTTGAAACTGAAATTAAATTACGATGTGCATAAGGCAAACGTTCTTCTCTGATTGATAACTATTGTAATAATAAGATGCGAGTAACTGGCATATCACAGAGATGACGACTGATACGAGTAATGCAGTAAATTACGTGAAGCTCACAATGTGATGAGTTTGAATTAAGTACTTTCTATAAAAATGCTGTTGATAATTTTCAAGTATAGGATTACAATTACAGGAGCAGTCTCCCTTCTTCTATAATTAGCAAAGGTGCATCTATATCATCTCTGATCATTGCTCGATAGCATATATGGTGATTCCGTGTTCCTCATCGCATACGCGATACGGTGTGCTCTCAGCATTGTATTCTCGACTTTTCAGTTTCTAACTTATTTGTAAAGTAATGTAACAAATCTTGTGTGAAAAAGTCCCTATGGTTTACTTCGACACCTAAATCAAAGTCTTCTTTTGTCAAACACTATTCGCCGCCCTCACTCAGTACTTAGCGATGTAGATACCTTTGCTTATGATACCTAGTCAGTAGGTTCAATCACCATCGTAAGTGGTACAGGCTTTAACAATATTCCACTCATTTTTTTCTAGCATGGTTATGTTGCTCAGCTTCGAGCGAGATGACGTTTGCGAGCTTCATTCTGCTTTCCTGAAACTTTTTCCATCGACAAATGCAGAAAGGCTCCTTTTAACCAGTTGCCGACCACTGGACCCCCCAGCCAATCCGCTACCTTAATGTGCCCCACCCCTGACAACGCTCCCACCAATCACGTCCTTCCTTTGACAGATGATCGCGATAGAGATTGGAATGATAGTGGTGGTGATGGTAGTGATAGTGAAGATAGTGATAGTGACCATAGTGATAGTGGCGGTAGTGATACCCCGTTGTCCCGCCCCTACCAAACACATCTGTCCTTTGTGTTTTCACTATAATATGCTCGAACCTTTGGCACACCAAATCACACCATATTCCATATAGTAATACCGTAACACAAGCGATCAATCTATATAATTTGTCCATCATCGCACTATCATCACTATCACTTTCGTCACTAGCACTATCTATGGACACTATCATTATCATCACTATCACTACCATCACCACCATTATCATCTCAATCAATATCGCCATCATCTATCAAAGAACAGATGTGATTGGTGGGAGCGGGCCAGGGGTGGGACACATTACGGTAGCAAGACTGCTGGGGGGTCCGTTGGTAGACAACCAGCTGACTACGATGACTCTATCTATCGTTATAATGGTCGTTAAAGAGGCCGCCTGCATTCTCTTGGAGTCCATTTCATTATTATTTCCACCCATCTGTTACCTGTTTTATCTAACATTCAATATACCCATTCTCATTATCTATTAGATTGCCAACTAAATTTTACCGTATTGCGTTGTCTTTCCTTTTTAATGTGTTTTGAAAAATCACTTTGAGCAATATATTATCCAATAGAGATATTTTATGCCTTTTATGAGGTGTGTTTTTGCACTAATAGCACGGTGCCTTTAGGTTCTGTCAGCTTCTTAGAAAAGGATATACACTCCACATATGCAGGAATTGAAGCTCAATTATTCACACTGCTTGTGAAGTGATAAAATCACCTGACGTATAGTATTTCACAGTCGACTGTTCGTAGCTGAAGGAACGTGTACTGTAATACCTTTCGTTTCGGCTGTTTTTTGAAACCTTGCTTAACAGAATATAATCTTATATCGTGTTACCACTGATGAGACCAACAGGCTGAAACCTACGTCTAGCGCCATTTAAGTGCCATAACAAATCTAATGAAGGTTTCAAAATATGTTATCAGGCCAAATTTTGCCGTTTTTTTGCAATTTTTGTTCATCTACGATGGATTTATTTTTTGGTCCTTCTTGTTGCGCTTCATGTATTCGAAAGATCGTGACTTTGAGATTTTGAATATATAAGCCACTTTATTTTCTGTAATTGTTCTTCTCACTTCAGAATGGATACTTCAAAATTCAAGATGCGTGAGACTATTGTATAAGTTTCCTCGGTCATTCTGCCACCTAAGCGACACGAAACTTGTGTAAAGCACTTGAAGACGAGGCGGTTGATCTACGAAGTGAACAAAGATGGTTTAAAAAGTTCCGTGAAAGCGATGACAACACGTCAATTTGGTTGTAACAGCTTTATTAAAGCGATGTTATTTGCTGAAGACAACGCTCGCTCATGTATTGCCCGCCTGACATTGAAAAGATTGAATATATAGGGTGGAAACGCTTGAATCACCCATCGTATAGACCAGATACTGCTCCATGTGACTACCATTTCTTCAAATCACTGCAACATTCCTTGATAGGAAAACACTTTGCCGAAGGCAATGATGTGATAAGGCACATTTGTGAGTATTTTGTTTCAGGAACGCCGAAATTACATCGTTGATTCATCAAAGAATCACCAAAAATTTGGCAAAACACTATTGATTTTATTGGAGCCAAATTTGATTAAAAATACTTTTTTATTCATGCCTCAATAATTAAATTTTTGCTGCTACACAAATTAGTTTTCAACCTAACATGTTTAAACCTAGAATTGGATAAATGGAAGCTCTCGAAGATTGGGGAAGCGTATTCGGGATAAATGTTGCCAGTGTCATAATATCTACTGTTCCGGGTGATGCGCAAATTTCTTGACATACCCGAAGTGTCAGCCCATATTTCTGCTGCATAGTAATGCGCTTGGGGGATTGTTAAGTCGAAAATTTCAAAAATTTGAGTTCGTAGTTATGCTTCGAGTTTTTGGGGTTTCTTCCTTGTAAGACACGAATGCTGGCGCGATTATGTATCTATTGCATCTATTTCCCTTTTTAAGTGTTCTCCGTGCTTACAGATCAAAATCATGAGTATGGGTGGCCATTGTAACTGCAGAGCCATTTAGTTCAGTGCCCCTCATCTTCGTCAATAGGTTATTCATGAAGTGGACCTTTGTCCTCTCTGAGTAAAGTTCAATCTTTTTCCACATCACTGAGTTCTTAGAACATCGCTTATGCTTCACTGAAGTGATAGATAACGACTTCACTCGCGACTGAAGATTCGATAAAAATTTTCCCTCAATGCATATGAGCTTTTCGTCAAAATCGAATGACTTCTTTATCCACTACAATTCGGCAGCGAACAGCTTCATCGACATAATGTTGCATTGTCAAACCTCTTTTTCTAATCGCATGGTAAGGGGCCGATAGATGAATTGTATTTTTGTGCTACAGATTCGATAGCAGTTAGCTATTGGCTGTCAATGAACGGCTCTACGTCTTCGTCGAAAAGCGCTCATACGGCCACGCTTGCTTCTACGCTGTCAGGCGTTCCTATGCACTCGTTAAACGGTAGAACGAAAAACAAATAGTACTCCAAAAATCAAAATCGGAATCCCGCTTGTTCAACTGACAGCGCCTCACCCATAGTGTTTGATATAGACGTCATCTGCGTGAAGGACTTGTAAAGTTCACCCAACAAGTATATCAAAAGGCTATTGTGTGCTCGTTCAGTCACCTTTTTAGGTTGCACGATATAGCGCGAGTCCACCAGCGATGTGAGATTTTTACTCTTTATAAGTTACATTTCATCCGGCTAATTGGGTTTATGAAAACGTGAAAAAAAAGTGGGTGCATCTTCTTTCATCAGCACAAGAAGATAATTTTGTAGGCTCCAACTGCAAGAAAGTAAGCAGAATGCTACGGAGTCCTGAGCCATGCCTCCATTCGTGATTTTCACCCTAAACCAAATTTCGAAAGGTAGAATTGCGAGCGGCTTTTTTAGTGAAAAATCAAGGGCTTAGAAAATAGTTGTGAAGCGAAGAGATTGCTTTTGAGTCTTTCCGCTATCAGTTCGAGACAAGACGTAGTAATGGTCCATCTTCTTTCATCAGCCTATGTAGCTAATTTTATTCCCAAAGAATCCGATGGCACTATAAGCCTAGACCGTTTTTCATACGCCTTCAATAGCTTTTATGTCTACAACGACACCAATACTACTGCAGAGATCTTCTGCAGCTGACATTTAGTGACAGTATTTCATTCATGCAGTGCTTGATTCGTTTCGAGCTGCCGACATAGACGAGCAACATTACAAGAAAGACTAACTGCACAATCGGCGAAAATTAGTGTGATTCGAGGAAATGCTAAAAAGATAAAAAATTATCCATTGCAAAAAATTAGAACAACGCTGTGAAACTACACAGTGAAGTAAAATATTAATACCCGTATACGTGATTATTACTTCTGATGGACCAGTATAACTGTTACTTCAATCGTCTCAGGGTAATCTAAAACTGAAATCAAATGAGTTCAATTGATTGGAATTCATGTAACACATTGAATTATATGCCATGCTAGGGGAATCATGATTCTGCATCAGAAATTCAAGTAATCGATGTGTGGGATTACCGGTACTAGTATACATACATATTTTTGCTTCGGTGCCAAAAATTATTCAGCCAAGAGAATTTTTCGTCTACTTCACATGAAATTCCAATTCTACCTTTCGAAATTTGGTTTAGGGTGAAAATCACGAATGGAGGCATGGCTCAGGACTCCGTAGCATTCTGCTTACTTTCTTGCAGGTGGAGCCTACAAAATTATCTTCTTGTGCTGATGAAAGAAGATGCACCCACTTTTTTTTCACGTTTTCATAAACCCAATTAGCCGGATGAAATGTAACTTATAAAGAGTAAAAATCTCACATCGCTGGTGGACTCGCGCTATATCGTGCAACCTAAAAAGGTGACTGAACGAGCACACAATAGCCTTTTGATATACTTGTTGGGTGAACTTTACAAGCCCTTCACGCAGATGACGTCTATATCAAACACTATGGGTGAGGCGCTGTCAGTTGAACAAGCGGGATTCCGATTTGATTTTTGGAGTACTATTTGTTATTCGTTCTACCGTTTAACGAGTGCATAGGAACGCCTGACAGCGTAGAAGCAAGCGTGGCCGTATGAGCGCTTTTCGACGAAGACGTAGAGCCGTTCATAGACAGCCAATAGCTAACTGCTATTGAGCAACGCGCGCGGAACAGAATTTGTAACTATATGCTAGACGGAACGGTTTAGCTTCAGAGTTGAGCTGTTTGGGGAAGGTTTAAGGGCATCGAAGATGTAGTGAAGACAACAATGAACATCCGACTCCGTGCCCCACTTTTTGACTCGACGATTATCCCTGCCCTAACTTATGCAGTAAAAACCTGGTCGCTACTTAAGTAGGATGAAAGATCACATGGCGTAATTGAACGCGCAGTCAAAAGGTCGATGCTACGAGTGTTCCGTATCTCAAAAATAGACAAAGGATACAAACTCCCGACCTTTGTAAACGATCGAGGATCAGAGACGCCGTTCCACATGCCAAGATGTCGAAAATAAGGTGGGCCGAGCACATGATGCGTTTCAACGACAACCGAGGGACGAGAGCCGTTACCGACTGGATTCCCTGGTACATCAAGCGCTCTACAGGAGACAACCGACCCGTTGGTCCGATTTCTTCACGATAGGTGTAGAGAGAAAATATGATGTTCAGCGAATCCCTAGAGCGAGGAGGGCCCACTGGGCTACTCTTGAACGCCATAGAAAAAATGGAAGTTTCGGTGGTACCCACTCGAGTTACTCGGTGATAAACGGGATGACAGGTGATACAGGTGATGATACGATGGAATCACCTCCTCAGTTTATCTACTTAAGAATAATGCCGCATTGCATTTCAGTGTGAACACTAGTATATGAATATTTCATCCTTACCACGTTTTGTTTATGTTATATTCTAAGGTGAATTTCGGCGTACTTGTAGAAGATATTTGTGGTCTATTGCTGCTCTTCAGTGGTGATTAACACTTGTTACTTGCGATTGTTCACCATGAGCAAAGCAGTCGTCAGTGGTTTATTGCAGACCATGTAGGTCAGTAATCAAATTGTAGATATCGGCATGGCATATTTGCAACAAATTTGATTTTGTGTTGGCTTCTACACTGAATATAGCAGATTTATTTCGAATGTGGTCGGTGTAACAGCAAGTGAGATATAATTTATTTACATTACTGATTGGGTATATGGTATATACTACTTATGGCAAACAAAAGTCCTTTCATGTTTGACATGTACTCGAAAGCGTCAAGCACATTGTAGCACACTTAAGATAACTACTCAAGTGAGTAAGTCTTAAATACCAGTAAATTTTTCAAAAATAGCTATGCAGGATACAACCGTATTGCAAAAAGAATTCTCTGTGCTCTAGAGAAGCCTCTCAATTGTTTGCTATTGTTTCAAATGGACCCACGATAGCATAGATAAGTTTAGTTTGATAAACGTATTATGAGTATAATAATATCTGCCAAGACTTGATCTTTGACCTTATCATAATATTGCAAATATTAGGTTCATGTACTGCGTAACGAGTACGTGACGTGAAGAGTTCTGTATGAAGTAACTAATCTTCTAAATAGCTGCAGTTTTGTTTTGCGATGATTTCAGTAATAATCTGTGCTCTCTCTCTCTCTCGTGTTGCATGTTCGAAACGTCAGAATTTGCAACATGGGTCTATGTCTCTACTGCTGTTTGGGGTAGATAATAAATTATAGAGCTGTTCATTTCTTGGAAGGCGCTTTAAATAAAAAGGAATTCGAAAAAAGACCTCACTCTAGCAAGATTGCGAGACTGATCATTAATCAAATCTGTATCAGCTTGCTAATGCTCTCTTGAATGAGCTGCCAACAAATTCCAAGTTCGACTATCTGTTAACCTCGGCATAGTTTGAATAGATCAGTCTCTTCTTGTGTTTAACCACTCCGAGGTGTTAGTAGTATTATTTATTGAATATCAACGAAGCATATAACAATACAGTTAGTAATGCAGCACGAATATTACAGCAGTCGTGGTGGCTTACGTTTCGGCAAGGTTCGCCATCTTCAGAGCCTGGAAAGGTCAAATTGATTCGCAAGTTATTAAATCAAAGGCCTTCATAACCCTAGCAGAAAACGTAAGAGATGAATTTTTGGGTCGCATAGAAAGAACTTCATTTAAAAAACACTCCACGCTTAAATGTTTTAGGTCTTTCAATTAATCATTGAAGATTTGGAGTCTGTGCTTAAGTGAGACTGCGCCTAACTCAGGCCGGTAATATTAGCCTGAGCTATGGTGTGAGGTCACGCGTTATTACGAGGAAAATCCTTTTTGCGGTTCATTTTTGGGCCTTTGCTATGTATCCACATTGGATGTTTGTTTTTGTTGGCATTAATTTATCGTATTTCAAAGATTGACATACTCACAATAAAAGTAGATCTTTGTGTAGGAGGCCAGAAAACTATCATCTTTGGAAAAATTTGAACTTTAAAGAAAAATTGAAGAGTTTGAAAAACTTTGGAAAAAAGTAATTTAGAAACATCGTCACCTGAATCGACAATGTAGATTACAACTGGGACATTGGCGAAGAATAAACGGAAGGTCACAACAATCACATATTTTCACCTGCGATCATTTTACGCCACACGAACTCAGCCAAGTAAGACTCCAAGATATGGGGTGCGATCCCTCGGGTGCCGTCTGTTGCACCATGTTGCAGATCCCCACATCCTTCCGACTGTTTTAGAGTGAGTACTTGTGTGTGGATCTACAAAATTGTGACGATGACTAATCGTAAAGTGCTGGAAACCAGGTTTTTGTCCGTCTTCAGTTATCTACCCTTTCCAACAATCGGAACAGATCGTAGAACCTTGGGCAACGTTGTTTTCGGGAATTACATGATAATTTAGGCAACGCAGATGGTCCATATGGTCCAAACCTACCAACCTCGAAAAGGCTTCAAACACTCTCATAGACTGATTTAAAATTCCCATTCTTCCGGTAATAACCGTGGTGGATACGTCGTCAGACCGACTTTTACTAAATCCCGTCATGTGGATTAAAAATGGAATTGACCTCACAAACTGTCATCCTATTTGAAGCTTGCTTGAGGTTGACTCATCTTCTTCAGAATCAGTGGCTGACGTTCCGGCGGTTTCTCCTTCTCTAGCCCTGTTTTCTCAGGTGTAGGACTATCTGTCGAAGCCATACAGTTCAAAAGGAGGTAGTTCTACGCGTGACAAAAAGGCTCTGAAGTACTCGAAGTCATCGAAACGTCAGCGTTAGCCATCGTTGATTTGAAGAAAATACAGCAACTTCAAGCAAGGCTTGAATGAAAAGTCATTCATCTCTGAGTCATACAACTGGATACTAAGACGGCCCGTCTTCAGTGACAGTGAGAGCCACAGCACAGAGATACCGGGCTGGCTTAGCTGATTTGTTCCTCGGAATCCCGAGACAAGCCTAGCCGGGGCTCCCTCAGGTCGCCCCCCACATCACAGCAGTCCCCGGCCCCTGTGGATCAGAAGGAGACTACTAACTTCTGATTTGTAGACACCAAGACGGCGGTTATTCCTGGTACGATTTACTCCTAACTGTGCTTTCCGGCTGGAAACGCCGGAGTTCTTCACAGCTTGGCAGCCAGGCCCTGCTGGGGATTGAACTCCCGCTCTACTTTGCAGTCCGAGATCCAAGGATATCCCAAGGCAAGATGAGGCGGTAAACCATTTGGGAGGCATACACATTGATTTCGATCACTTCTGTCGTACGTTTATGAGAATTACGGGGGTAGAAACTATTAGGACCAACTTTTTCTTAACCCCTAAGGGAGGAAATAAAGCAGCTGATGTACATGATTGTTCGAAGGCCTTTCTTGCTGGGCAGAACTTTTCTCCTGGACATTTGGTAATCATTAGAAAGCGTAAATCTTTGCGATTTCAACAAAATGTTTGATTTTTGTAAAAGCTTTTTTATTACGTTGTAGCAGCGAAAATAAAACTTAAAACCATGTTTTACTCAAAGTTTGATTTATTTGCTCAGCTGGCGCTTGTATATGGCTCTTCGCCAAACTCTTACTAGTCATTCAATAGCCCAAATCTTGAGGATTTCGATGCTGCAATTGGTTTTTTGATGGGTTACCATAGAATGCTGTAAAGACGGAGCTCACGTTTCGCACTTGAGTCTTCATTGCATAGAAAAATTATATATGCACGAAAAACATATGACAATATAGAGAAAATTATGGAGTATAAACGTAACACGAAAAACCTAAGGCTTTACTTCCCAAATAGAGGAAAACCCTGGCTGAATGACGAAAATCGCGCGCCTCTTGCGGGTTGAGCCGCGCAGTCGATCAACTGCCGTCCCCAACGGGTTAATCTCGGCATCTTGTCTAGCATATCAGTTTCTAGGTTAGAGCCGGATTTCGCGTAAGGAGTTATTTTCGGTTGAGGTTTTTGAAACGCTTTGGCAGAGTGGACTCGTTGTCCGATCTTTCTGAACTCTAAAGAAGGCGAAATCGCCGCAACGCCAGCCGTCGTCGATTTCGAAAAAGATATGCCAAGGACAAGAGAACTTTGAATAAAAGAGCAGTTCACTGGTGTTCCAAGGCATGATTGAAATCTCAGAGCTCGTCTTCCGTGGAATCTAGTGCGGAAAATTTCTGAATTACGGGGAAATGACCCCGGGAAAGTGGGCGAGACGAGGGTTCGACTCCCACCCGAGGCGTTCAAAGTCCTGAACATCACTCACAATCTTTTGTTAAAATAATGACGTCATAAAGTGCTAAAAAAGCGATAAGGTAAAAGAATCCCAGTGGAAACGCGAGCACAAAAAGCGGAAGAGACGCCCGATGATAGCGATCGACAATATCGATCGATAGATCATAATAAAAAGACGACAAGTATGGGAAGCCTAGGCTTTAACGAACCACCGGCGAGACAGAAAACAACTAAATAACAATTGACCACGAGTATGACGTCATCTATTCCCGGGATACGGTAGCCTAAGTAGACGTGTCTCTTGCGATTACGGTAGCTCAATATCGACGAGGCGTACACCTTGCTAAGTGTGATTTTTTTCGCAGAATCTTTTTTTTCCGTATATTTCTGTAAGGCATTTTTACATAAAAATGCTAGAAACTGTTCCATCATCACATACGCCTCCCTCCTTGCTTCAATGCAGGGCTGAATGTGGGGCGGGGGTCACTGACGAGGAGGACGTACCTCCGAAACACCGGTGTATGACCCTGGTGTAACAACGTCGTTTTTGAGCTCGACTCATTCTTTTTTGAAATCCAATAATATTCAGATATCGATCGGGTCACTGGCTGAGACAAATCCAAAGACCACACAGCAAAAACCACTGAACCTTCACCACATTTGGTGCATCGGTTGGGAATCGAACCCGGGTCGCCCGCCACGCGGGCGAGCATTTTGGCACTAAACCTTCACCACATTCGCCAAGCAATTTTTGAATCGAAGTGAACTTTACTGGATGTCCTTTCTTGCACAGACGTTTGGATTGCGACATGCCGTGTCTTTGCAGGAGCATGACGGCTTCCTTTCGGTGCTTCGCGAAGCAAAAATGCTCATGATTAAGGGAAACCGATGACAATCAAAAGTCCAGTTAGAGGCAGTTGACTCACAATGACTAGTCAATGTGGGAATGCTGAGATGGCTCGTCAGCTAGGGGCCAGTATTGCGAACTCCCATCCATATAAGTGGCGATGCGTGGTGGCCAGGTGCCGTCGCTGCATGAGCGCCCTAGCCTATTACAGCTCACTAAGAAGTCTTTTCGAACCAAATGCAGTAGTGGAATTAGGAGAATTCAGACTATCGAATGGTTATTAAATTTCTCAGGGAATTGCTCTCTCCCGACGAGACACGCACTGAAACGCCTCAAGTGCGAAACATACTTTTATTTGGCTGTTACAGCGAACTGAAAGGTTTCCTTCAAAATCTAAGTATTTGGCTGAAATTGTCTAGATATTAATTATTGATTGAGCTAAGAAGCAACTTGGAAAATTTGAAAAACACCTTTGTTTATGAAGGGGCGGAAAACAGCGATTTTTTGATTGTGTGAAACCCACTCTTTCTGCGCGAATTGCAGGGCTTTAGGAAGTTCTTTCTAGAGAGATGACGCATTTTTCATTCAGAAAGATTTGCTCTATCTAATGACTAAAGTTTTGTCATAAAAAACTTTTATCAGGCGAGAATTCCTCAAATGTGAAACGAAATCTGATCTTGGCTGGTACGGCGTTGAAAACATGCAATATGAGAAATAATGTATCCCTTCAAAATTCAATTGACTTAAGCTTCAGGTAATCATAATCTCAGATAACAGCAAAGAATGTGCTTCTACCGATGCCTCAAGTGATGCCGCCATAGCAGAACAGTCCCAAAAAAGTACCCAATTTTTTATACCGAATATTCAATACGTTTGAGATCAAAACTCTGTCATGCAGAACTTACACGGTCTGAGTAAAAACGCTTCTTGCATTGGCTCCACCTCGTACCTGCTTGTCTAGCTTTGTTTCAAGCATATGTGAGATTTCAATCCTCTGCAAACTCCATCACTGTACAATTCCCAAGGCCGACTGTCTATTAACCTCGGCGTGCTTCAATATAATTACTGTTTTCTTCTTTAAGCATAACACGAGATGTTACAATAAAATTTTTTATTCACAGCTGACGTTTCGGCAGTTCGCCTTCTTCAGAGCCTGGAAAGGTCAAATTTGTCCGCAATCCAATAAGCCAAACACCTCCAATACTCTTTTAGAAAAAATCACCAGACCTAGATTTCAATCGCATCAAGCACAAAATCAACTCTCAACATACTCACCGCTTTTTATATGTGTTCCACTGAATGATTCAAGTGGAGACAACCGCAAGGAGATCACATAGGCTCGTAATGCACCTTACCCATCAAAATAACAGTCTTATATACTGACTAAAATCACGTGTGATAACAAGGCATTCCTCCTTGCGGTTCATAGTTGGATTGGTGGTATTAATCCAAAGTGCTTCAAGAAGTTTTCGCGCTGATGTTTTTTGTTCCTGCACAAGGATGGTGACTTCAATCTCAAAATCAGCTCCGTCGTGTTTTTGTTCTCTATGCGTCCCTAGCGGGGTGTTCCGTCTTTTAAGACGCTTATCAGCTAGGTGTTCTTCTATGCGGGCATAGAGCGGCCTACCCGTTTCGCCAATATATTTATCGCTACACGCTTTGCAAGAGATTAGGTGGACTGTACCTACGCTCGTGCAATCACCGTCTCTGCCGTTAGGACATGTTTTACAATCTTTCATTATACAGAGACGGTCATATAAGCGGTTGCGAACTAGTTGGCGTTTTAGAGTATTCGGTGGTATTTCAATAAGAGCCACCGATTGCTCTAAACCCGCTCTTTTCAAACAGCGTTTTATAGCTGTACTAATCTCATTTGAAGAGAACGGGAGTATGAACGGGATTTTTCTTTCATTCGAGTTTTCGTTCGGAGGCGCACTATTTCTTCTGAACCTAAGCCGAGGGCTACAAATTCATATCCATTAGAAGTGCCTATTTCCCGAGCCAATTTCACGGTTTCTTCTCTCTGCTCCTCCCCGGTACATACATTTGCTGCTGTTCGAAACATGTTTTTTACTAGCGCCTTCTTCGTATGTGAGGGGTGAGAAGAGAGATAGTGAACCAGGATATTCTTATTACTTGGCTTCCGGCCACTTTGTTATGTAGCCGCTCTCGGTTAAATTTTTTGTACGTAGCTCCAGTTTGAGTGCAACAGATAACCAAACAATCATCTATTATATCTACAATAGACTAATGGCCGGAGATCCATTACTGTTGCTCCCACTTTCGACATAAAGGCAATCGCTAGGCTAGGCGCCAATCGCTGCCCCATTGCCAGCCCTCTGATTTGTGCGAAATACTTCCCGGACCATCAGAAGATTGAGCAGTTCACGCACTCTTTTAGCAGGACCATGAACTGCTCAGTCGACAAGCCATAGATGTTTACAGCTCCCTGGTGTTGTATCAGAAGCTCATGTGTGGCTTGCAATGCGGAGTTATTCGATACGTTGGTGTATAAAGCAGTGACTTCGAATGACTCCATTACGTACGCGCTGTTCGGGTGCGCGTTACGTAGACGATCCAGGAACATCTGAGTGTTCGTCAGATGAGCAAATAAGCTTAAGCGAGAGCGGCTACATCACAAAGTGGTACTGGAAGCCAAGTAGTAAAAATATCCTGGTTCACTATCTTCTCTTCTCATCCCTCACATACGAAAAAGGCGCTAGTAAAGAACATGTTTCGAACAGCAGCCAGCGCATGTACTGGAGAGGAGCAGAGAGAAGAAACCGTGAAATTGGCTCGGGAAATAGCCACTTCTAATGGATATGAATTTGTAGCCCCTCGGCTTAGGTTTAGAGGAAATAGTGCGCCTCCGAACGAAAACTCGAATGAAAGAAAAATCCCGTTCATACTCCCGTTCTTTTCAAATGAGATTAGTACAGCTATAAAACGCTGTTTGAAAAGAGCGGGTTTAGAGCAATCGGTGGCTCTCATTGAAATACCACCGAATACTCTAAAACGTCAACTAGTTCGCAACCGCTTATATGACCGTCTCTGTATAATGAAAGATTGTAAAATATGTCCTAACGGCAGAGACGGTGATTGCACGAGCGTAGGTACAGTCCACCTAATCTCTTGCAAAGCGTGTAGCGATAAATATATTGGCGAAACGGGTAGGCCGCTCTATGCCCGCATAGAAGAACATCTAGCTGATAAGCGTCTTAAAAGACGGAACACCCCGCTAGGGACGCATAGAGAACAAAAACACGACGGAGCTGATTTTGAGATTGAAGTCACCATCCTTGCGCAGGAACAAAAACATCAGCGCGAAAACTTCTTGAAGCACTTTGGATTAATACCACCAATCCGACTATGAACCGCAGGGAGGAATGCCTTGTTATCACACGTGATTTTAGTCAGTATATAAGACTGTTATTTTGATGGGTAAGGTGCATTACGAGCCTATGTGATCTCCTTGCGGTTGTCTCCACTTGAATCATTCAGTGGAACACATATAAAAAGCGGTGAGTATGTTGAGAGTTGATTTTGTGCTTGATGCGATTGAAATCTAGGTCTGGTGATTTTTTCTAAAAGAGTATTGGAGGTGTTTGGCTTATTGGATTGCGCACAATTTGACCTTTCCAGGCTCTGAAGAAGGCGAACTGCCGAAACGTCAGCTGTGAATAAAAAATCTCATTGTCATCACTATACCATAGAATGTAGAGGTTTTGGTAGACCTAGAAAGTACTTTGCAGTACCGTTAACCTACTCTCATGATTTTATAAGTGGTACTCTGAATTAAAAGAACTCAAGGGACTACTCCTACATGTGTTAGGAAAAATGGAAAGGCTTACTGCTGTCATTTTTTATGTTAGTCGACATCAATCGACGGCAGGTGATGCAGGTGATAGCAATCCGTAATAACCATGTAAAACAATATGTTCATGGTATCTTCGATGTACACAGTTTTTACAACAATAATTGAAATTTGCTGGCTTTGTTCAATTTCACATCAAATGTGCAAGAGAATGTTTGTGGCAAAAACTTTTTGTCGCTCATAATTCAAATAAAACGATACCGAACTTTCTAAACAAACAGCCTTCGGCGCGGAACGTTTATTTTGTTTCGTTTATCGCCCATAAAAACTTGTAACAAGGTGAATGTTTTTTACAGCGCTGGCAGTGCTATCGATTCGTTATTCGCTGAATTAGACAGTGGAGAATTTTGCGTTCCAAGTCGGCGAGATCTTGCTAGCTTTCTGGAAATGATTAAAATTTCTGGTCTTTCTTCCATATCAGCACCTAATTGAGACCTTTGAAAACTACGAGTCTTCCGCTTTTTTCATAGGATCATGGTAGTCATTCAGTAGCTTCGTCTCGAGAATTCTATCAACATACTTTATTTAAAGGAAAAAGCGTTTACTTCGGCTTAGCATTAAAAATTGAGCTATGTTTCACGTTCGGGAAATCTTGGATTCACAACTTTTCTTATAGACTTCCACTAATCTTGCGATCTCACATTTCTTGACAATTTCAAGGTTTCTTGAAAAGGGCGTCTTTGCGCGCTTCTGCAGCCAAAAAAGATTGGATTTTAGCGCTTGATGTCCATTTATTGTCAGCTAAGGTATGCGTAATATCCAAAAGCGCCGGTACTTTGCTAGCAATGTTACAAATCCTATCCACATACTGGAAAAGAGTATATGCTCCCTGCAGAATGGCAAAATATTCACAATAAACCAAGTATCTGGTCAAAATTTTCGAGATTAAAGCTATCGATGTTATTACAGAAATAAGGGAGGAGCTTTGTCTAACAAAAAGTCCTTGAGTGTGAAACGCAGCTACATTTTTACTGTCAAAGCCTAAAAGGCAGGTTATTTCAAAAATGAAGTACACGATTCGAATTCTTGAGTGTTAAGCTACCGAAAAACGTTTCAGATTCTAAAAACCAAAAAGGCGGCTGAAATTGGGCTCAGATAGAAGAAAAGACCCAATTTCTGCTTTATACACTACGTTGCTCACCATAGCGATTAGACACGCATAGTGAAAGAAATGTTTTCCAAAAAAGGCGTCTGTTCTATCCGTGGTGCATCCGTCAGTAAGGAACTCTTCAAAAGCCGAAAAACATTCTGCTATGAGCTACACAGCACTTTTATAAACTGGGAAATGAGTGCTACTGTTATCCAGTAACAAGATGAGGGTATCCCTTTGAAAATGGCTCATATTCCTGTGAGGTAGCGATATTTGCCTAGAAACTTCGTTGTGGGTAGAAATTTACGTATAATTTCAAAAGTCTAAGACTGTTTGAAAGCGTCGATAATGTCGTACTATAAAATAACAGCGTTTCGGACTTTTTAGATGACTTTTATAGAACATTGCAGGAATAGGATGAGACCACAGAAGAGCTTCTAAGCGTTACACAATTGTAAAGTCACGTCATTGTGCGAAATGTACAACAACAAATTTTGTTCCTTTTACACAAGGTTTTGAAATGCCAGAAAGTGAAGGCATTTCATAAGCATTCACTTGATGAGGAACTTAAAACGTTACAAAGGTGGACAAAAAATCTTTGCTTAGCATGAATCATATGTGTTCCTAACAACGTCTACTGTTTTCGTGCATTCCAGTACACTTGCAATTCCACCAAGGTGCAGGATAGCACTGCCACGCGATGACACTTAATGCCTTCATGCACTTGTTTCTTTTTCAAAACTCTGGATCAGCTTCCCTTTTGCTTCTCATCACAATGGTTTCACGATGACATCTCATCGCTTTTCTCTGTATTCTTCAGAGGAACCTATAATTATTGATTGTTTATCTATCATCTGACCTTGCCGTCAATAAAGAATATCCTATATATGTGCTAAATGTAGGAGGCTAACAAGGTTAACAAAGTTTATCCATTGTCTTATAGAATGTTTTAAGCCCTTCAAGAGATTTTGTATGAAATCTCGGTGATGTACGGATGTTTTGGCGTTCTCGTACGCCTCATCAGTGCCAAATGCCTCTACGCCCCATCCAACTATTATTAGTAGTCGCCGCCGAGGATGGTTTACTTTACTTCAAATAAAAAGATTGTCTAATGTTGCGTTTTTCACAATGATCACTGTCGATGCATGACCATTGCGATTTCTGCTTCTCAGAAAAATGCTGCCAAAAATGTTTCGTAGAAAAAGTATGCTCTTTTTGAATGACATCTTCTTTTACAGTTTCTCTCTCAAAAGTGCACTTGTTGCTTCAGCATATTGTTGTCTGCGAACAATTTTCTGAAAATCGGAATTTCATGTTCAAGCATCCGAAATGAGAAGGCGGGAAACTAAAACCAGCCACGTCACGTGAAGAATTGGCACATTCATTCAATCTTCTGTCTAAATGTTTTATTGAACAGTTCATTGTCATTACACATCTGACATTGTTTCATGTCATAAACTGATACACCTGTGCTTTGGAATCACGGAATCTGTCACAAAACGTGCCTTGAGAAATTTTTGCCTAGATTTAAGCGCGTTGAGAAAGTTGAAGTCCTTGAAAAGTCGGTGAGCTTGTAATGCGACGTCACCCACATATAAATGACAAGTTTGCTGATGCCCTGTGGACTATGTGATGAAAATGATGTAAATTGTTTCGAGTCAAGTTACGTTATCTGTCTAAATTTTCAAGAAATAAAATGGACGTGGCAGAACTTTCGAGTGGTTTCCTTACTATCTCGCTGATAGCCACATTCTCGACAGTGTTCGGATGTGGAGTGATGCCTGCAGGTCAAGGTAATGAATAAAAGAAATCAAGTTAAAGTGAATAAACTAGTTATTTCATCAAATCTCAAGATGTGAAGTCTAATCGTTTTGTTGAAGGTTTTGGTTTTTTGAGTACGAAAAATGGCCTAAAAAGGCAAGTTAAACTTATAAATATGAAGATCAAAAGTCAAAAAGAAAAAGGTTGATCAAAAGTAGAATCTGATTCCTTACCATTTATTACAAAAACAGTGAAATTTCGTTACAGAGAGTACTAGGCCCTTCACCGTCACTGGCTTTTCAACTTTGCCTGTTAACATGGTCTACTCTACAGCAGCCGATGTCCGGGCCCGTTTCCCTGGTATTGCAACTACCGAGCCGGAAGCTAGAAGATTTGTAGAACGTCTTGTAATGCAAATAGTGAGTTAGAAACTTTGAGACTTCAATTTTCTTCAGACAAATTTTTGATTGAACTTCACGAGTTGCAAAAATAAATTGCTCTTTAGGTCTTTGATGTTTTTGAACGCCAAACTCGTAGTGCCCTCCTACCGAGCTGTAATCTCAACCATTTTGGATCAGCTCAAAATTCAGATCAGCTACAGACCACTGAGTTGTCAGAAAGCTGGTGGACCAGAGCAGACGCGTGGGTCTCTACTATCAAACATCTATTTGAAATATTGCAGACAAAAGTTATAGTTATGAAAAACGGAAATGTGTTTAGTGATGTAGTGCTTTCCATTGAAGTACAACGTAAAGAAATTAGATTTGCTATTCTCTCGATAAAACAATAATTTGCAAATAAAGAGTCACACAATGAGCCTCTCTGGGCCGGTCAATTGTGAAAATGTTGCCTTGCTACTGTGCATACAAAAGAAAGGAGAACGAATTGCGAAGATAAAAATAACAATGATTTGAAACTGAAGGCTTAATCAAATCTTCTTCTTCTGCAAACAGAAGATTGCTTTCAAGGAGAAAGCTTGAATATCGGACGGTTTTGATGACTTCCTCTTCTCCTAAAGCGTGGAAATATAGGTTGTCTACACCCCAGGCAAATAATCAACTCCACTGGATCTACACAAAATAGTCCTGAATCAAGATTTCATTCGCTCAAGGCAGAACTTCTTCTACACACTCGTCGCTTCATTATAAGTTTTCCGCTGAGTAGTTCAAGTGGAGACCTGCGAATAGATAACAACATTGTACTCACTACCTGAGAGACCGTCATTGAAAGAGAAAAACTGGTAGGTTAATGTGCATCACGATTAAATAGGTCGATGGCAAAAGGTACTTTGCCGCGAATGTTTGGTGAATTTCTGAGGAACCGTAAAACACGGCTTTAAGAGACTATATAGTCATCGCTAGCGAAGATCAAAGAGTCATAATGGAGCCAAACAATGTGTTGAGAATCAAGGATTACTGTATTCAGAAGACTAGTTCTTCTTGATGCGGCGCGTTCTCCACTGGACTTGAATGCACATTTTTCACCATCTCAATTTTTTTTTTTTGTTAAAATACCTCTGCGCGGGAATGCATGCCGTTACACGGACTCTGAGACAAATTCCGTAAAATACTCAAAATACTGTATTCAGGAAAATAATAGGAATGAGTTACATGAACTAAGGGCATTACCGTTACCACCAGTCCATCAGCCCCTCTATAGATAAAAAGCACCCGAAAATATAGTCAATAATTTTGGTTGCTTGCGGACGATAATTCCAGACTTCGTAATTAGTTTTGTGTGAAAAAGTCTAGCTCATACCTGACCGAACGGAAATATGGATTACGAGAGGTTTAAGAGCTATCAAGTGAAAAAACAGGCCTTGACTGCGCCTTAATAACAAGGGTAGAGAGTTTGTGGCAATTCTCCGTCAGTTGAATTATGAAATAACAATTAAGTACCTAAAAGATGCTTTTTCAACAATCGTCTTTTGTAAAGGAGCTAACTGAGTCAAACTGGCAAAGCATGTAGATTCAATTTATTTCTGAGTTAAAACATCAATTACCTTAAAAATGAAAAAGTTTTGCCTCAAAGTAGATACAGAGATGTTTATGAAGAAGACCGCAACTAGCAGCCTAATCAACACATAAAATCAGTAAAGCGTTCAAATGCTGGGATACGCGAAGTAAATTGTGAAGATTGAAGAGTCGCGTGGAAAGTGAAACATCAACGACACAGTATTGCCAAAGAATGATAGCATTGAAGGTCCATTAAAACCTACAGCTCACTATAGTACAGGTTGTCGGCGCAAAAAATACAATTATTTGTCTAAAAATGGCACTCTGAAAGTCAAGTCACCTCTTCAGTTGACTCAAAGCAGAGTCTTTCTGGCAGGAAGAGCGACAATATTGTTCATATGAAAAATCTTCAACATGGGCAGTATCAGTAATCATTAATGCTTAAATCACATCAAACGAACATTTCTATAAAAATGAAAGCAACGTAGAAGCAATATGGCCAAATCATTTTTGAGGAAATCCATCTTTTATTAAGCATAAGCCTCATGCTTCTGGTTATTTCTAGGCGAGCAATATGTTTCTGCTTATGATTTGTCATTGGAAGCGCTATCAATGTGTGCAATCTAGAGTCATTTTTTAGATTGGAAATTCATATGCTTGGAGAATACAAATCCATATTCAGTGAGAGTTGATTACAATGTTCTTTATCTCTATCTTGAGCTGCTTTCGCCCCACCAACAACTGTTTAATAGAAGCATAATGAATAGGAAGAGCGAGCCGTGGTTTCAAGCCGACGAACAAGACTACCTGAATTTGAAGCATAAATGGTGCAACAACATCATTGTTATGTTCACATAAGAAGACCTGAACGCTAATTACTCCTATCTGAGCACGTGCTATCCAAGTCCACCAAGCTCACCGCTTTGAAATCATTCAATATTCTCGGATCAAAGCTCCGTGACTGGAAACATGCTATCAGATTATCACCATTGACTTTGTTTCTAGCACCGCTGCCTTAATGAAGCTTTGTCGACCATATTCTATTTATTGCTTGGGTCAACTCAGACATATACTCGCGCTACTTTCTGTATTTCATTTGTACCAGACTCCCTTTAGATTGGCTATCGTGGCGAGTTTCTAACAGTCACAAACTCAAAAACACGTCATTTTTTGCATCTTTCGTTAAGCCTTGTACTCGAGGAGCAAAGCGAATGAATCCAAAGATTCCACCTTATGAAAACATCTTAGTATCTAAAAAAAATCGTAAATTCCGGCACATTCGGGATCGAGCCAAACTATCCAAATTACCCCACTCCTTCTAATTCAAAAGTTTTGAATTCTAATTCCTCTCTACCCCTTGTGCAAATAGGCGGGATTTCGTTTCGCAGAGGCGGTCATACAGTCGGTTGAGGATTAATTGGCGCGTCAGCTTATTTCAAGTGTCTCAACTACTGCCATACAATATCTCAGACGTGCTCTTTTTAGGCAGCGTTCAATAACTGTACTTACGTCGTTAGCCTAAGGAGCTCCTACCGCATTGTAATCATTAGAAATGGCTACCTTTCGTGCCAAACATAAGGACTCTACCTTATGTTCATTTCCTGTGCACACACTGATAGTTTTTCGGAACATGTTGTTCACAAGTGAGCGTTGTCAATCTGCTTTTGATTTCTCACGGGTAAACTTTATGTACTCTGACTGACTATTCAACAACTTAAAACATTTGTCCATCTCCTCTTGAGCTCAAGAGACGATAGAGCAATCATCTACGTGCCTACAGAAGAGTAACGGCGAGAGATCGATTATGGCTTTCACTTCAGACATAAAGGCTATAGCAAGGATTGGAGCTAGTCGTTGTCCAGTTGTCAACCTCCTGATTTGTTCCAAATAATTCAGCTGTAATAGGTGCATAAATAAATGTTTTACAGTCAAACACCTCCAGTACTCCTCTAGAAAAAAATCACCAGTCCGAGATTTCAATCACATCAAGCACAAAATTAACTCTCAACATACTTACCGGTTTTCATATGTGTTCCACTGAATGATTCAAGCGGAGATCACACGAAGGAGATCACATAACCATAAACCGCAGGGGGGAATGCCTCTATATCACTTGTGATATGAGTCAGTATATAATACTGTTGTTTTGATGGATAAGGTGCATTACGAGTTTATGTGATTTTCTTCCGGTGATCTCCACTTGAATTATTCAGTGGAACACATATAAAAACCGGTAAGTATGTTGAGAGTTAATTTTGTGTTTGGTGATTGAAATCTAGGTGTGGTGAATTTTTCTAAAGGAGTAATTCAGGTGTTTGACTGATTGGATTTAGAACAATTTGACTTTTACAGGCTCTTAGGAAGGCAAACTGTCGAAACGTCAGCTGTTGAATAAAGATTAATGTAACTCCTCGGGCTTGGTTCGATGAAGAAAATCAAAAATTACTGATATGAAATAAATACTGCTATCAACACCGCGAAACTGCTTATCACAAGCCGCTGGTGTAAAATCATCAGTGCGATATTTAGTAACGACAACAGCGACAATGACGACAGTACGGTGATGGTGGCAATACGACAAGATAACATCACTATAATGAAGTTGAAACAGTGTTCGGCGGTTTCTCATACTTGTGGAGTCGACGCCGGTCACGGCCGGACGTGGACAGTGACTGAGGTACAGAAAAATCCGTTGATGGTTCTCAACTGAAATCAAACACGCAGAGCACATTTTAACGAGCATGTCTGGTGACAAGAGTTTCGGCATCAAATATTGCACATAGTACTGAACAGCAAATTCATAAAACATCAGCACTCACCAAAGGATAGCACAGTCTCCACCGCAGTTTTGTTAAGATCCCAACTTATGAGGTGCATTAGTAATCGAAAATCATTGGGAAGTTTCATATAGTGCATTTGTACATGACTGAAGTTGAGATGTTTGTCACTTAGCAGTTCAAATAAATGACAGGTGTTGCTACGTGAAGCTGTTTCAAAGCGAAACTTTAGTCAGCATTATTTCCTGCTCACAAAAATCCATAACTTTGCCGATGGTTTCACAGCACTGACGGCTCTTCGGCTTGCCATTCACAAAATAGACGAAACAGAGCTTAACACGTTCCGAGTCAAAGAAGCAAGCCTATTTTATGATTTGAAAAGAACTTTCAGCTCTCATCACTACGTCGATAGGTGAAAGTCGCATAGCCGCAAAATGTTTTTCGCGACAGCTTTTATTCTATTCAAAGTGCAAGCGTGTGTAGAGAGCTTTCTAAAATCCAGTATTCAAGCCATCGTAGGCTGCGCACAAAGTGTACAATAGCAAATATCGTTTTGACCTTACATCGTAGTGCGACGGCGGGATATTCATAGCATTTTATGAACATCCAACTTGACGAATGACACCGTTTAATGAGATAAGAAGGGTCACTTCTGCTCAGCATAACCGCGCTTGTATTTTCAGCAGCTTTATCTCAATTCCCCATATTGAGACATACAAATGCACCAATGTAAAGAATCGCTCGGCCTCAGTGGGAGATGACGCTTTCATGCATTGCTTTTGCCAAGTCCAATTCTAGAACGGAACACTTTCACCCTCTTCACACTGATGGCTTTTCAAAGCCATATTTATCTTTCTGTTTTTGAGATTTAGATGATGTTCTGCTGGAATCTCGCTTTGGAGTTTAGTCGGCCTCTACTCAACAGGATTTCGTAGACGCACTACTCGGAAGAAATAGAAAAGAGGCGAAAGAAGGGTTGAAGACTCATCGAACACTATTTTTGCTCTTCAGAATTTTGTTGGAAAATCGTTCCACAAAAAATTTGTGCTTCACTCTTATCAAAGGATGCAGTCTCTAGCAAATACTTTCTTGAAAGTGCGTATGCAATTCAGCTGCTTGTGGCGACAGCGAACAATTTCATCAGAAAAGCCGGGATTCTTTGTCAGAGCATAGGAAATAACGAAGCGGGAACCGAATATAGGCCACGGCACCTGAAAAAATTACGCATTCACTAAGGTCTTTATTGAAGTGGTCTTCTTCATGCAGCTGGTTACCAACTAGCAATTCGTATACATTTCACTTTTTAAACCACCTGTGCTTCAGGGAACAAAAGCTGTCTTAAAGTGCTTCAAAGATTTTGTTTTGAGTGAAGGAGACCAAGTACTGTTATTGTTTCCACAAATGTCAAAGGCTGTTAAAACGACGTCACTCACGTATAAGTATAACTGCCAAGTCCGTTGCTTCAGGAATGATCTGGTGTGAAAAAAAGAATTTTTCTCACCAGAATCTATAAAATTTGTAAAATTTTTCAGAAGACACGAATGAATATTCGTTGGAAACATGGGGCTCTCAACCAATCTCAATATGATTTCGTGCTAGCCATATTATCAACAGCGTTTGGATGTGGTTTGATGCCTCCAGGTCAAAGTAGTGAATAAAAAATCGTTATCGTACAGCAAATACTGCCAATCTTAGCTAGAAGCTTATGAATTTTGATCACAATGGATGTATCCAACACTTTATCACTAATTAAGGAATACCATAACTCCAAAAGATTCTTCTGAATCCAAAATAAGGAAGGACAATTATATGAAAATACTAATCTTGATAGTAGTTTAATTTTTGATTATTCACTAAAAAACTGCGAAGTTTCGTTGCAGCAAGTGCGAGTACATTCACCGTCACCGACTTCACAATTTTGCCTGTAGCCATGGTTTACGACGGATTGACTGAAGTATCTGCTAGAGCACCTGGTATTGCCACTAGCGAGGCGGAAGCGCATGCATTTGTACAATGTCTTGCAGTGCAAACAGTGAGCCTGCATTCCTATTTTCAAGTTTTTTCGTAAATTCTGTGTAGGAGTACACGGCGAAGTGCAATCCTGACATTACATCAAGCTCTTCAAAGCGCATCCATGACTCACATGGCCTCACATAATTTGAGTGAACTCTTAGATGTACACTATAACTTGAAACAACAGTGCTCTTCACTTCTTTCATGTTCTCGAACGCCAGGCTAGTAGCACACTCTTACCCGATGCTGTAATTTCGACCATTTTGGGTGAACTTAACGTTATGATCAGCTACAGCCATTGAACTGCCAGATGGTTGTTCGTCTAGAGGAGATGCGTAAGTCTTCAATATTGAGCAAACATTCGAGAAATCGCTAACAGAAATCATATATTATGTTCACTTGAAGAGCTTCGTTGAATAAAAGAGAATTGGTGATGAAAACTATTTAGTTTTTCAGTTTTCTGCAGTACTAAAAGAAAATACCTTTTCTTTTTGGAACTTATATTTTGCACTCGACAAAATGAAAGTGAGCTGCATCGCTGTCGGCTACACTGTGACGGGAATATGCAATACTGGCGACAAGAATTTAGGAATATGTTTAGCAACTGTAAACGCCAATAAGAACCAAGTGACAATAGCAGCTGTTCCCGACGCACACCCAATAATTCAAAAACTCGCTTGAACCCACTTTTTTAAATAAACGTTGGTTTTGTAAAGAAAAGACATCTGTATAGACAACAAATATCATCATGGCAAATTGGTCCAAGGCGATGTGGCAAAATGCAGTGAACAAAGCAGTTCGAATGTTAGCATCGGGTCCTTATGCGTCGCAATTCTTCTCGGAATCTGCCATGGTCGGAGGAAACTGAACTTGCTTTGATGTGTCTGAGACAACATTGTCATTGGACTAATATTCGTTGTAGCACTACACAGTAAATAAACTGGCGAACTGCAAGAGAGTTGATTAGTGAGAGATGCAGTAATTTAAGCTGAAATGGCCAACACAATGGATTTCGGTTTAACGCTCATTTCAGAAAGTAAGTGAGAGATTAACTAATAAAAAATATCAGAGCACCTTTGTCATTTTCTTTTCATTTCTCTTTTCTTCGATGAAATGTAACCTCAGTACCGGACTCGAAGAACCTGATCAAAGAACGATCTCAAAGAAGCAATGAAAGTCATAAAATAAACTGAAATGAAGCTGAAGCATAGAATTTGTAATAAATTTTCATAAGATATGGGCAGTCATGTTCCCTTTACCATATATTTGATCGGTATTACACTTTTTCACTAAACGGATCGTGGTACTTCTGGCTTCGTGGTACTTCTGGCATACGATTCGTCCTCGCTTTGTTCAGTAAGTCATAGAATGCTAATCGAGCATATTATTCTAAAGACTTGGAGAGAATCGGTTTGACACGTTTAGTAGGGCGTTAATTATTACCGATAATCACAACCACGATGCCTCGGCCCTCTCCTCCTTTTCCGCGCACCAACATGTATACTTCGGATAGATAATGTGTATGCTAGGAAATTTATAGCCTACGATGTACTTACAAATTAAGTATGAGTGTGGAACTTGTGAAGTTGATGACAACAACTAAAGTCTCCCTACAAAAGTGTTGCGTTTAGCCCGATAGTCGCTGTTGCCCACAGCTGGGCTAAGTGAAATATTGGCAGTATATTCAAAACAAGGTTTTAGTTATTGCCAACAGTTTCGCAATGTTTACACTTTCATACAGCAAACCTTGCACCTGAGGTTTCAATTTGAAAATCACATAGTCTAAAGTAATTAGGTTATCTCAAGCAGATGTGGATATTAACATATTCTGCAAACGTGAAATCAAAGCCAATCCAACACATGGCCGACGTGTTAGCTTTTGATTTCCGTGCAACGACAATTTTCTATAACTGAACTGTGGCTAAAACCTGTTTTATTGAAACGTTAAACAAAGTTATTGCATTGCCCACATGTTTTTCCACGCACGACTGTGGCATCTCGCCCATCATCCTCGTGCCACAGGACTTTCCGCTACAAGCCGCCCGCATTAGCTTAAATTGACTATATTTAATTGAAGTAAAGGATGCAGTAGAACAAAGTACGCATAAGAGTCATAACTCACGATGGTATAAGTTCGAGAACAATATCCATCGTATGCGAAGACTATTGAAAATGGTGACTCTTCAAATCTCCTTCATGTGGTGACACTGAGATTATTTAGAGAACTGGAAACAGGCACGCTAAACAGCTTCCATGTATTAGAGAATATAATTGGCGACCAACGAAATGATAGATGATGACGGAGGTGACTGATCCTATGAGAATCTGATCCGATATGCTCGATATCGATTTGAAGTCTGTAAGCTAAATGAGCGAGTACAATGAATTAAAAAAGTTCTTTTACACTATTCTGGTTTGCTTATGTTAACTATGACCGCTTTTCTTTACTTGCAGACAAGATCCAGCTGCACTGAGCACCAATTCTTGTCACACTCTATACTCTTTCGAAAGTCTAAAACAGAGTAACCATACAATATCTAACCTCCAATGGAGCATCGAACATGAAAGACCTTAAGCCATTGTCGACTCGCTGAGGCACACGATTTTCTACCTGGTTTAGTTTCTCCTTTCGAACGTGATGTTATTTTTCTTTGGTTTTGTATGCAAAATGGATGGCTACGATTTCACTAGTACACAAATGATTAGCTTAGAAGCAGTCGTTTTCTGTTGCATTTAGTTAGTGTGTTCAGTTGAAGTTTACACCATTTGTGTAATTAGTGCAGGCTAATAAAAAACTTTCTCCAGACTTCTTTTTGTGATCACAGGTTATAAGGAATAGTGCACATAATCGATCAAATACCTTTAAGTGTATTCTTTATTAAGATGCAATAATTCCACAAATGGTGCAAACTTCGACTGAATACATTGTTAGATGCAATAGAAAATGGCTGCTACTCAGGTAATCATTTGTGTACTAGTGCAAATCGTAGTCATCCATTTTGCATACAAAACCTAAGAAAATTAACTTCACGTTAATAAGGAAACAAGTAAATTTGGCAGCAAATCGTGTGCTTCAGCGAGTCGACAATCGGTAAAGGTCTATCAAGTGCGAAGCTTCATTGGAGAGTAGGTAATGAATGGTTATTGCGTTTTACGCTTTTGAAAGAGTGTGGTGTGTGACGAAAATTGGTGCCCATTGCAGCGGGAGATTAGGAAATCATGAGTGTCGATGGAACATGAGGTGATGTTATCTGCAAGTACATGAAAGCGGTCATAGTTAACATAAGTAAACCAGAATAGTGTAAAAAAAACTTTCTAATCCATTGTACTTGCTCGTTTAGCTTACAAACTTCAAATCGATATCGATCAACCACATGACAGTTTTCAAAGTTCGACGTGTAACGAGGTACCATCCGAAAATCAACTCTTGTTTAAATTGGGTGTTGCCAGGTATTCCCATGTTCACTTTGAATGAGAGGAAAACGGTCTTCTTCAGAGCCGATTAACCGAAGTGATGCTTACAATCGCTCTTCCTCGTGACCTTCACTGTGGTATAAATCCAATCTTAATCCAAGTAGCACCACTCACACGAGAACCTCACCGGGAAGCCTTATTTTTCTACAAGATGGTTCCTGATATTCAGTGATTGTCCGCTGATATTCTTCACCGGATTATTCCTCCTGCAACAATTGGAATTCCATTTCATAGCACTCAGCAATATGATAATTCAAAGCACACTTTCCTTGAACTTCGGCCTCACCAAATGAAGGAGCTTTGAAGAGTGAGGTTCTCATTTGAGCGGTTCAGCAAAACACGTTAAATATTAGTCATTCGAATAAGTGTTGATCAGTTTCGTGCTTTTCGCTTAATCAAGAAAGGACACGTATCGATCATAATTGATGCTCAGCAAAATGATAATAGTATTCTATTCAAGGGAACAAATGGAGTAAAAACACCGCTTAATCTTAACAAAAAAAGAAGAGTTATCGTGATCTGGTCTTTTGCCTCAGCATTCATGAGAATTTCCTATTAACAGCATTTCTGCCGTTGAAACACTAAGAACCTTGAGTGTTGATAACGAGAACTAATGAGAAATTAGAAAAGTTGACGAGCAGCAGTGATAATTTGTCTGTTACCTCGCCCTGTTAGGAGTTGCAAACATTCACACACCGCCAAAGGTTCAGCAAGCAAATTCAGGAAGGAGTAACAAAAATCCCAACCATTTCAATGTGAAACTCATTCTAAAAATAAAACAACAGGAATTTGAAAAGTCTGAAGATGCTTTGTCCAATGAACGATTAAATTTTCCACTATCCCCATTCGGAGAGTTGTATGATATAGGGTTTGCTTAGAACTTTTGAATGAAAATGAACTTCTCTGAAAGTTAGACGAAAAAGATTTACCGACAGATATTGGATAAGCTAAAGATAACAGAAGTAATATGGCATTTATACAGGCAGCTATGCGGTGATGATCATAAATGCTGTCTGGCTAAGAATCACGCAGACGATAAAGCGACGTCTTTATAGTGAGAATATACAAGCAGGTCTGGAAAATGTCAAAATGGGAACATCGTATAGTAAATCCGTCTGTAATGAATAATCATATTTTTTGAAAGGATTTTAGTGTGCGGTAAAGAAAGTGCCTTGCTTCATGCCAAGACTGATCTAGACATCCTTAGAATATTTTCCGATGAGTTACTTAAGAAATTATTTAGGCTCACTGAGTGACATATTGACGATAAAAAGGCGAGAAGACTCAACCAGTATCGTAGTATCTCATTTCATCTAGAATCGTTTGTGAAAACCTTTGTCAAAAAACTTCTCATAGATCAGGGAAGATTTGTGCTCTGCGTTGTTGCGAAAGAACTTCATTATGTTGTATAAGTGCAAAACGACGAGAAGCCGTCCAAAAGACTTCAATGCAAGGACAAACATGTTAGGGGGAAATAGCGGAACAGGATTGAGTTTAGAAAAATTCACACGACTTGTTGAGCAACCAGCACTGATTTCTTAAGACAGTCTGTATAGAAACGATACTTTTCACTTTGCATTCCAAAGGAAACATGAGGAACTGCGTTACGATCTACGGTATGACTGAGCTCCTCTATATTGAGGTTGCTTTTATGCTCTTCAGTCTGCAAAATCGAATGTCTGATAGACGCCTGTTACCGATTTTTCGTCGTCCGCAGTGAAAAGCAAAGCAAAATATCTTACATCCTACAAATTTCTCACAGATTGTGTACTATCATTATGAAACATTTGAATCCCTGATTAAGCTATTTTTATGGCGAGTCGTGCAATCTCAGTATGTTTTCCTTCTCTTTTCAAATAATTTTACTTCCGTATCAGGCTGTCCCTGCTGTTACAAATAGTAGCGAAGACATTGTCATCTAAAACATAAACTGACGAGAAGACTAATTTTCCAACATCAACAAACATTTTCGTGTCATTACTATGTGAGAGATGTACAGTGTGTGAAAACGTTTACAGCTTTTTGAGGATATTACGTCAGTGGCTTACATCCGTTACGACGGTATCGCCAGCATCATCAGAAGCACACTTTCCACGACAAATCGTACTTATAGTTGAGAAAAATCATTTTTTGTTTCATAGTGCTACAAAAACCTCAAAAATGAGGTTCTTGGTGTTTCAACGGCAGAAATGCTGTTAATAGGAAATTCTCATGAATGCTGAGGCAAAAGACCAGATCACGATAACTCTTCTTTTTTGTTAAGATTATGCGGTGTTTTTACTCCATTTGTTCCCTTGAATAGAATACTATTATCATTTTGCTGAGCATCAATTATGATCGATACGTGTCCTTTCTTGATTAAGCGAAAAGCACGAAACTGATCAACACTTATTCGAATGACTAATATTTAACGTGTTTTGCTGAACCGCTCAAATGAGAACCTCACTCTTCAAAGCTCCTTCATTTGGTGAGGCCGAAGTTCAAGGAAAGTGTGCTTTGAATTATCATATTGCTGAGTGCTAAGAAATGGAATTCCAATTGTTGCAGGAGGAATAATCCGGTGAAGAATATCAGCGGACAATCACTGAATACCAGGAACCATCTTGTAGAAAAATAAGGCTTCCCGGTGAGGTTCTCGTGTGAGTGGTGCTACTTGGATTAAGATTGGATTTATACCACAGTGAAGGTCACGAGGAAGAGCGATTGTAAGCATCACTTCGGTTAATCGGCTCTGAAGAAGACCGTTTTCCTCTCATTCAAAAGTGAACATGGGAATACCTGGCAACACCCAATTTAAACAAGAGTTGATTTTCGGATGGTACCTCGTTACACGTCGAACTTTGAAAACTGTCATGTGGTTGATCGATATCGATTTGAAGTTTGTAAGCTAAACGAGCAAGTACAATGGATTAGAAAGTTTTTTTTACACTATTCTGGTTTACTTATGTTAACTATGACCGCTTTCATGTACTTGCAGATAACATCACCTCATGTTCCATCGACACTCATGATTTCCTAATCTCCCGCTGCAATGAGCACCAATTTTCGTCACACACCACACTCTTTCAAAAGCGTAAAACGCAATAACCATTCATTACCTACTCTCCAATGAAGCTTCGCACTTGATAGACCTTTACCGATTGTCGACTCGCTGAAGCACACGATTTGCTGCCAAATTTACTTGTTTCCTTATTAACGTGAAGTTAATTTTCTTAGGTTTTGTATGCAAAATGGATGACTACGATTTGCACTAGTACACAAATGATTACCTGAGTAGCAGCCATTTTCTATTGCATCTAACAATGTATTCAGTCGAAGTTTGCACCATTTGTGGAATTATTGCATCTTAATAAAGAATACACTTAAAGGTATTTGATCGATTATGTGCACTATTCCTTATAACCTGTGATCACAAAAAGAAGTCTGGAGAAAGTTTTTTATTAGCCTGCACTAATTCCACAAATGGTGTAAACTTCAACTGAACACACTAACTAAATGCAACAGAAAACGACTGCTTCTAAGCTAATCATTTGTGTACTAGTGAAATCGTAGCCATCCATTTTGCATACAAAACCAAAGAAAAATAACATCACGTTCGAAAGGAGAAACTAAACCAGGTAGAAAATCGTGTGCCTCAGCGAGTCGACAATGGCTTAAGGTCTTTCATGTTCGATGCTCCATTGGAGGTTAGATATTGTATGGTTACTCTGTTTTAGACTTTCGAAAGAGTATAGAGTGTGACAAGAATTGGTGCTCAGTGCAGCTGGATCTTGTCTGCAAGTAAAGAAAAGCGGTCATAGTTAACATAAGCAAACCAGAATAGTGTAAAAGAACTTTTTTAATTCATTGTACTCGCTCATTTAGCTTACAGACTTCAAATCGATATCGAGCATATCGGATCAGATTCTCATAGGATCAGTCACCTCCGTCATCATCTATCATTTCGTTGGTCGCCAATTATATTCTCTAATACATGGAAGCTGTTTAGCGTGCCTGTTTCCAGTTCTCTAAATAATCTCAGTGTCACCACATGAAGGAGATTTAAAGAGTCACCATTTTCAATAGTCTTCGCATACGATGGATATTGTTCTCGAACTTATACCATCGTGAGTTATGACTCTTATGCGTACTTTATTCTACTGCATCCTTTACTTCAATTAAATATAGTCAATTTAAGCTAATGCGGGCGGCTTGTAGCGGAAAGTCCTGTGGCACGAGGATGATGGGCGAGATACCACAGTCGTGCGTGGAAAAACATGTGGGCAATGCAATAACTTT
This sequence comes from Parelaphostrongylus tenuis, assembly GCA_019055375.1. Classification (NCBI taxonomy): domain Eukaryota; kingdom Metazoa; phylum Nematoda; class Chromadorea; order Rhabditida; family Metastrongylidae; genus Parelaphostrongylus; species Parelaphostrongylus tenuis. The sequence goes on from JAHQIW010002110.1 coordinate 75,845, forward strand.
GTTTAACGTTTCAATAAAACAGGTTTTAGCCACAGTTCAGTTATAGAAAATTGTCGTTGCACGGAAATCAAAAGCTAACACGTCGGCCATGTGTTGGATTGGCTTTGATTTCACGTTTGCAGAATATGTTAATTCCACATCTGCTTGAGATAACCTAATTACTTTAGACTATGTGATTTTCAAATTGAAACCTCAGGTGCAAGGTTTGCTGTATGAGAAGTGTAAACATTGCGAAACTGTTGGCAATAACTAAAACCTTGTTTTGAATATACTGCCAATATTTCACTTAGCCCAGCTGTGGGCAACGCGACTATCGGGCTAAACGCAACACTTTTGTAGGGAGACTTTAGTTGTTGTCATCAACTTCACAAGTTCCACACTCATACTTAATTTGTAAGTACATCGTAGGCTATAAATTTCCTAGCATACACATTATCTATCCGAAGTATACATGTTGGTGCGCGGAAAAGGAGGAGAGGGCTGAGGCATCGTGGTTGTGATTATCGGTAATAATTAACGCCCTATTAAGCGTGTCAAACCGATTCTCTCCAAGTCTTTAGAATAATATGCTCGATTAGCATTCTATGACTTACTGAACAAAGCGAGGACGAATCGTATGCCAAGCCGACGGTTTTGGAGTTCTCCAAGACACATATGGCAGCGATTCAGCAGTTCGAGAAACATAGGAGATTTTGTGGAGCTTGTTCACCATATGGAGCAACTGTTTTACAAACGCATAAATGCGACGGCATGATAATAATGGCTATGGAGATTGGAGATCCAGGATAGAAAAAATGATGATTAGCTTCCAATTTATTAGTGATAGCATTTCCACTAGCTGCCCAGCTCAGTGGTTAGAGGTGCGGTAATTTGTCCATACATCCTGAACACCTCAAGCAATTCAAATGAGTGGCACAAGCTTTTACCGATGCCGAGACACCGATCGTTTCTGGATATTACTCAGTGAGATTCGCATTTCAGCTAATCACATTCGTCGTCTGCTTTCCCTTCGTGACATATAGCACATTACTATTTTTTCTCAGGTCATTCATCCTTCCTAATTTTGACTTACTTTGCTCTTTTCTAATACTCTTTTTCATGCTATTCAGTTATGCCGAAGAGGCATTAATAGTCGTTGGCCGATAAGCATCTTGAACGGTCCCATTGCAGGTTTTCCTAACCTTACTCAAATTCCGATGGTACAGAAATACCTACTTGCAGTTAGTTAGCAGAGAAAATTTCTAATGAGGTGTGCTTCGAGTACTATCTAGAGCTCAATGAAGTTGTATATTGTCGTTTTGAGCATCTTTTGAGTGATTGCACTTACATCACTACTATGCCTAGCAATTTCCAAAATTCTTACTTGCGGATAATGCATTCTCGTATGTGCAAGTGGACTCACCAAAGCTTTCCGCGTGTTCAAAAACGAGTAAGGTTCATTTCTTATTAAGATTAGTTTTGTTCAGCGCTATGTATCTATCCAGAAGATAACCTGAACCTCAACACCGCGTCACTCACAACTCATGGATAGCAGCACTCCCGCCAAGCTTTGGGCCTCAGTTAGTGCTCATGAAATTCTCTATCTTTGTTAGGAATGCCGTCAGATGCACGCTTTTTTCCGTAGTCCTAAAAAACTGAGCTAAATCGTTCCACATGGGTTTTATGAAGTGTGTTACCCCTCGACAGATCCGGTACCAATTTGCGGGCGCCGCTGAACCGAGATTCAGCCTTTTGATGAGTAATAGAATCTGGAGAAAATGTTTTGTTCAGCAAAAAACGCCTTGGAAAAAGTCATGTATCTCCTGGGGACAAGCCATCCTAAACAGATTGATCTTTGATCACTCACAATGGTGTGTAGAACATTTCCTGCTTTATTCTTGAGCGATTTTCTGAATTATCTAAACAATCTATACTTCAATCGTTAATCGTCTCCTTGTTTAGCTTGACTGATTCTATTGTGTTCGATTTTATGTACATTTACGGATGCGGCTGGCAGAATGGTTTGTGACACTGGCTATCTAAAACAATATTTGTCACATTCCGATTCAAAAATTCTTATTAACATTTTGGATATGAGAGGGATCTTTTTGCCTCACACTACCTCGCTCCCTACTGCGATGGACTCGCACAGTGGCAGAAAGTATTTGCTGAACATTCTTCGATTCGTTGGGAGGTGCAGCGGCAGCACTCTTCAAAATCCTAAGTCTAATTCAACTTATGCTGAAGAGCTTTTTTTAACTAAGAAACCATTGCTATGCTCCTTTTTGGCAAAGATATCGTAATTGCATCAGATGCAGCTCATCTTCTCGCAGGACAGCAGCTACAGTTGCACTTCGGAACGTCGTTGGGTGATATTTTAGGATTATTTCAAAATTCGACTGTTGAATAAATCAAATTGGTTGCTTATCGCAAAAAAGCAATGCCCTGTACTTTTCAAATAATCCTTCCCAAACATCTATTCGTAATCTTCGATTTTTCCCGCAAGTGCTGCTTTAGGGCGCAGAAGAGACAATAAACCGATGGCGCAATATCGGAGCGATATGTGAATGTGGTACATGTATGTGAATGTGAATGAATGAATGTGGATCCAGCTCAATTTCTCCAAAATGTGACAACCGAATTTGCAGTGTGGTGGTCGGCCAGTGATGAGATTCTCATTGAGGCATCACCTTGCAGTAACTCAATTAATTTAGATGGTAAGCACTCATGCTAGGGTCGGAATCAAGTGTTTGTCCAAGCTATTAGGGCATTCTTTAACAGCACTTACCAACTTTCTTAACCCCGGCCTTTTCAAACAACCTTTCAAAGTCGTGCATATCTCGCCTAAAAAAAAAAAGGAATAAAGGAACTTTGCCTTCGTCGGAGTTATCCATTGTAGACTCGCTTTTTCGTCTAAACTTGAACCGAGGAAATACAAATTTGTAGCCATCAGAATTAGCTACTTTTCGAATCCTTCAAAAAATCTACCTGCTTCTCGCTTCCTGTACACACATTTGCTGCTTATCGGACCATGTATTCCAGAGGGCCTTTTTTGCATGTGAAGGGTGGAGGAGAGTGACGGTGCATAATACTTTCGTCATCAGGCTTTCGGAATCACTTCGCAATGTAGCTGTTATTGGATATATTGATTGGCACGTTCAGAACAAATATTAAGTTTTTTTCGGCACCTCATATTATGTGTCCCTTCAACAATTCAAAGCGTGTCCATCTCCTCCTATATGGAGCAGACAATCACGCAATCATCCACATATCTGCAGTATAGTAATAGTCAGAGATCAATCAGGAGATTTTTCTTTTAGACATTAAAGCAATAGCTAGGCAGAAGCCGGTAGCCGCTGTCTCATTGCCAACTCGTTCATTAGATTACAACTTGATGAAAGCGGCAAGTTGAAGGTATTTTGCGTTCGCTGTGACTTAAATCTATGTTTGGTGATTTATGCTAAAGCAATGAACATGTTTGGCTAATTGGGCTGCAAGGAACCTAATCTTTCCAAGCTCTGAAGAGGACAGAACAGCCATCAGCTGTTTGTATTAATGTAATTATAGCAACGCGAGTTTTGCCTTACAAAGATAAAAAGTGCGAATTGTTAAAAAAAAGCCGAGGTTAATAGATAGACGTCTTGGAAAATGTTTTTCTTAGACATATTACACGCCAATTTCAAATTTCACTGACAGTGGCAGATGACAAGAAGAAGTGCAATACAAATGGGCTCGAAGCCAACATTCAATTCGCTTTGTTCACTACACTTCACCAAGTCACTTTTGGCCAATATGCCACGATGATGTCGTGGTTTGCACGGTATACTTATCCCAGAAAACAACTTTCCTCAGAAGAGGAAACTGTTTCAACCAAAAATTTTTGAATCAACGTATGTTTGGCTTGAACAAGTACTATCGTTGCGGTGCAGTACAAATTTCTGTCTGGTTCATCACATGACTGCAAATTTCTGCCCCCTTGTTTCCAACGATGATGCAGCGACGTGGGATATTGTCGTTTACTGCAAGAAACTACAATTAATTCGGAAATAAATTGTTTTTTCTTTACAAACATTGCACTGCAGAACATCTTGTGACCGCATTTTGCAGGTTCGGCTGCTTAAACGCTCAGAGTGGTGTTTGCTTATACCAATGATCAGTCATTAGCGCTTCAGAATTTTTACCATCAGATAGTAGAACTCATCTCTCGGCTTACAAAATTGTTATTCCGAAGACGATAAACTAGCGTGTTATTTTAATAGGTTGGGTAGAAAGTTTTGAGGAAATGCTTGTATCTTTTTTGGGTGTCAGCCATTTTCCGTGTTTTTTGCTCATTTGGAAGCCCGTCTTCTCGCATGTTGATTGGTAAATTACTTATCTACTTCTTTCAAGATGGAGTTGACAAGTGAGCAGGATAGGTTGTTGATGCACCAATAGCTGTTGGGGTTCAATGCAACGGTGGTAAGTGAACGCATCAATCAATCAATCAATTTTATGCTCACGAAATCGATCTTCTGCTGGAGCATAGGCAGGAAGTGCTTGAGGTTGAAGAGGAGTACTCTGACTATTAGTTTTGTTTTTGCTCGGGTGTAATGGGTGTATAAATAAATGTCTTACAAGCATTTTCTTAGACCTTTTTTCCAACCTGTTATAGACCTTCCACTCACGGTTCACTGATACGGAATCGTATTTTGTCCCGGAAAGAACCTACCTTTGAATTCAAGTGCCACGACACTAGAATCAAAGATTACCGAAGTTTCTCATGTGTCAGTGAGATTTCGCGGAGCGCACTGAATTGCGGAAATATCGTGGTTTGTCTGCCCAAGAACAACTAATCAGGAGCGCAGTCAAAAGTGTTGAATCACATACCGTTTTACGAGAATTAGGAATGCTGTATGTGACTGAATAAACGGCTTCATGCTGCTTTAGGCAGATTACTAAGCACTGAGCCGTTTCACAGTGATATTCTTGATCTTCTTCAGACACCATACTGTGTCTAATCAGTGATCTGCAGCCCAACAAATAAAGAGCTTCACCACTATCTACATAATGAGGAATCTAATGCCAATGTTGAATGTTAAAGAACTCTAAATGAAGAATATTATAGTCCTTTTCAGCCGAAGCGACACGGGAGCTATTGCATTATAGTCTGATTAGTCAATTGCTCTCAGTTTGCTGCATTTTGAATAACGATTTTCATTAATAAGTGCGCACCTATTCAACGTTCCTTCAGATTAAAAAATTAGCAAGAGTTTGCTATAAAGAGCAATTGACAGCGCTATGTACTAAGTAATTTTGATTGCCACAGTCTTGCAGACCACTGCTTTCAAACATTATCAACAGTGATTTTTACTTCGATCAATGTGAAATTTAGTTCTTGAGGTATCTTCTCACTTGAATTTGACATACAAATTTACGGTCCCAAATTTTTTCTAATGACCATAAGCGTGAATTAGGTTTTCAGTTTGATTTATACTTCACTCAACTATTATATCACTCTTAGACTGAATGTTAGAATTACTGGTATTCGCACGGTAAAACGAACACTGCGATGACGGATAACGAAGTACCTAATTTATCACTTCATCATATTACTTGACACGGATCACAGTCAATTCGTTTGCCTATCCTTTTCTTTTCCTGCCGTAGAATATTGATTGAGCACGTTTTTTTTGTAACTTCAAGATCGGCCTCACTGTGGCATTCCATGGAATGTTCGTTGTTAACGGCCGGATAGTGAGGATAGAGGGGCTTAAAGGAAACAGCACTGTACGTCACAACGAGCATCACAACCACTCGACCACGCCCCCTTCTCTCCTAACTCCAACATTCACACTATTATTGAAAGTTCACAAAATATGTACCAAATAAATAGATACGGTAGGACGATTTCGAGAAATCTCTGCAGCGTTGGTGGGTGGCGATTAAGGATATTGAAGGTGGCGCAGAAGCGACCAAGTGCTCCTGAGAGACGCAGATGGTCAGCGAACAGACTCTCTGGTTCTGGAGCCTAATTGAATAAACTTTTATACCTTTATTTCGAGTGCTTTGTTTACCACGCTCAATCAATATATCCTTTCATTATTATTTGAGCCAATTTGTCATGTGGTCTGGTAAGGGCTCTTGTACAACCCGATACACGTGTTTCGTCCTTACACACTCGTCAGCCGGGCAGAACAAGTCGTCTTTCGATCCTTTCTAGTCAGTTCTCTCGGGAGCCTTACACTCCTTATAAAGAGTCATCTCTTCTGGATAGATACATAGCGCTGAACAAAACTAATCTTAATAAGAAATGAACTTTACTTGTTTTTGAACACGCGGAAGGCTTTGGTGAGTCCACTTGCACATACGAGAATGCATTATCCGCGAGTAAGAATTTTGGGAATTGCCAGGCATAGTAGTAATGTAAGTGTAATCACTCAAAAGATGCTCAATACAACAATATACAACTTCATTGAGCTCTAGATAGTACTCGAAGCACACCTCATTAGTAATTTTCTTTACTAACTAACTGCAAGTAGATATTTCTGTACCAGCGGAATTTGAGTAAGGTTAGGAAAACCTGCAACGGGATCGTTCAAGATGCTTATCGGCCAACGACTATTCAATGCCTCTTCGGCATAACTGAATAGCATGAAAAAAAGTATTAGAAAAGAGCAAAGTAACTTAAAATTAGGAAGGATGAATGACCTGAGAAAAAATAGTAATGTGTTATATGTCACGAAGGGAAAGCAGACGACGAATGTGATTCGCTGGAATGCTAATCTCACTGAGTAACTCATCCAGAAACGATCGGTGTCTCGGCATCGGTAAAAGCTTGTGCCACTCATTTGAATTGCTTGAGGTGTTCAGGATGTATGGACAAATTACTGCACCTCTAACCACTGAGCTAGGCAGCTAGTGGAGATGCTATCACAAATAAATTTGAAGCTAATCACCACTTTTTCTCTCGTGGATCTCCAATGTCCATAGCCATTATTTATCATGACGTCGCGTCTATGCGTTTGTAAAACAGTTGCTCCCATTTGGTGAGCAAACTCCACAAAATCTCCTATGTTTCTTGAACTGCTGAATCGCTGCCATATGTGTCTTGGAGGAACTCCAAAACCGTCGGCTCTCACCCGTAAAGTTCTGCAAACTCCCTATAAAGGCCCTTTACGCTCTCAAGGAGGATGGTCTTAACTAGTATTCAGAACCGAGGGCCAAATTCACTCTTGAATTTGAACACAAATGAATCATGGTCGCAAGGTAACAACGAATTTTTTACTCATCTCTTTCTCCTTGATGCCGTTGATGACAGTAGCATTTCAAAAGCTGGTTGAAAAAGTCACAATTTGTAAAGGATTGACGTTATGTTGCGTGAATTTTGTGATGAATGGTGATTTTCACAAAGAGATGAGTAAAAAAATTCGTTGTTACCTTGCGACCATGATTCATTTGTGTTCAAATTCAAGAGTGAATTTGGCCCCTCGGTTCTGAATACTAGTTAAGACCATCCTCCTTGAGAGCGTAAAGGGCCTTTATAGGGAGTTTGCAGAACTTTACGGGTGAGAGCCGACGGTTTTGCAGTTCCTCCAAGACACATATGGCAGCGATTCAGCAGTTCAAGAAACATAGGAGATTTTGTTGGAGTTTGCTCACCAATGGGAGCAACTGTTTTACAAACGCATAGACGCGACGTCATGATAAATAATGGCTATGGACATTGGAGATCCACGAGAGAAAAAGTGGTGATTAGCTTCCAATTTATTTGTGATAGCATCTCCACTAGCTGCCTAGCTCAGTGGTAGAGTGCAGTAATTTGTCCATACATCCTGAACACCTCAAGCATTCAAATAAGTGGCACAAGCTTTTACCGATGCCGAGACCCGATCGTTCTGATGAGTACTCAGTGAGATTAGCATCCACCGAATCACATTCGTCGTCTGCTTCCCTTCGTGACATATAACACATTACTATTTTTCTCAGGTCATTCATCCTTCCTAATTTTAAGTTAGTGGTTGCGATGGTGCAACGGAAGCTATGAACTCAATATCGAGAATAATTTCTTTGTCTTGAAATGTCCACAAGTTTGGACATTCAGCTTTAATTATTTACTCACTCTTTACATGCATTTTTAATAAATGTATTGTGAATAAAAATGGTACTTTAATTGGCTCATGTTTTTCAAAATCTGCAGAAATTTATCACAGCAGTCATTTCCTTCTAATTGACAGTGATACTATCAGTTAATAGAAGATATGTTTTTGCACGGCTGTATCAGTGTTAACCATATCACTATCTGTTCAAATGCGTGTTCAAGCCGCGACAAATCAAGTTTCAGCTTCATTCTCTGAACAGTTGAACTGGTTTCATAAGCGTCATTAGCTGCTTCAATTTCACGAAAATAGGCTTATTCGACGTCTTCCTACATTATTGTCCGTCGTTTGTTGATCTTTGATTACTCACGATAGTTTGCGAAGCATTTTCATCTTTGTTTCTGTGCACAATTTTTTTGATTCACTCTAAACAAATTATACCTCAGGTGGATCTTCTTTTTTTGCCCATCATAATTGGTACTAGTATCCTTATTATTATGGACGTTCAAGGGAAGAGACGGTTGGGTAGTCTGTGATGCAGCTGATTACGAAGCCGTCAGAAAACAGGCGTTGGTTCGACCCCGTCCACCACCTTCTCTTGCACTTATTAGAAATGCCTTAGTTAGATTACAGTCAAGATCGGAAAAAAACATTTGATTTGGCCAGCAATCTAAGGCATTCATAATGGCGAAATCCCCATGCAGCACTCGGGATAACAGGTGGAATGTTCGACGATCTGAGAATCTAAGAGCTTTTGAAATTTTTCTTCAGCTTCGTCAAACGATTCAAACCGGCAAACCTTCAAAAAATGTTGCATTGATAGGAAAACGCTAAAGTCTGATGGAGAGCAATCTGGACAGTAGCGCACAGAATCCTTTACGGGCGATGAGGGTCAATTTGACCTTCACCTGGGCGCGCCGTTCAGCCGGCTCCGAAGAGTGGTGCATGCTCCAATCCAAATTCGGGTTAATAAAGCTCCCAGAGGAACACTCTTATCAAAAACGATAAAATATCAGTGATAAGACCGCTGTATGAATGATTTTGACAAGATCAACGCTGATGCTGCCCAAAATCTTTCCTTTCTCAGAAGAAAAACCATGTACTTGCGACAAGGATTATATTCACAGCTGTTGTTGGGAATTTTCTCATATCTTCTTGATGTTTTTGCAGTCAATAGATAGCTTGAAAATTTTCATTCTAATACTAAGCTTGTTGTTTCAAAATACTCCCACAGTACGTTCTATGAAAAATGAAAGATGACGTTTTGAAATCGCAATCCAAATTTTCTTACTGAAAGCGGATTTTTTGGGATTTTATAGTTATATTTGATTGACTTTTTGCACAAAGTGGGATTTCCCGAAATTGGCATCAAGTCGCCGTAACTTTAACAACACATAAACTAGCTGCGAAACGTTATCTTCTTTTGACTTCTACAGTACAAAAAGGTTTTTTTCCAAAAACAAAGTTTTCATGGAAATCGACGAGATCTGAGCTATTGACGAATCATTAGAAATCCAGGAAGCTAATTTCAGTGGAAAATGCTTCAGTGTGGAAGATAGATTTTGGTTTTTACTGTTAGAGCGCAATAAGAGGCCATTTTAAGAATGAAGTAATCAAAATTTCCACGATTCAAACTATCGAGTGGTTAATAAAACTCTGACAAAAATCAAGAAACGCGTTATTTCTAAGAGATCAAAACAGGATGCGTACATTGAAAATTATCCAAATTTACGAAATTTCATCTTGTTCTGACCTCTACAACACTCTAAGAAGTTTTTTATTAAAATCAAGCACACCGTTGAAATTGTTAAGAATTTCCCTATCTAATGATTATCAATTGCTTATAAGAAAAGCTTCATCCGGAGAGAAATGCTTTCATGTGAGACAAAATTTGTTTCGCCTGTTATAGCGAAGGAAGTAGGCCATTTCAGGAATGAAATATATCGTTCAAGTTCACCTGATTTTAGCTATCGAATGACTAGTAAAACGTCTTATACTTTTCAACCAAACAGCTCAAGCAGAGTGTAGAGAACGGAAAAGAACCGCTATATCTCCAGCTCCTCTTCGCATACCATTGCTATAAATAGAGAATTTGAACGAAATTATGTATTGATCTGAGAAATGGGATTCTGAACTGCACTAATAATCAAGAAACTATCAAGAATTATCAATGAAGTGGGATCGCATGCAACAAGCAGCACTATTTTTGACGAACACTCATTGTTTTCCAATTTTCAGTCAGTATGATCAATTTTATGCACTTCGTGCAATAAAGTCTGCGGAAAATGGAGAAATAGAAGATAAATTTGGTTGGATTGTAGGTATGTATAGATAAAATATCGTAGAAATGTTCGATAAAGCTTCTAAATATAGCCTTTTCATGAATACTTGTTTTTTCCTTTGAAAGTGTGAATTATGAATGGAGCAGTTACATTATTTTTATTAAGAATACCCTCGCTGAGATCTGGTCTATCATACTTGACCATTCATTGACGCAAAAATTCCATCTACTGACGAAGAAAAGTACAAATTTAGTTAGAAAACTACCACATCAGCCTTGAAGCATGCACTGGCGGCCTGTCGTCTTAGCCGTTATAGCCGCCCGGAAAGTGTTATATGATAAACATCAAGTTCGGTTGCCATTTCGCAAGTACTTGGCTGCGGTTCATCTTCTAAAGCAGCAATATCTCTTCGTTCTTCAACTTTGTTGGGCGGCCTGAACGAGGCTTGTCTTGGAGGCCGAAATCTCCAGCATTAGAGGGTTGAAATCAGCGTCCAGCAGCAGATTTGCTTGTTGTGCCTCCCTCCTTAACTTCGTTGATTTCGTCAACTGCAGCTAGATGTAAAGGACTCTTTCTCCAATGATAGCGCAAAAAAATACAAACTTCGATTGTATCGCTGGACGTGGCGGAGTCTTGTAACATAGTGGAAATAAAGACAAATAATATTTAGCCCTTCAGTGGAAAAATTCCACATAAAATACTGTAATAATTGCATGATATACATGAGAGTTAGCTCATGCTTAGCAAGGTGCCCCAGAGCATTCTTTCCAACCGTAGTAGTCTGTACAAGTTTGTTTCTAATCAGCATTTAGGTCAAAATTTTGTCGTACTGAAACGTAGAGAACAATTGTAGTACCACTAAGTTCCAGCTGCTTTGTTATCTTTTCAGTTGTTCCGAGTTTCTGATAAGAGTAGGTAATTATAGAACAGGTGAAGTATGTTCAAAAATTCTCTATAGCCTTCCATTACACGCATGGTTTTCGGTTCGATTTCGCTCTTGGACTCAGTACGCCGTCCATCCCACCGTGGTCAACAGATCATTGATGTTACCGAGGATTTGCATTTAAGTGGGAATTCTGATACATGTAGAAATTTTTGAGTGTCTACTCAACAGTCATAGTTGATATTATGTTGCATTTGTTTGGAATTACGTTATGACATATGTTCTTTCTCGAGTTCTCTCCCAAGCTGTTCCTTTGTTCATTTTCAGAAACTATGAAGTTTTCTTATCCTATACTTTTGGGAGCATTATAAGGCTAAGAAAAATAGCAGTTTCAGTGATCTTCGGCGTTGCGGTGAATGATCGCTTTACTCATTTTGTTAGTGTTAACAAGTGCTGTGGTAGATGGCCAAAGAATTGAAGGATCAGCTGGTACGAGGTATCATCTTAATTTATCCGTGTCATTTTGTTGTGTAGATAACTATTCTCAAAGACTTGCTATAGATCGTTTGCTCTTTGTGTGTTATTGTTATGGCCTACAGTAGGAGAATTACATTGCCTCGCTTTGAAGTTAAGAAGCAATAAAAGGAATTTTCTATGTCACTTTTGTTTGAATTTCCTTTTTCTCAGTTAGAGAATGAACAGTAGCACTTCAAAAACCCATATACAAGATGCGAATAAGTCATTTAAATTATTTTCGTCATAAGAATGACGTGAAGTTTGTGAGAAAATTCACCGATAGAACTTGCCACTTATTTTTTAGACATCGCGTTCAAAAACCTAGTCAGGCAAGAATATTTGATTTGCCGAAAGCTGCACCAATGGCAAGAATCATCAGACTGTCGTCTACTATAAGACAAGAAAAGCAAAAGAGTGGCCACCGTGATGGTGTCGATGACTCCTTACTTAGAGATGCGGTATGTGAGAGCATCGTTAGTTTTGAGTATGATAATTTCGCGAGTGCGGTATTCGAAGCTATTATAACTCTTCGAGAGTACGCATACATTGAAAAAACCCTTCAATGGCAATTGCAAAACTATCAGTATAGTTTTTTTTTGCTCCAGAAACTAACTGAAGTTTTACTCTTTTCCTTCAAATCTTTTCTTGGCACCAATATACACAGTCTAATAACTCAGTCGCACATTTGTTATGTTTGTTATTCACTTGTTTATCTGCCTACTTGCCATGCTTTATTTTGTTAGCTTTCGTTTGGAAATAATGTTAGATATCAAAGCTTTAGAAAATGGAGAAACCATTTTATCAATAAAATAGCAGTCATTCATCAAATTCCATTACTTTAAAGACATTTTGATAGCTCACGCGATTGTGAAAACAAGAAGTGGATGATATTAAGGTATGGAAACGCCCAGCTGAATTAAAAATAACGGAATTGGCTTGCAACTGCTTTGTTGGGAGTTATCGAATAATTTTGAGCCAGAAATGAAAATAGAATGTATCTCTAATATGTTTCGATGAAATAGGCTGAACAAACAAGAAATCGAAATTCTCAAAAGTATTTTTGACCGTAGGGAATAATATCCGGTTAGTCAGTTTAGACTATCGTCGTTTTGTATTTCCCTTACAGTTGCTGCAATATGACTCAGAATAATAACCGTTGAATGGGAGGGTGTTGATGATTTCTTGAAGATGCATTGTGAATTCGACTCCGTTGTCAAATGAGCGACTAATTTGTTTCAGCAATATCCTGTGCAGTTTACCAATTCTCTTAAGCAGTGTTCTTACCCTCCTAATCAAGTCTGGTACTGATTCACAATCCCTGAAATAGTGGAGCGTTTGACTGGCCCAACGTGCCCGACCAAACCAGGGATCTCTTGTGTATTGCTGAGCATCTGTAACTGATGCCGTACTCATGCATCCCAGCTAAGAACAATACATAGATTTGAATCGATTGGTGAGCCAGTTAATGCTTGATAATTGAAAATCATATACATATTACTTGTATCATCGTAAGTTTGTTAACTCTCTAGCCGACTTACTATATCAACTTGAGTTGTTAATATCTCGTGCTCTGCTATTTTTGAAAGCCTTTTTTTCTAGGTAATTTATGCCATGGCGAATTTGCTTATTTGGCATAAGCTTTTATTATAGGCCGGTTCTTTTGATAATTTCGATGCGTTCGATCTGGAAGAACTAGAGGCGTCTTCCGGTGAAACAACGTCATCTAGAAAGAAAGTCGTCGAAAAACCGCCGAGCAAAGAAGAGAACATTGGAGATTTTTTCCCGGAATCATCTTAGACACTATTTTGGATCCTGTGATCTTACTATTCATATTGATTTGCTCTTTTATATAAAGTCCAATCGCATAAGAAAACTGGTAAACAAGAAATCGTTTATAGATTTGGTTAGGAGTTGAAATCAGTGCTAGATTTCGTCAATTTAGTTGTTAACACAAGTCTATGACTACTGAGACTTCCTTCCATATTTAGGAATTAGATTGACTCATTACTACAAACTGCAAAAGCCATGTAAATAGTCAATACTTGATAGAACAAGAAAGTCATAACAGCAGGTTGACTGCCATAATTGTTAATTTGAAACTGATGCTGTTTTATTTATAAGAAGGACGAAAAGTTGAATGTCCATTACCTATTTGAGTTAGTTCGAATTTTTAGCAATCCCTTTCTGCTTGAAAGATTTTGGAGAGATATCCGCTCACTTGAAACTTTAAGTTCGATTAACGACCGCCGACTGTAGTTGTTAGTAACCAATTAGCCTAATACCAACTACGGAGGAGTAAAACCTCGAACCATGTGGTTGAATTTCTTTACAAAGATTCGGAGGAAAAACTCATGGAGAACTCAGAACAAGCGATTACCACTGGGTGGCTGTAGCGCTTCATAAGAGCGAGTGTAATAAGAGTCTTCAGTTTCGTATGTTTGATACAAAGCGTTTTGTACTATGCGAAAGGCGATCCACTTAGTAACCTCTGCTTCTGGATAGGTGGACTTGACGTTGTTCAATCTAGTGTTCACTTTTTCAATGATAAACTTCGAGCACAAGATTGGATGCAGTCCGTGTAAGAGTTGTGCGCAGCGCGGTACAGGCGCGGTATATGAATTTGTTACAAAATTTATTCTATGGTATAAATTGATGAGTACTCACGAAATGGTGGTGATAGAACATTTTTTTTCACAAGAGTTCCGAAATCAATTTCTGAACATTCAAAATTATTTAAAAAAGTAATGTTCAAAGCCGAAGCGATGTTGGTACGCCAGGGCCACATACCGGTGTTTCGGACGCCTCACCCTCCTCGTTAGTACCCACGCCTCACATTAAGCCCTGCATTCTAGCAAAGAGGGAGGCGTATGGGTGACGGCACAGTGTACAATGATTCTGGTCCATCACCACTTCTCAGTCGAGGGACATCGGTTGGTAGAACAAAATTGATCCATGGCGGTGTATGGCCCTGGCGTACCAACCTGGCTTAGACTTTTGAACATTCTTTTTTGAAATTATTTTGAATGTTTATTGCGAGGTTTTAAGAACTCAATGTCATGGCTTAATTTTGTTCTACCAGTCGTGCCCCCACGACTGAGAAGTGGTAATGGACGAGTGTCATTGTACATTGTGCCGTCGCCACATACGCCCCCTCCTTGCTACAATGCAAGGCTTAATGTGAGGCGTGGGTCACTGACGAGGAGGGCGAGACCTCCGAAACACCGGTGTATGGCCCTGGCGTACCAACCCCGCTTAGGCTTTAAACATTCTTTTTCGAAATTATTTTGAACGTCAATTGCGAGGTTTCAAAAAGTCGATGCCAAAGATCAATTTCTGCACAATTAGAGTGTCATTAATAGTTTCTCCCTGCGTCATTTCAATCCAGCTTTCGTGAAAGTGATGTGAATGGAGTTGACGACCATTCTTCAAGGAGCCTTTTCATGGTAACAAAGTAATTTGGACTTTGTGCCGTTTGATGTCCAGATGAACTCAACTTCTATCATGAAGCAATGTGACGAGCAAATCAGCGCCACTAACAAGTGATCTATACGTTGACAGTGTTGTATACGTTTTGATGTCATTCAAGCAATCATGTTGCATCTCTGAATTTGAAAGGCAGTATCGAAAGCAACGAAAGAGTGGTCCAAAATTCCTCACCAACCTCATCGAAGCACAAAATATGGAATGTAGTTGAAGGTGATAACTTCAAAGCACTAGTCCGCTTGTTAGTGTTAATGGCTGCAAGTTTGTGATATTGATATAACGAAGAAGCATTTGATTCCTTTATCGACTGTCTGCTGAGGAGGAATCACAAAGTCAATACCGATAATCAGGCAATGAATGGGTCGAAGTGGCAAAAGCGGATAGTTCAAAACCATTTATTACTTTTCATTCAACAATTCAGTTATAATCGTCTTTGTAGTATACTTCTAGCAACCCATAAGTTAGCATTTACTAATGGTCTCTAACACTCTATCATTGTTCAAAGTTGGTCCCACTATCATTTATAGACGGACCCGCCGGCCCATCTTACAAACACTCAGTTGCACGAATAGAACAGCATGGTTACTTGTCTTAGTAATCTCACGGTTGCTGCGATACATTTCAGCCCACCATACGAACGCTCAGTTGTTCCTGAGGAGTTCACGTAAAGTGCGTCCCAACAGCGCACACGTGAGAAACTTCTTCGACGTTACCTCTCTTTACACTAACTTGTCGAATGACTTCGTATTATAAGCCATCCAGGAGATTCTTATAGATTACCGAAGAGCAAAAAAACATATGCAGCCTGCCGATTCAAGAGCTTATGGCTCTTCTAGACGAGTATTATTGAATTGTTCAGTCTTGACATTCTCCGAAAATTATTCCTCACTAAAGAGAAAGTTGGCAATCAGTTAGCGACTAGCACTAGTTTATGCACTAAAGTGGAAGCCCGAGTGATCAGTCTCCGGCCATTACTCTACTGTAAATACGCAGATGCTCGCTTTGTTGTCTGTCCCACACAAGAGGAGATCATATTCTGACTTGTTGAACGACTTGTCAGAGCATAAGATTCACCCGTGATATATTAGAAGGAACTGGTTTCCTTTTCTTAACGTCTAATGAAACTATCCGAGAGCAGCTACATCATATGCGGTACCGAAAATCTAGTAAAAGATATATTCAAGCGCATTACATTCCTCTCACCTTTTGCATACAAAAAGGGCTTATAAAAAACATTCGCCGATTAGCCGACAAGTGTGAACTGGCAGAGAGCGGAGGGTATAATCTCTAAAATTGGCTCGGCAAATAGCCATTTACAATGCGAACAAAAACGTAGCTCTACAGAATAGGTTCAGAGTGCCCTCAAATGGATATTCAGCAAAAAAGGCCGTATATCCTGTCCTACCTTTTGAACGGATTATGATTAGTTTTAGAATAATGTTTGAAAGAAGGTAGATTGGGTGATTCGTTAACAAGTACCAAAATAGCATCGGATACTCTTTAGCGCCATCTAACTAACAATCGCTATGGTCTCACCCATGCACGACGAAAAAATGAATAGTATGCCCTAACGACAAAGACGCTGATTGCATGAATACGAATACAAATAATCAGTCTCTTGTAAAACATACGGCAACAAGTACTTGGCGGGACGGATAGGCCGTTTTATGTTCGTATAAAAGATTAGCTGTCAAAGCTAAAGATAAATCTGATCCGTCATTGAGCACACTTGAACCACAGACACACAGCAGGAAAGACTTTAAAGTAGAAATAACATTCGCGTACAGGCACATGAAACCTTAGCGCTCAGATTTCTTGAAGTGATTTGATTCTATATCAAGTTCCTGTCATGAATCGCATGGCTGAGTGCCTCGTCATCTAATCATCAAGCGAAATCTCGCGCCACGTATCAGATCGATTTTTGTGGATCTGACGCAACTGCGCCGACCAGGTAAGACTCGATGTTGCTGGTCTACATATTGACTCTTTTTACTTTAGCACTTTATTTGATCCGTCATCACAGTATCTTTTTTTGACTATGCGGATCCCAGTATTTCTAGCAATCAATTTATTTTTCGTCTTCTTCTTCAACGGCGTAGAATATTGGTTGAGCGAGTCTCCTTGCAATCTCGAGGATAGTCTTGCTTTGACGTTCAATAGGGCGTTGCTGTTGAATGCCGGAGAGAGTTGGGGGTAAAGCTCGGCTTCATACTCACCGCGACGAGCATCACAACCACCCTGCCACGACGCCCTCACATTGACTACTAGACCGCAAAACAAAAAAAAACCGGTGAATATAATAAAAGCTGATTACTATACGATTAAACAACATAATATTCGTACGCCTTGGTTTTGAAAGTGTTTAACTGCGTAGATTGAACTTTAATTTCAATCTTCCAAGCTCAAAGAAGGAAAAATGGCCGATACATAAGCCATTGCAAATGTCCATGTATAAAGCTCTTGGCGTTGATCTATTCTTGTGGAATAAGGCATTCTTCTTCAATTTTCAACTTCGTCTGAGGTGATTGAACACGTATCTCGCCTTTACAATGACTCGCAGTGGCCTCACGCCGTAACGAGTCAGTGCTGCTTGTCCACCCAAACAATCTGTGACCAGTCCGGTATCAATTTACCGACTCCGGAGGGATGGATGGGTGAACCATGAATGCGAGAGCTAACCATCGGCCTTGTGTGCCACGCAGAGCACCTCTAACTACTTCGCCAAATGCGCTCTCAACTGTCTATGTAGTACTGAATAAATCGTCTGCCAGCAATATCGTATCCATTGAAGGAATAATTTAGTGGCGGATGTAAGAGTTTCTGAATTCATGAGCATAGAATGAAATAAACACGTCTTCTCATAGAACCATAATCAAGAAATCAATCACGTTCATTCACGTCATACTACTTGTTAGAAAAAATTCAAACTAATAAAAAGTTTTATTCATTTCTGTTCCACCTCAAATGAGAAAGCAGCCTTACTCGACGAAAAGCGAATAAGGAATCATGAGTGAATAATCAATGAGCGATAAGGAAATCAATGAGTGAATAAATGACTTATAGAATCTAAGGAAATTACATTATTTATTGTAAATGGAAACTGTTGCAATCGATTACCGTCAATTCAAAGTTTGTGGAGAGAAACTAGTCAGGGTTCTGATCAATGCGATTATCAACACAATATTTTATAACTGAGAGAAAGAAAAAAGAAAGTTTTGAAAGTCGATGAACTCAAAAGTTGTTATTAAAAGATTTTCGATAACTAAAAACGCACGAGATGCATTGAAAATGACTCAAAAACTGCAATTGTTGGGCACAGCGGCTCGATCTTTCAAAATATTACTTTGGCAATTGTCCATAGGTATCAGAAGTACTGCTGATCGCTTTCATATGTCAGACGGCGGAGATGCTTGCGGAGGATCACTATGCCCTAGACTTTTGAGCGTGTCAGCCATGGATGAGCCTGAGCTTTTCTCTCCGAATCGGTGGCAATAATCACATTGATTAAACTCGGTCGGTCTTTCTCCATGAATGCCTAAAACTTTCTAGATAAAGTAGACATGGACCTATAAGTAACGACTCTGAGACAGATCCTACAGCATATCATCAGAAGTGCGAACTGATAGAAAGAATGCAAATAAGAATGAGGAAATCTGGCGGACTCTAAGGAAAAAAGACGTATTGAAAAGAGAAATGGGATTTTTTACGCTAAGAGTAACTACGAAAGGAAAAAATGGAAGGAAGAGATGAAGTGTCTCTGAAGAATTTAATGCTTCAACAAATTTATGTGAGCTTGCTCTTATTTCTTATTGTGGGAATAAGAGAAACAATTTTTCAAAAAAATGAAAAAATGCGAAAATAGTACCTCTGACAATGCCTGCTTGATTTCCGGAACACTTCTCACGAAGTAACCTTCTCCACCTAGAGCTTTACAGAGCTTATCATAACGACATTCGGCGGATAATGACAGGACTGGATATCTGAAAAGAAACAATTTTTACAATCAATCAAATCTATGAATAGTTCAGTGACTGTTCAAATTTCATTAAAGGATGAAGGATAAAGCTCTCGGCATTGATCAATCCCTGAGTGATGCGCCATGCATTCGTCTTCAACTTTTTACTTCGTTTGAGGTGATTGAATGCATATTTGGCCTTTACAACTACTCGCTGTGGCCTCCCGCTGTATCGAGTCAGCGCTTCTTATCCTTCCAGGCAAGTCTGAGATCCATCTGGTACCAACTTACCAACCGTGTAGGGATGCATGGCTTGGTGACGCATGAGCGAGAGACCGAACCATCGACCTCGCGCGCGACGCAGTGCACCCTCTAGCCACTGCGCCACATGCGCTCTCAAATCTCTTTACTATTTCGCAAATTTAAAAATTTTGTGAAAACGCAATATTAAATTTTTTTAGACTCTTTACTGATTGACGTTGCGAGGTCTCTTCGAGAAACTGCAACGCGACGCTTCACTTATGACACGTGCGCACTGGGGGGGGGGGGGGGGGGGGGGTCTAGCCGATATGCATCCTATGTAAAGCATTTTCTTCTTAATCGTTAATTTTGTCGCATGGGCTTCCTGTTGATGCACTTTTTACAGTACTTCAATGAGCGAGATTTGCAGAGGAAAGAAAAGAGGTGTTTATTGTTTATTGTGGACACTTTGATCGATTGATCGAGCATCATTAACAGCACGTCTGATGCAAGCGAAAGCGAAGGAATTCACGTCCATCGCGCCTAATATAGGAAATTTGTACACATCGCCACTGTTCAATATGAACATTTTTCGGAGGAACTTGACCGACTTCACTTGTCTATCGGACTTGTTTGCCTAGCACCAGCATTCGTTTTAAGCCCAAATCAACATATCTGCGTACACGCCTGAACTACACAAGCACTTGCGTTGCAACAGCATCTAGATGCGGACTCGAGTGTTCACCGAACTAGCACACTATCGGGAGTTTTGTAATTTTGCTCCTTCCCTCTGCTTCTTAGCGTTGTCCAAACTCTTACGAATATCCCTATACGGTCTTTTTCAGTTCAAACACTGTAGTTAACTAAAAAATGAAAATGGGTAATGTCGTCTTATTATCATCGGCTCCTTCGTTTCGCAGACCTCTTTAGACAGTGACAGTCGCTGTTATGGCCATATATGGTAGATCTTCGACGACTTCGGCGACCGATTGCTTCAAAGCATTGAGCGGAAGACAATTTTCCGCCATTAAGCGCTACCGTATTGCAAATGATTTTGATCAGCTATTTCGATTCTTGGAGTTCAAAATAATCTTGTAGAGATAAAAACATAGATTCCACTTCGCCTTCATTGACTTGCTGAGGTTCACTAGGCGAGCAAGTTAGTGCTTATTAAATAGGAGAAACGAACTGAAGTGTCGGGTCTCCATCGATCGAATTCATATCTTCTGGAAGCATTCCACGGTAGATTCCACTATTGTTTAATACGACGGTGACAACAGACAGTTTATATCTGGAACAATGAAGGATTATAATAAATTATTCGCTTTGCGAAATTGATTCAGTGAAAATACACTACAACTTCCTGATACCTTGCAATCGTCTCGATTTCCATTGCTGAGAATCCGAAGGCGCTATCACCTTGAACGACAAGGACTTTCGTGGCTGGCGAATGATCACGGCAATACAGGGCAGCAGCTAAGGCGTAACCTTGTCCCACTCCCATGGTTCCTTGAATGAGTCACCGATTTCGAACAATTCAAACGATATCTTCATAGCAATCGAATATGAAACAGTATGGCATGAAAACTTAATTCAGTCATTCATTTTTTCCTATATTTAATTTTAGTATGATCCCTTCCAAGTTCCTAACGCTTTCCTTGCTCGTGGGGCGAAGTGGGCCGCATTGGTTTGAAAGGGAAGTTATTCTTAATCAGAAGGATGTCAATGATTTCACTGGTTGAATTATGTGATTCTGTAGCACTGAATTGATCTTCTATATGAGTATCTCTCACAACGATTTGCAAAAAAAAAAATCAACCATCATGAATATGATTCGAGGGCTCCTTGATGATTCCATCATTACTCAGGAAAGGCCAGCAAACAGGCTAGACTTTCTCCTCAGATGCACTGCTGATCTTCACCACAGATATAGGTTCTCATAACTATGAGTGTGGTGCTTAGTATGATGTCTCTTGAGAGAGCCATACTTTCATCGTATTTTGACGTGCGTCGAGGGCCACTGAGAGATTCCACTAATCCCCCTAATCCCCACTAATCATTTAGGATTTCAGATTACACATAATGGATGAAGGTAAACCATTCAACAATGATTAATAGCTAAATGGCGCACCATACATCATACACGATATATGGGCATCACAGAAAAGGTTGAATGCATATCTGACCTACAGAATGACTTATGGTGATTCATCGATGCGTCAAGTAAGTGTTTTTATTCTATCCAGGCAAGTTCGACCTTAACTTGTGGACCACAAATAAATGAGAGGCTCGTTGACTACGAGGTGTGCTCTACTATTCTCTATCCACGCTTAAAGGCTTAATATTTGGTTAATGCGGTAACGCGATTGTGACATATTATTATCTTAATTTTCTTCCCTTACTGAAGCCTCTGATTATACAAACCAAACGTTCCAGCATCGAGACGACGTCTTGGTAACACCGACGGCATCATGGTCCTTCCAATATCCATCGTATTCGCGCCTTCATTTACGACTAGCACATCGTTTTCAGCCAGAAAGTTCACGAATCTGAACAAACATGCGTTAGTTGATTTCAGACTAGTCAATCAGTAAAGCCACCTTTGAGGTAAGTAAGTGTTCTGTTTGTAAAATTCTGTATTGAAATGAAATTACTGGACATGAAACAATGAGATTCATGGACTTAGAACAGCAAGGATGAAGAGATATGCGCAAATATCAAAACGTCAGTTGGACTTTTGAACACACGGTTACCTTTTCTGGCGAGTCACGTGCTACCACTAAGCGCCATTGAGTCCCTTATTTCAGCCTCTTGTTAGCGAGATTTCAGCTCTATAGGTACTATTAATAAAAATTTGTCAACAGAAAAGATCTGAAGAGCACAAATCGGCATGTAACCCAGTGAAACCCGAGCTGCAATCGAGATCATAGAGATTGATTAGTACTAATTTTTCGTCGTCGATGAAACCCAGGGATAGGTTTCTCTGTTCGTGGAAGCTTACCAATGACTATGCGTGTAATGTGGGTTAACCCGAATAACTGCAAGGCCCATTCGCATCCACTGACTGCTGTAAGCTTTTGGAGCACTCACATTAGTGGAATTTTGGATTGCAATACATCCTACAATATTCCATGGCGTGAAATTCTTCCGTCTTCAGTCAGCGCGTTGTAAGAGAAGCACTATCATAAATTGCTTCTCACTAATCTAGCCGATGATTGCCAAAGAGAGATGTTTCTCTATCAATTGGAGGAAGTTATCCGTGATGATCAACGTGATATAAATGACATTGAAGACTCAAGTGCCAGATTAAGAGAACCCAAAAGTGATAACGAGAGCGGATCTTGGGGCAAAAAATTTTGGATCTATTTTCTTTATTTTACTGAGCCGTTTCTACAGTGTTTTTTCTCACTGTGCGGATAACAGCACTTCTAACATTTAATTTGTTTTATCGTCTTCTTCTCGAACGTCGTAGAATACTGGTAGAGTGAGTCTTCTTGCAGTCTCGAGAATAACCTTGCTGAGGCGTTCGATGAGGCGATGTTTTTGACTGCCAGAGATAGATGGGGAGTGGAACTCTGCTCCATGTACGCCACGACGAGCAAAACAACCACTCGGCCACAACGTCCGCGAAATTTTAGATTAGGGGAAAGAATTGATAATGGAAACCGTCTTGCAGGACTCCTATCTACATAACGTTTTTTCATGAAAGCCTTCTTGAAAAAAGAAAGTCGCTGCTCAATTTTGGCCACATTCGTGCCTTGTGAAGAAGTCGCTCGTCAAACCACAGGTCCTAAACTACTGCTTACCTTGTTGACTCAAGAGTTCTCGCAGCACTCTGCTATGCAGCGAGACGAGGACTGACTTCGACCACGTTATGAACATGAAAACAACCTTCAGAGTGCTTGAGCTAAATCTCCTGACCTTTAGTCGGCACTCACAACGCCTAGCAAGTTCTCGGAGCTAAGATCTTCAAAACTATCCCACCTTCGGGATCCAGAACTATATACTTTAATAGTGGAACACAGATGAGCCTATTACTCAATGAAATTAACAACAATATGTACAAAAAGATCAGTAGAGTGGACTTTTAGAGAATAAATACTTTCTCTTCAACAACCACTTGAATGATAAGTAAAAGTTTTGCAACTAAAATCAACCAAGCGAAGAAACGAGTGGAACTTGTGCTGCGGTATATAGAATTCGTGAACACTGGCCGTTCAAGTATCAAAGGATATGATTACAGGCTTGCACTTAAGGCTTGATAACGAGCTGAACTCATAGTATTACCTTACTTGAATACTTGGATACTTGAACGCTCCATCTTCACGAACTGTGCAAGCCCTAGTACTTTTTCCATTTTGCATGATAATACCCTCTTTCGTCATAGTATCACCATGCTCGCAATATGTTCAGTTTGATGATTTGTTTGCTAAGAGACGAAAATCTATTCTGTATTAGCATCATAAATAATATGGGGAACTCATGGATCACATATTCTTTCATCCCCAGGATAAGTGAAGAACTTGTTTTGTGGCTTTGAAACATTACCGGTGTATATGCAGCGTAGTAGTTGAGGGGTATAGAGTGATCAGCTGCCATCCGTTCAACAATTGCCCTGAAATCTCTTCTACTGTAAAAAATGATTCATAGTAAAAGATAAACCGAATTTGCCGATCTCTGACTACTTATAAGTTAAAAGACGCACAGCAAACACGGACTGCTTACAAAGAGAAATTACTCAATAATTTGCGAATTAAAGTAGCTGGGATAAAGGGGAGAAGTGAAAAAAAATATGTAATGCCTGTTCTTGTTAGTATTCTCCCGCAATTCGGTCATCCATTTGCTATGCTCAGGAAATCTCCAATCTCCTAATCTCAATATCATCTGCAACAGAAAAATTACTAAGTGGATCCACTTCAAGTTTACTCAAGAATTTTCTTGATACTGATCTTTCACTCTCTTTTGCGAATTACTGATTTTTTGTTAATGACTCTCTGTGAAAGAAAAAATTAGACTGCTACCAATCTTGTTCAAAAGCTGACTGCAATCCAAATGCAAATGCAAGAGCACTCGAACCCAGCTACCCGAGGAGTACAGGGAGAATTGACTTGATCACGTCCACCATTCAACGACAGTCATATCGAAAGGGAAAAGGCGACATTAACGCACCCGTAAAATGTTGAAAGACCTTCGTCAATGATAGATTCGAGAAAATGAATCGAGTGCAAGGTGTGCAGGTATTCGCACAGATGGCATAGATTGGTCGTATGAAATAAAAAAGCGTTAACTTTCAAAAATATCCAAGCAACTAATATTATAGTAGGAAATACAGTCTTCGCAAACAGCACGAGCCATCAAATAACCACAGAAGAGGCAATGAAACTAATAAGTATATGTCAAAAATTTCCCCATTCAATTGACCCGTGAACAGTTTTTTTCCTATGTGAGGGTCCCAGTACTTCTAGCATTCCATTTGTTTCCTCGCTTTTTGAGAGCTTCATCTTCTTCAGGATCGCCTAGAATATTCGTGTGGCACGTCTCCTTCCAATCTCGAAGACAACCGGGCATGGGCTCCCGTAGAGCGTCGCTATTGATTGGCGAGGATAGTAAGGAGGTCGCAAGATCAATTCCGCGTCGAACCGCACCGAGCATCACTAGTCACTCGGCTACATCCCGAATTCGGAATAATAAATTGAAAGTAGACAATAAGTACCTATTACTGATCCGACAAATCAAACAAGAGATTGTTCTAACTTACCAAGTCCAGAGATTCTCCAACGTCTCCGAGCAACGCAACTGTGGTCGGGACATTTTGATGGAATTCCTCGGGAGAAATGTCGATCTTAATGTGACAATGTGATGCCAGTGATTACTGCGTCAATAAACTCTTCACAGCGATATGTACCTGTATAATTTTGACGTTAGGGTTGAAACGTGGTGGTCGGCCAAAGTGTAGCATCCAATTAAGTCTTGCTCCAATTAATAGCACACAGTCAGACTCACGCAGGGCAAATGATCGAGCTGGAGCAACCGATCTGAAGAAAATCTCTGATTCTCGCTAGCAACTCCGTGCTCTTTGCTTATATCCATTACCAATCTTAAAGATCTTCCTGAATTGAATTTCATGAACCTTGGATGAGTGTCGGTACAGATTCCTTTACCACCTGGTGTTGATAACCATGGTAGACCGCTCTTAGTTAAAAATTGCTGCACCATCGTCGGTCCACGCTCCGACCATGCAGCTCCTGAAACGTCTGCGATTTTCTTCTCACGAACCTTTTAATGAGTCCTTAGTCCTTCCATTTCAAAAATTCTCATCAGCTTGGCATCAATTTAAGGGAATTTCCAAGAATAGACCAAGGAATCTGCAATAGACTTAAACGGAAATAGTCAAAACGTAGAAGAGAGCGACTGTGAAGTACAGTTTTCGACAAAGTTTTCTCAATAAGCTCATAGATTGCAATTTTTGGCAATATTAGTGAAGCAAGAAAGCACCATGCAGTTTCTTCTAGCCTATATCCTTCTGCCTATCGATTAACAGAATACGGCTCATAGTAGATAAGATTTCATCAAATCTTAATGTTCAGTTTAACAATAAACTGAATGACGCAGAGTGGTGTGCAAAAACGTCTGCATCGGCCGGGATACGAACCCAGATCTCACTCTTTCCGGGAGCATGTGCTAAACCGTTGCACCACCGACGCTCGTTTTGCACTCCTCTCTTTCTACGCTAGAACCTTTCCAGTTGAACTCAGTCAGTCAGAAAAGGTTACCTTTCCCAACAATGACAAGAGGTTTCTGAGCTTCCTTGATCAGCTCAATGGCATTGTGTACAAGCTGCACTGGTGGAAGCGATACGGGTGGTGGCAATGATATCTTTGGCAGAGCCCTAAATGTATTTTAGTCTGAAATCAATTGGAAAAATGCGAGGACATTTTCTTAACGTCTCTTATGAATGTCATTAGAGTAGTTACACTTAGTTGTGAGAGAAGAAATGTATGATCTTGGATTGCCTACAGTGTGACACAGTAATGAAATACAATGACAGATGACGTAATATCGTTAAAAAACGGAGTAAATAATTAGTTTGATGTGATTGGTGCATGTATGTTCATGTATTGAAAAGTATAAATTCCTAAAAGAATCATTGCACTAAGCAAAAGCAAATGTTCACATTTTACATACCACAACCATTATTATGTTTACGATACTGGAAAACGAAACGATCAACTAACGCAATTTTATCCTCTTCTACAGAGCTAAGCACCAAATTTCCTGGAATGTCGATGTAAACGGCTCCTGGACGACCGTACATGCATTCTCTGACGGCCTGGAATGGAGCAAACCAAAAAGATTTGGAACCTCAGTAAATAAAGACCTTTGATAAATATGGTTACAAATTATCTCTCGTTCTTAATATTCAGGCTCTTGTGGCGCAGTGACTGAAGGTGTAAATGCAGTAAACACACGGCCTTTGGATCGATTCTTTAAGGCTGGCTCACTTATCCTTCTCTCCTTCAAGGCCCCCAGAATAGCCCAGACTTGTTCGAGACGACAGTAACACTGACTTGATAGATTCGTCACGAGTCATTGTATAGGCCATATATTTATTCAGTCACTTTCAACGATGATATAGTCGACTATTCCCAGGAATCGATCAAGTCCACGAGCTTTACCCCACATCTGTTATACATAAATACACAGACTTTTCCTCTGTGAGTGATCTCAAACTAATTATCTGCTGCACTTAGCGCCGTCAAGTGATAGTTACTGGCTTGAAAGCAACACAAAAACGAGTCTACCTTTATCCACAAGTAGATGGACTCAGGGAATGATAGTTCTGTCGGTTGCTTCAAGTGCACTTCATATGCACGCAAGAAATGTAAAAGTTGTGCCTTTTCGTGAATTATTGACTACATATAGAATCGCGCTGACGTATGTAATGAAGTGAAGAGTGCATGAGCGGTTGTTTAAAAAAGCCTTAGAAAAATCAGCTCCATATCCGCTTTAGGAAAGCGCAATAATGCTTAGGGTGAATATCAACAGCCTCGCTAGATCACGGGTCTGTTAAAGGAGCGATTAGTAACCATAACGATGTTTAGTTGAGTTACTAATTGACGCAAATTCGTAAGTAATTGAATTTTGTTACCTAGTGGGATGAATTTTACTTCACAATAAAATATCTAAATCTAACGTCGCTCGCACCTTCTCAATGTGATACGGTATAGCTTGCAGAGTAGTTGGACGGCTTACATGCTTACAACTGAGTCGGGCTGACTCAACCTGTGGCCATTCCTGGAATGCACCATGAGTCTCTTGATCGACATCTGACGATCCGCCGATGCATATTACAGGCCTAAGAAGAAGGGAATAATCAAAATTAAATTACCTCACTAAAGTTACTTATTAAAACTGCACACAAGATTTTCGGCGCATTTTCATGCCATCTATTCATATCAGGATTTACCTGCAATTAAAACAATATCAAAATCTTCGAAAAAAGGAACGAGAGGTGCCACACTCATTGAATGTGATGCACTCAAAATATCTTTTTGTGAAAGCCGTTTTATGCTCATATAAGTGCGGTGATAAATATTATTTGCGTTATAATCTACGATATTTGAGGTATCATCTTGACTAGGGTATCTATATAAAGTGACCGCGTGATGTAAAATGAAAACTATTAGTTTCATAAGGGTCATTCAGGTTAAACACTAAAACGGGGTTCCGTTCAATTCAGAATTATGGCCTCTAGCGAGGAGCTCAAGTCAGAGTTAGTCATTGATAGAAGTTGCTGCCGAACAGTGAAAAACATTGTTGCATCGTGGACATACTCTTGGATCCACATGGGCTGGCTGCTGTCTATGGGAACAGTAGTTGAGCGTTTCACGAAATTCAAAGAAAAACCGTATATCCCACTTTTTGAAACAGTTTACTCGAATATTATCCAAACATATATCCTATTATGCCGAGTGGTATGCACAAGTCAGACGGGAATTGAGCTCCTCATCTGATCTTTCAAGGACATGTGCTACCCTATTGTATCATCGGCGATTCTACTCTGCCATCATTATTCCTGCGACACAAAGCATCAATCTGGCACCTGCCAACCGCTAAGGTTTGATCTGGCAGGCACATATCGGCTTGAATCCCAGCCACGCCGACAGATCAATGTCATGTAACGCAGAAAGAGGATGAACAGGAGCGTTAGCGCGACAATTGATTACCTTACGCCCCTGGAAAGAACGAGATGTGGCCCCATTACCGCCAAGCGTTCAGAGTTTTACACATCGCTCGAAATTATGGATTATATTTATAACATCTTACCACCGGTAAAGCCTTCGAAAGAAAAGGATTCAAAGTGGTTATATATTCAAATATTGAAAATACTCGTGAGCGCAAGCAAATGAGATTACATAGAAAGTGGGAATTCTGTGAAGAACGATGAAAGTTTGCCGTCAGTGTAAATCGTTGACAGTCTGATTTGAAAAAAAGAATGCTTTAAGCTCAAAAACGAGGTTGTTACGCCAGGGTCATACACCGGTGTTTCGGTGGTTCGTCCTCCTCGTCAGTGACCCCCGCCCCACATTCAGCCCTGCATTGAAGCAAGGAGGGAGGCGTATGTGGTGATGGAACAGTGTACAATGAAACTGGTCCATCACCACCCCACAGTCGATGGATTTTTTTGCTGTTAGATCAAAACTAAACCTCGTTTTTGAGCTTAAAGCATTCTTTTTTGGAATTATTGTGAATGTTTTTTTTCTGGGTTCTAAAAACAGTCGATCTTTTGATTTATTTTTGATCTAACAGCAAAAAATCCATCGACTGTGGGGTGGTGATGGACCAGTGTCATTGTACACTGTTCCATCACCACATACGCCTCCCTCCTTGCTTCAATGCAGGGCTAAATGTGGGGCGGGGGTCACTGACGAGGAGGACGAACCACCGAAACACCGGTGTATGACCCTGGCGTAACAACCTCGTTTTTGAGCTTAAAGCATTGTTTTTTGGAATTATTGTGAATGTTTTTTTTCGGGGTTCTAAAAACATTTTGATTTAGTCTGATTTGATTAAATAACTATATATAATACAACCTTCGTCTATTGTCTGTTTTTTCTGAAAGCAATCATAATCATAACTTTCGTTTCGAGTGTTTTCTTAAAACCACTGCTCAAATCTCAATATGCCTGATAATCATTATTTGAGCGCATGTCAGTGGTCTATCAATGAGGGCTGACTTAAAGAGCCCGATACACGTGTTTTGATCTTGCGATCTTGTCAGTCGGGCAGTTACTCTTTCTCGTCTTTTGCTAATCTCTGTGGGTGCTCCAGTCCCCACAATAAGAGTTAGCGACGACGAACGCTTTACGCTGTATGTCCAGTGAAGAAATCAATGAACACAAAGTGTTGTACACTCGATTGCTCGTGGCTAGTATATTCAATATATCATAACTTTCGTTTCGAGTGCTCAAAAATGATTACCAGGCATATTGAAATTTGAACTGTGGTTTTAAGAAAACACTCGAAACGAAAGTTATGATATATTGAATATATCAGCCACGAGCAATCGAGTGTACAGCACCCTGTGTTCGGTGATAATTTCACTGGCATAGAGTGTAAAACGTTCATCGTCGCTAACTCTTAGTGTGGGGACTGGAGCACCCACACAGGATTGGCAAAAGACGAGAAGGGTAACTGCCCGACTGATGAGTTCGCAAGATCGAAACACGTGTATCGGGTTCTATAAGTCAGCCCTCTTTGACAAATCATAATCATCTCATTTGATTAATTCCTCAACTCACCAGCAATTTACGGTTGCATTAGCTAAGCCTCCAATAGTGTGCAGTAAACCAGGTCCGGAAACAACCAAACAAACTGCTGGGTTTCTTGTCAAATAACCCATCGCTTGCGCTGCATAACATGCCTAAAGATGAAAGGTATTACTGTCAATGGTTTTAAGATGTTGTCACTGAGTTTATGCATTGAGCATATTGAGTAGGTATATCATAGCCCATAAAAAGGGGTTCAATCATTCATGTGACTATGGGCCTAATACTGATTAGCTGTCACTATAATATTCTCAATTCTTTCAACCTATGATGAAAAAACGTATCCTTGTTAAGAATAAAATGTCCGTTTGAAGAACTTCATAGCCTGTTTTTAACTATATATTAGCTTCCTGATAGGATATAGGAGTGTCAAAGAAGCGTTTACAGAAGACAATGATAGTTAATCAGCACTGAGAAACTCTTCTCTGCAGTTGAAAAACGCGAGAAAAAGGAGGCTTACCGCTTGCTCATTTCTGCATCCGATGTACTTGATACCGTATTCTTGTGCGGCTGTTCCAACTTCAATGATTGGGAAACCAACCACACCGAATATGTATTCAATTCCCTACAACACCAATATCTTTCTCTATGACAAAAATTAGTGATATATTCAACTTCATCTGAAAATACCAAGGTCTTTTGCTCATTACAATTTATTTTTATTGTTAGAAATCGACCATTTTTGCTTTTAGGTAAAATTTTTCTTCCGTGCATCGTCTTCTTACGCTTTCACTCATATTTACTCTTCTTTCACTACAAAAATTCAGCGTTTTCGAAGAGTCTCAACATTTTGGATTTCACCGAAGGTACTTGTTTTTCTTCATAGCAATAGTCTTTACCTCCAGTGCTAATTCACAATGAGTGCAGCCACTGATTGAAGCAATAAGTACCACTGGACTCTATATTACATATCTTGGATAAGGTGAAAAGATAAAGGATAAAGCTCTCGGCGTTGATCAAACTCTGAGGGATGCGCCATGCATTCGTCTTCAATTCCTAACTTCGACTGAGGTGATTGAATGCATATCTGGCCTTTACAATGACTCGCGGTGGCCTACCGCTGAACCAAGTCAGCGCTGCTTATCCTCCAAGACAAGTCTGAGGCCAGTCTCATACCAATTTACCGACCCCGCAGGGATAGATGGCTTGGTGAGCCATGAGCGCAAAATCAAACTATTGACTTCGTGTGCGGCGCAGCGCACCTCTAAACACTGCGCCACATGTGCTCTTCTTAAATAAGATATGAATGATTATTTCTGAATTGTCATTAGCAGTACGCCATGCATGTCATCATGGTCGTAGCAGGCCACCATTATAAAGACAAATGGACACGAAAGATAAGGATAGGAGACATGTAGGAACTACATTGCTAATGGGGAATGGATCATGCGAACATTGGAGTACAAAAATCAGGAAAATTGTTAATTTACTGTAAGGAGATTAATTATAATCATTTGTGCCAAAATTGATTTTTATGGAGCAAGTAGGCTTAGAAAAATATGGAATGAGAATTTTTTCACTTTATTTGATCCTTGATATGTTTTTTATTGTGTGGGCCCTGTACATCTAGCATTCTATTCCTCTCCTCCTATTCATTGCTTGATCGAGAGAGGACTTCATTTTATTCACGTACGTCGCAAATTACGGTTTTAGCCCTTGCAATCTCGAGGATAATCAAATTAGGGGGAGGGGAGGGGGATGGGGTTCCGTAGAGAGTTTCCTATCAACTTTCGGAGAAAGTTCAGGGAAGAGAGAGATCAACCCTGCGTTAGATTAAGGCAGGCATCACTAGTCCCTTAGTTACCGTCTACATAATTCAATATTAATCTTGAAATTTTGCATGAAAACTCTAAAATATCGGCAACTGTGTATCAAATCAAAAGCATATGCTTCATCAAAAACCGATGAATGGAATGAAAACTTATACATCATAAGTGTGTTTTTCACTTATTTAGAACCCAATAACTGATCAAGTATTCGACTGCTTTAAAATCCAAGTATCACACATTTTTTGAAGGTTGCGAGATTCGCCTATTAAAGCTTTATACCATACCTGATCTTTCAGAGATTTCGCCAGCACACTAGCACCATCCATCGTCATGTCCAGCCGGCGGTGATAGGCGAATACTCTCAGTGACCCAGTTTGATTGGGTACGCCGTCGTCTTATCAAACAGACCATACTAGACCCTCCACCTTCTCCAGCAGGAGCAATCACCACTGTTGACGTATGGTCACACTCTGATACTAATATTTCTTGTCACTGAGTGTTTTTGCCAGGAATGCCCTTCATTCATTAACATTGTGATTATCTTTGTGAGGAATGTGATACCCACGATTGAGCAAAAAGTATGGGGAAATTGTTGAAAGTATCGTTTTTATACGCAAACTAGGAGCAAAAATAGCAGTTATCAAAGTATAGACCCAGTTGTCCACGACTTTATGCCATCTTTCTGCAAGATCCCGATCTGCTCGAAACACCATTCCAGTTCTTTTGAATCTAAAAACTCCTAGCATGTAATCTGGAGTGATGTGCAAAACTTTTGCGGGGGAGGGAGTCGAACCCACATCTCACTCTATCCTGGAGCACGTGCTCCAACTCGTTGCACTACTGAGCCCATTTTGTGCGCCACTCTCTCTTCGCTACAAAGCATCTATCTGTCAGCCGCCAACCGTTGTAGCCTAGAAAGAGTAGTGCGCGAAATGGGCGTCACTAGTGTAACGGGTTGGAGCACGCGATCCCGCTTTGAGAATGATTTGGGTTCGACATCCGGCTGATACAAAAGTTTTGCACATCACTCTACATCGCTGGGTATGTTCATGACATCATACCACCGCAAAAAACGGGTAACTAAAAAGAATGTCACTCCTGACATGTTCTTCATCTATTTTTAATGATTCGAATCGGCAGTGATTGAATGAAGCCATAATCGGACAAAGCTTTTACGGATCTTCGCGAAGCCTCTTCTGGACAATGTCAAATTGGCGCAGCCTGTTGAAACTATCCGTTTAAAGAATCTTAAAAAAATCAGAGTTGGTGGATGATATGTCACCAAGATTTTACCAGTATGAGAAACCAAAGGAAAACGTGTCAGAATGCTTGTAGAAAAACAGTGGCAGCAAGACGTTGGTCTCAACCTGAAGCTAAGAATTCTACACCTCAATGAAGCATCAGTGTATAGGAACGAAAATGTAGTGGAAGATGTGAAGAACACAAGAGAGATAGCGCTGAACAAAGACCTTTCTTCTCACCCTCTCAAACGTTCCGACTTTCTCATAATATGAATTTCAATAACATCATTGTTTGTGAGCTTTTCTATACTTCATACGTCATAGTTGTCGTTGACAAGACGCAGACCTTCCCATTTGCAATCGGATCGGCGTATATTCTTCCTGCAGAGGGAGCCGTGAATTCGTCATAACCGGCTACAGTTTGCCAGTGGGGATAACGTGGGCCTTCACAGCGAGGCGCTGCTGTATAGCTCCCTAGTATTCCAGTAAGCGACACAGCAGTTACGTCACCGACACTCCTTTTTATGGAGACAGTCAGCATCGACTATATAGTTTTTCATTTAGATTTCGAAAAATCCAAATTATACCATGTATTGTAGTCTCCTGATGTCCTAAAGAACGGGGTCACAGAGCGGGACTAGGGGACCGATGTTATCAGCAATTTAAGGGTAGTCTACTGTTCAAACAACCTATACGTCATTGAGATGCCATAACATAAATATTGATCCGATGCCAGTTGCAAAACTTAAGCATGAGTCTTGCTCATCCGCAATCATTTAGAGCTTATAAGTAATTTCATGTGTCAGAGACACCTTCTCACTAAAGGAAAGTGTAAAATCATAAAGAGAACTTTTACAAGGGTGTTTTTCAGTAAAAAGAGCGACCACATGTCTAGAAATTTTTTCCATGAAAAAAAGCATGTTCCCGAAGCACTCATTTTCAACTATTGTTGACATTTTCTCACCATTTTATGTGTACTACGAATTCACTTATTAGCTAGAGAAGAGCCGAGTGCAATATAAAGTTTGTTTCGTTGTTTTTTCACACGAGACGCCACAGCTGAGTGAGATTTGACGGAGCGCAACTTGATATAAAACGTGTCATATTTTCTTTAAAGAGTTATAGTATGCTCTACTTACGTAAAGAATATAACATTTTGCTTCTACTGCAATCAACACGTTGTGTGAACTTCACAGCGGGTTGTTATCAGTTATACAGAAAAGTTTTTTTCTAAGGAATTTTAGTCATTTCAAGCAGAATTTTGATAGCTAATCCTGAAAACATTTTTCTAGTGAAAAAAAACGCTCAGTTATTTCAAGAATTTCAAATTCTAATGCGAACGCTACTTCTTTGGGATAGCAGCGCATTTCCAACTTCTCTTGCAGCTCCTTAGACGATATTTCATGGTGTAGTTAGAAAATTACTCTCTCCAATATAAAATTTGAGAAGGTTCTCATAGCTCAGAGAGATTTTGTAGTATTCAGACGGAGGGAGATTTGATAAAGTTCAATTCATCATTTTGAGAAGGGTTTTTTTGAAAACGGTGCATTTTCTTCATTCAAATCCCTCGGACTTCAGTGGTATTGTTGATTTCCTACCTGAAGTATTTATAAATCAACAACCTACGCAATCAGCATCTGTAATTTACATATTACGT